>CM057456.1:577780000-578102500 GCA_016271365.2 Neoceratodus forsteri
GTGCATAAAGCTCCTACAACCTGTGGTCACTATCCGTTTCAGATGTGCTCTCTCTCTCCCTTTGCTCCAGAAAGCCTGTTGCTAGCAAAGGGCTGTGGCAATGATGCACTACTGTACACATGACATTTGGAACAGATGGGTCATGACAACATAAACAATCTCCTGCTTCCATATACTCCAGCTTGGCTGTTATGCAAAGCAGGGGAGAATCTACTGGTGGCTTCCAGTGTCTTTGAAATCCTCAATGAAAGAACTTTTCTGTGGCCACCCCATTAATGTGAAATATGTTATCAAATCAGCTTTGCTAGATCTCCTCTACTGAACTTTTGAAAAGGGATTTTGACACCCAACATTTTACCCTGGCTTCCTGGGCACGCATTTTAAATATGTTACCTATTGGAGGGATTCCACAGTTCTTCTCATTTTATTTTGTAAATGTTTAAAATATTTTTAGCTGAATAAATGAAACTGCATGTACAGAATTTCAAGCCCTTGGGATGAGGTGCTAAATAAAATAAAATTTGCTTGCTTGCTATAACAGCCCAATATACCGACAAACCGAAGAGGACGGGCAAGGCATGCTCTCTATCTGAATTTTGCTCCCTGGCAGCTAAGTGCTATTTTTAGTGAAGTGTTGGGTCGGTGTGGCACAAATGGTAATGACTAAATATGGGAGTCAAATGTGTGTTTTTTTTTAAATAATTTGTAATTAGTCATCTTTAATTGTAAATCAAAACATATGCACAGGAATCCTTCACAGATTTTCTAAGTCTACATGCTGCATAAATATTTTTCACATCTATATTATTGTTTTCAAAATCTTCAATCGGCATGATAGTTTTCAAAATCTGCATGCTGTACAATGGTTTTCGAAATTGCTGCTGCCATAGATACTTTCAAATATTTCCAGATAGTTCATGATGTACCTAAAGGCATATCATATATCATATATGGGTCTGCAACTACCACTGCTCTCAAATGTATCATGACCTCCCTGAATAAGGCCTGTCATCTCATCACTGGCTTACATCGCCATACCAACACATGTGACCTTTATTCCCAATCTGGATGGCTTCAACTGGACAAATGCATAAAATACCAAACCTGCATCACGGCCAAGAAAATCATAATGAGACTAGCCCCATCTGGTGTCTGTGCCCTCCTTGAGCCTAGACATAGGAATGTTACTACAAGGAGATCCAATTCCCATCTACTACATATCCCATGATGTCGCACGACCCAAGGACAAAGATCATTTGCCTATCGGTCATCCAACTGGCTCAACTCTCTTGGCAGCGACATAGTGACCGCTCCAACACTCAGCCTTTTCAAGTCCAAGCTGCGCCTCTCACTGCTTGTA
The DNA here is from genome assembly GCA_016271365.2 of Neoceratodus forsteri. Lineage (NCBI taxonomy): Eukaryota > Metazoa > Chordata > Ceratodontiformes > Ceratodontidae > Neoceratodus > Neoceratodus forsteri. The sequence goes on from CM057456.1 coordinate 577,781,361, forward strand.
TCCTGTGATTGCCCATCTTAACATTTCCACCATTCCAGCTGCACATGCCCCAGCACCCAGCACTTATAATCAGTCTTTGCACCTAACACCTTACCTGGCATATTCCTTGAAAGGCCCCTGGCTGCTGTCTCCCACCTCGCCCACCTCCCCCGTCTCTCCTCCTGCCCTGCCCCCACCCACCTCCCATACTCCCCTTACCCTGCACCTCCTACCTCCTTGATCTTCTACCCTCACTTCTCCCACCACGACCCCCCTCCCTTGTCTTGCTCATAGCTCAAGTCTTTGTACTGGTTATTACATGTCTGTAAGTCAGTGACTTTATGTTTGTAACTAAAAATGATGACTGTTGCACATGCTGACGTGGAACCTTTGTAAAAGAGCCTCGGCTCAAAGGTATTGTAATCCTAGATTGAAATAAATAAAACTAAAAAAAATAAATAGATTCTATCTTGTGGCCCACAGTGGTACTGCAGGCAGCAGGAAGTTTCTCTAGAGATATCACAGAAATGTCAGAAATATCTGGCCATGTCTTTGGCTGCAATTGTACTTCCTGCACAATGGTTTTCAAAATTTACATACTGCATGACAGTTTTCAAAATAGATGTGCTGCATGTCAGTTTTCACAAAATGTTCACACAGAAATCTTTCATGAAGGTTTGAAAATCTACACACCGTGTTGCAGATGACGAGGAGAGAGAATGTGACCACCAGCTCGAGATGAGAGACCATGAATTACAGCAGTAGCCACAGACATTGCCAGCTACAGTATTTCCAGATATTCTGCAAAATTTCTGAAGAGTTTCTCTCTGCTGCCCCTACTGTGGAAATGCAGAAAGCAGGAGATGTTTCTGGAAATTTATTTATTTATTTATTTATTAATGTAATCAGTTTACAACCTTTGAGCCAACGGCTCATTTACAAAGGTACCTCGTCAACAATGGTAGATAATACAGTTAAAATAGAAAGCAGGGTACATACAAAGAAGAGCATCAGTATAAACAGACACGCATTAATGGCACCTGGTTACAGCAAACATTGGTAGTGTAATACAGAGCAAAAATGGTATAATTGACAGCAGTAGCTGGGTAGCAAGTAAGTTATAGGTAGCATAGGGAATGCAACGTGGTTCTACCCATCAGTATTGATACAGTTGGTGAGGAAAACAATTGAAGTAGTGCGGTTGTTAGGAGTAAGGAGGGAGGATGGAGCAACCAGAGAACAGTGTCAGGGAGGAGGGGTGGGGTAGCATCCTTAGGCACAGGAGCAGCAGCGCTTGCTGGAATAGCTCACTTTGAGGGCATTTTTGAATGTGAGATGGTGGGGTATCAGTGACGCCCGGGAAGATTGTTGTACCATGCAGGGGCTCTATGGCAGAACGATCTCTGACCAGTAGGAGGTCCCTAGTACGAGGAACCAGGAAGGTGGCTTTGCAGGAGGTCCGGGTGCTGACAAGGGGCTGTACTGGAAGGAAGGAGGAAGTCAGCCCAGGGAGAAAGTCCAAGTAAGGTTTTTTTTGAAATGATGCACGTTTGGTATAGTAGGCGTTCATCGAGGTCAAGCATAGTTGCAAGGTCATAGAGTTGGCAGGTATGAGTGAGCTTAGGGGCCCCAGTGATAAGCCTGCAAGCCTTATTTAGGAGGAGGCGAATTTTGTTGAGGGAAATATCACAGAAATGTTAGGAAATAGCTGGCAGTGTCTGTGGCTGCTACTGTACAAAGGCAACACTTTGTCAGATGCAGGTACCAGACCAGGTGAATAATGTAGTAGACGGGGGTACTTAATGCTCAGAAATTGGGTGCAGATTATTTCCAAAACTCACAGAGCATATGGATATTTATTTATTTAAAATGTGATAACTGGGAAAGGTACACTGAGCTGAGGCTCATTTCCAGGTGCAACCTGGAGGGAGAGGGGAAGAATGATTGGCATACAGACAAAATAGCAACATCAGAAGAGCAATGATGGCAATAACAAGGGCATAATTCCATTGGCAAACAATGCAGGGAAGCGGATTACAAAGGGAACACAAATTGAATGGAATAGGGTCCACATGGAGGGGAGCTGGTAAGAGAATGCCACTTGGCTGGAGCAGGGGTGAGGTAGGCAGAAGGTGCAGGAGAATCAAAAGCGTAGAGAGTAGGAAGAAGAGGGGGAGAGGAGAGAAGATAGGTAGGTAGGAGGGAAGAGAACCAAACAAATATTTGGCAATAAAGGTGGTTCAGTGGCGCTGGCAACAGAGGGGTGGGGTGATTGAAAGAGATGAGTGGAGGGATAATTGGTGAGTGTGGGGAGGGGAGTTAGAAGCAAAATGACAAAAGGCATTGCAGAATGTATCCAGTCTGGCAAGAGAAGAAGGAGGGGGCAGAGCTATATACCACATCAGCATAATCAAAGATTGGAAGGATCATTTGGTTAACAGTTCACGGCGGACATGGGTGGGGAGGCAATCTTTGTGGTAAAGGATGTCGAGCATGGGTCTGAGTTTGGGGTGTATGACATCAGTGTGGGTAGAGAAATCTAGTTTGCTGTCCAGCCAGACTCTAAGGTTCAAGTTCAAGTTTATTGTGAAGGGATATATCTGTTGAGCAAGCTTATTTGCAAGGAGGGCCCCTTGAGACATACATACATCAAGTACAATACATGATACAGGATAACAAATACATAGTGCAAAAACAGCAAAAAAAATATATCAGAATCTAATTGCTATTATTTGCAATATATACAATAAGTAACCTGAGTATCATACAGTTAGGAACAATGTACAAGCATAAATGTAATAAAAGTGCAACTGAACATAGACAGAGGAAGTGTGGATATCAATAAGAATAGTAGGTAGATGCAAGCAATAGAGGTTATTGACAGTATATAAAGGCAGGAACAGGCTCCAGGAAGGTGCCATCCAGGGTGGTGAAGGCTGGGGGATGTGAGAGCCTTACTAGTCTCTGGGAGGTGCCAAAGGTCATGCACACAGTCTTTTTGCTATCTACTTTGAGCTGGTTGGCTTGGAACCAGGATAGCACATTGAGAAAGTCACTTTGGAGTGAAGCTTCAAGTGCAGAAGGAGAAGGACCCAATGAGTAAATTACCATGTCATCAGCATACATATGTGTACGTGATGAGACACAGGGAGAGGGAATATCATTGAGAAATACAGAAAACAATATGGGGCCCAGGATGGAGCCCTGCAGGACACCAGCTAAGATGGGATGACAATACGCCACCCATCTGGACTGACTGTTGCTGACCCATGAGATATGAGTGGAACCATGCAACTGTAGGGGAAGAGAGGCCAGCAGAGGGCAATTTATTCAGGAAGAGGGGGTGGGAGACCAAGTTGAAAGTCTTTGCAAGGTCAATGAATATGACAGCAGTGATGTGTCCCTGATCCATTCCAGTGAGAATGGAGTCAGTGACAAGCAGTAAGAAGGAAACAGTGGAGTGGTTCTTTCTAAAGCCAGACTGGAAGTTAAAGAGTCAGGATGAGGAATCTAGAAAGTTTATAAGTCTGGAGTACACTAAGGACTTTTGAAGTATAGCGCAGTATAGGCAGTATAGCGCAGTGGTTTAACACTCTGAGCTGCAAATCTGGTGACATCCAGCAGACCAGACCTGGGTTTGAATCCCACAGCTTCCACTTACATACTGTGTGACCTTGAGCAAGTCACTTAACTTCCCTGTGCTTCCAGGTCGGACCTGTAAAAAAGCTTTCAGCTTAGTGTGCTACTCCTGGTTAAACAACTAAAAAAAAAAGTTTAGTAAGGCGGGGAGAACAGAGATTGGTCTGGAGGAGGAGATCACCCCTTTTGTGTAAAGGATGAACTTTGGTAACTTTCCAGGTGCAAGAGACTGTGCAGAGGGAGGATATGTTCAGGAGATGACTAAGAGAATGGACAATAGCAGGAGCTGATATATAAAGAAGTTTGGGGTCCAAATCATCAGGGCTATATTTAGTGGGGTTAAAAGATGAGAGGGCAAGTAAAACTGAAGCCATTGGCTGTTTTTTATGGGGGAGAGGGGGAGCAAGGGATGACAGGTTTGGCAGAGCACAAGTGGTGGAGAAGTTGTTGAAGAAGGTAGTGACAGCAAGGTGGTCAGAGACCAGCAAGCCATCTGCTAGGAGGGAGGGGGGCTGACTGGGCAGGGAGGTCAAACAAGGAGTGGATCACTCTCCAGAAATTGGAAGGGAAATTTAGGTTGGACTGAAGGTTGGATTCCAAATATAGGGCTTTGGCAATACAAATTGCTTTGATGCAAGCATTTCATAGGGATCTGTAAAGTTGGTGGTCAGATGTGGAGTGGGAGGACTTTAAATGGGTCCATGTGTGGTCCCAAGCCTTGCACACTGTTATTAGATCAGGCATGATCCAGGGGTAGTAGGTACATTTCACATGGGTCTTGTGAAGGGGGTGTGTGAATGCTACAGGTGCTGGATGGGTTGGCAGTGAAGGATGGAAGGCCTCAGTCAATACTGTGAACTGTATAAAAAGTAGACAGTCAGAGGAGGCCAGGTCAGAAAGGAGGGCATAAGTGTTGAGAGATCTGAAAGACCTGAGCCAGATCTACTTATGGGTAGACTGTGGGGATTGCACTTTCCTAACACTGTATGTAAAGCAGTGGTCACTGACTGCATCAGAGAGAATGTCTACAGCCAGGATGCAGTGGGGGTGGGAGGATAGCACCTAGTCCAGAAGGACGTGGTTAGATGAGTGAGAGTTGAGTCTGGTGGGTTCAGTGATGAGCTGTGTGAGATTCAGGGACTTGGTGATAGATATTGAGGCTTTTGGGTATTGATGGGGAAGGGGAGAGGGGCAGGGTTTGGCTCAATCTCACCAGCCAGAAGGAGGAGGAGGATGAGTAGGGGGAAGAGAAAGCAGGGGGTTCTTCACCTCCTGAGAGGAGGGAGAGGGACAGTGGAGGAGTGGGAAGGTAGAGGAGAAGGGAGTGGTGGAGATCTTTAAGGTTTAAATGAGGGGAGTACAGGAGACCAGGGTGGATTAATAGAGCAGATAGGAGATGTGGTGGGGAAAGGGGGAGGAGAGAAGGGTGGAGGGAGGTACATGATGGGAGGGAGAAGCAAGAGGAGTGAGAGGGAAGGGAGACTGAAGCTGAGACAAGGGGAGGGAGAGGGAGCAGGAAGAGAAGGGGAAGAAGATAAGATAGGTAGCAGGAGAGCATGGTGCAGGAGTAACAGGAAGAGAAAGGGGTACAGATAGGTTTTAGTGGCTATCCGAGAGAGAGAGAGAGAGAGAGAGAAAGTAGGCACTAGACACAAAAATAGAACTAGCTATTGTATGGTCAAGGGCATGTAAAAAGTTCCTTCATCACCTTAATACTGAGACAAAAGCAACCCAGAGCTAGCTATTTAAGTCGAGCTATAGACAAAGGCATACATACAAGTAGCTGCAAAAAAAAAAAAAATAGGAACAGTAGGTGTGCAGATACAATAACAAATCATTGAGGTACTAAGTGGGTGCTGCTACAGGGTTAGGCAAGGTAGCTAGCAAAACCACAGTGCAGCAGGTACACAAAGGTGGTTATGAGGTGATTGCAAGAGCTACTAATGGTGGAGGAGAGAAAACAGCTTGCAAACACTAACAATTACCAGAGACCAAGTATAGGTGCAGCCCAAGTTATCAGGAACTTACAAAGGGGAAAACAAGTAGAGGAGTATGTAGGTTTGGGAAGCAACATGGCCAGCCAACCGTCTGACTCCAGGCAGACTCCTCAATGTCCTTAGCACATGGTCCTTTGCACGTATGGGCCACTTTGACAGGTGGCAATGAAATACCATGAACAGTCCTTGGATTGGCTGAGAGCTATGCTGGGGGAAGTTGCAATCTGGGCTCCCAGATGGAGCTCCCGACTGTTCCAAGAGGTGATTGGTAGGGGAGAGGGGGGACAAACTGGCTGTGAAGTGCCCTTGCGACCCCAGAAGTGGCATCCAGTTGAATGCCACTGTGCAGAAAGTAGCTGAGTCCTTTGCTCTGGAGAGGACCCAGGAGATGAAGGGCAGCTAAAATCCCACAATCTCAGCCCTTGGATTGGCTGAGGGTTATGCTAGGGAAGGGTGCAATCTGGTCTCCCAAATGCACCTCCCCACTGGTCCAAAAGGTGATAAGTGTGTGTGTGTGTGAGGGGGGGACAGGCTGGTTGTGGATCCCCCTTGCAACCCCTGCAGTGGCGTCTGGTTGAGTCCCACTGTGCAGAAAGTGGCCAAGTCCTTTGATCTGGAGAGAGGATCCAGGAAGTGAAGGGCAGCTAAAAGTCCTTAATTCACTTGTCAACTTGTGTGTGCAATATCAATTGGCACAGGATAACTGGATCAGTCATCTGATTCCATTTCTCATTAGGAAGACATGGCAACTGTTTTCACTCTTGAATCTTAATGATAGCAAGTACTGTGTGAAAATAGAAACATAGAAATTGATGGCAGATAAGGACAACTAGGCCCATCCAGTCTGCCCATATTCCTTACCTGCTGAAAAAGCCACAGTCCCTACTTGATCTTCAGTTTTACCTTCTCATTCCTATCACTAGGGTTCCCCTATGCCTTTTCCAAGCATTTTTGAATTCCCCCACTGTGTTTTCCCCCTCTACCTCCGGAGGGAGTCTATTCCATGCATCTGCCATCCTTTCCATGAAGAAATACTTCCTCACATTACCAATTAGCCTACCCCCTTCCAACCTCATGTCATGCCTCCTTGTTCCCGAGCATCTCCTTTTCTGAAAGATGCTACTCTCAGATATCCTATTTATGATTTTTAGATATCTGTAGATTTCTGTCATATCTCCCCTGTCTCTGCTTTCCTCTAGGGTATACATACCTATCTCCGAAATCAAACAAAGGGGCAGAGGACACTGCAGAGAAGGACACAGCAGCACAGGAGCTAGCACAACAAAATTCACCCAAAGCAGGAACCAAAACAAAAAAAAGCACAAAGAAAATCCAAAAAACTTCTGGTCATAGGAGACTCCATAATTCGGGAGTGGATACGTATCTCCAGCCATGGGTAATGGTCAGATGTCTCCCAGGTGCATCAGCGTAGAGAGACACTGACTACATTGCTAAAATTGTTCAGGAAGCAGGAGAAAACATTGACGTCCTGGTACACATAGGGAGTAATGATCTTGCCAGCCAGTCAGTTGTGGAGACCAAGGAACACTTGACCAGACTGGGTGCCAAACTATCATCCATTTCATCTGGCATCTCCTTCTGTGAGATCTTACCAGTCTGGGAAAGGGGGGCAGATGGACAGAAGGTCAAAGAAGGGGAGATAGGGGAGCTAAACATGTGGCTCAAGGGCTGGTGCCAGGAAAAAGGACACAAATTTGTAGGGAACTGGCAACAGTTTTGGGAGCAAAAGTTCTTTAAATTTGATGGCCTGCATCTGACTAAGGAGGGAGTCAGTGCATTGGGGCAGACGTTTGACGTCTTTGCAGAATATTTAAACTAGCAAATGGGGAGAGGGGAGCAGCACTCCATACGTCGAATGGGAAGAACAGCCCTCCCCCCCTCAGCTAGTGGTCAAACAGAAGTTCAGCATGTTTGTAGTTCTTTTGCATCATCAGGTAAGTAAAAAGATCTGGCTCCCCATACAACACACAAGGGAAATGCCAGACCTCACCCAACAACTAACATACTGAAATCTGGGCAATGGAAAATCATGTACACAAATGCTTGCAGTCTGGGAAGCAAGATCCCAGACCTGCAGGCAATAATGACAGAGGCTAAACTGGACATAGTAGCCATTAGTGAGACATGGTTTACCAGTAACCAGACTTGGGAGACTTCAGTACCTGGCTATGTACTGTTCAGAAGAGACCAAGGTGCAAAAAGGGGGGTTGAGTGGCCCTTTTTGTCAATGAAAATATCAAAGCTACAGAAATTCAGAATACACATAAGGAGCCAGAAGAACTGTAAGTCACCTTGGAAACAGGAAATGGGACAGCCATACAAACTGGGGTTGTCTACAGGCCTCCAGACAAGGGGGAGGATATAGACACATTGCTGTTAGAAAATATACAAAACATGACAGCTAAAGGGGAGGTTCTGATAATGGGAGATTTCAACATGCCAGATACAGATTGGACAATACCAGCAGGAACATCTACCAGAACAAGACACATGGTGGATTCCATGCAGGGGGAGGGCCTCAAACAACTGGTACAACAACCCACAAGAGACAGGGCTGTCCTAGATCTAAAACTGACTAACAGGAAAAGGATCACAGATCTCCAGGTAGAAGGTCATGTGGGGGACAGTGAAGTCACCATCACATGGTATGGTTAAATTTGGCCACTAGAACTAAATCATTCCACTCCAAGGCAAAAATATGGAACTTCAGAGGAGCTGACTTTGTTAAGATGGCCAACAGAGTTAAGCTAGCCCTGGCACAAAGAAACACAGGTGAGGGGGTACAGGCAAAGTGGGCAAGCATTAAGGATGCAATACTTGAAGCAACATCCCATTGTGTTAGAGAGAAAAGGAAGTGCAAAAGAAGAAGGAAACCACTTTGGTTCTCAAAAACAGTAGCAGAAAAGGTCAGAGCCAAAAGGCTGGCCATCAGGAAATATAACGGAAAGCAGCAGGATGAAAATAGTGAGGCATACCAAACTTCCCTAAGGGAAGCAGGGAAGGCAGTAAGGCAGCTAAAGGCCCAAACCAAGGAAACACTAGCACAAACAGTAAAAGAAGGTGCAAGACTTTCTATAGATACATTAGTGAAAGGAGAAAGTCCAGAGGGGGTATTGCTAAGATCAAAGGGGATAAGGGGGCATGTGAGGAGCAGGATCATGTAAAAGCATCTATCCTAAATAGAAACAAAAACAAGGCACTGCATCAGCATGTGGTCTAAAAGCAAAAAAAAATGGCTATATTAAATGCACGCTGAAAATAGAAAATAGAGTTGAAAATCTACGTTTCGACCTTAGGTCTTCTTCAGGAAATATCTAAAAGAGAAAAAAAACAAAGTTAGTGTGTTTTTTTTTTTTCTCTTTAGAATATTTCCTGAAGAAGATCCAAGGCTAAACGAGATTCTCTATTTTCTATTTTCAGCTTGCATTTAATATAACCATTTTGTTATCCTAAATAGATACTTCTGCTCAGTATTTACTGAAGAGAAGGTAGGGCAGGGCCCACAGCTCAGCACCATGGACACAGGGGGGAGGGAGGTGTGCACTAGTCCCTTCACAAAAGAAAGGGTCCTACAAGAGCTTGATAAGCTCAGGGTGGGCAAGGCAATGGGACCTGATGGCATACATCCCAGGGTACTAAAGGAGCTAAGGGTAGAACTAGCAGAGCCATTATAAGAACTGTTTAGTGAGTCTCTGAGCACAGGAGAGGTCCTGGAAGACTGGAGAAGGGCTCATGTGATCCCGATCCACAAGAGTGGTAGTAGGGAGGAGGCAGAGAACTACAGACCAGTCAGTCTTACCTCAGTAATGGGCAAGATTATGGAGACACCCTTAAGGAAAGGATAGTGCAACACCTGGAATCCATAGGAGCTCAGGATCCAAGACAGCATGGGTTTACAAAAGGAGGTCCTGTCAATCTAATCTTATAGATTTCCTTGACTGGGTAACCAGAGTGGTGGACCAAGGGGGAGCAGTTGATGTCGCCTACCTTGACTTCATTAAAGCGTTCGATACTGTTCCACATAGAAGATTGATTAATAAGCTAGGTAGGCTCAGTGTGGGTCAGAAGTTGGTCTACTGGGTGGCAAACTTGTTGATGGGCAAAAAAGAGAGAGTGGTGGTAAATGGTATACAGTCAGAAGAGATGCAAGTCACAAGTGGGGCACTTCAGGGATCAGTCCTGGGGCCAGTCCTCTTTAATATCTTCATCAGTGACATTGCAGATGGACTGGAGGGTAAGGTTTGTCTGTTTGCAGATGACACCAAGATCTGCAACAGAGTAGATGATCCAGATGGGGTGGGCAGAATGAGAAGAGATCTGGATAAACTAGCAAAATGGTCAGAAGAGTGGCAACTGGGGTTTAACGCAAATAAGTGCAAGATCATGCATATAGGGAAGAGAAACCCTGAATCCACCTATAGGCTGGGAGGGGAGATGCTGGCAGTCACAACAGAAGAAAGAGACTTGGGCATCGTCATCACTGATGACCTGAAATCATCCAAGCAGACCACTAAAGCAGTAGGTAAGGCTAGGGGGATGTTGGGGTGTATTAATAGGTGTATCACAAGTTGGAAGAGGGAGGTAATAATCCCTCTTTACAAGACACTGGTAAGACCCCATCTGGAGTACTGCATGCAGTACTGGAGGCCACACCTTCACAAGGACATTAACCAAACTGAGGCAGTCCAGAGAAGGGCAACCAAAATGGTGCAGGGACTGCATCAGAAAACATATGAGGACAGAATAACAGAGCTCAATATGTATACCCTATAGCAAAGGAGTGAGAGAGGTGATATGATCGAAACATTCAAACATCTTAAGGGCATTAACAAGGTGAAAGAGTCTAACATGTTTCAATATAAGAAAAATAGCAGAACAAGAGGACAAAGCATGAGATTAGAGGGAAGCCAATTAAGGGGTAATGTGAGGAAGTTCTTTTTCACAGAAAGGGTGGTGGATGCATGGAATGGCCTACCTCAGGAAGTGGTTGATATGAATACAGTGCAGGTCTTCAAACAGGCATGGGATAGGCATAAGGGAGCAATACAGGTGAGTATGAATAGATAGGCCATTGGCAGAGCAAAGGCCAATGGCACATTCATAAGGTAGAAAAAGAAATGGGAACACTGGATGGGCCTTGCGGTCCTTATCTGCCATCATCATCTTCTATACTGTATTGAGGTCTGCCAGTCTCTCTTCATATGACTTTTGGTGCAGGTCCTGCACAATCTTTATTGCTGTTCTTTGAACTGCTTCCACTTTGTCTATGTCCATACAGAGATGTGGCATGCAGAACTGGACACAGTACTCCAAATGAGGTCTCACCAATAATCTGTACTGTGGCATCACCACCTCTTCTGCTGGTGATAACTCTCCTTATGCACCCCAGCATCCCACTGACTCTCCCCAAAGCCTTGGCACTATGCTTGGCCACCTTTAAAAGTCAAAGTTTCTATTTATAAGTTAAACCCTGAGGCTATAGACTCAAAGTTAGAAAAGAAAGTATAATGTATGGGGAGCCCTTATTACTAGCTGATATCAAACAGTTTACAACATTGTTATACCATCGGTATGATGTCAGGCTGTTGTTAACCCTTTTGAATACACCATATCGATGGCATAACAAAATGGAACACTCACTCAGTCCTGTATTCTGTGGTCAGAATGGCGATTGTTAGTTTCTGTGAGCATTTTTGAACAGAAATTCCAGTCTGGCACTTGCAGCTCACAAAAAGTAACAATTGTCATGGCATCCAGCATATTTGGCTCAAAAATTACCTCAGATGAGTTCCACTCCACACAGGCATTGATCTCCTTCTTGCAACAGGGCCAACTGCTATACCCGAGGGCTATGTAGTGACGTTACCCATGATTCAACTCTCCCAGTCACCATGTTTATTTTTTTCTGCTGTTTTTAAGTTATAAATAGTGGTTTGCAGCTTTTAAAAAGTTATGTATTGTTGTTTTTGCTTACAGTTTTCTTCCTCCTGTGCCCTTTGTACTATTAGCTAATGGTAGACAACAAAAGATGATAAAGAGTCAGTCCTGCATAATCAAAGTCTCTTAAAGGTAAGCCAAATGAGGAAAATGGTGTTACTTGCAAAAACAAAGTGAATGCAATTAGGTTTTATAGCGACTAGATCCCATACACGATAAAAGCTAATGGCTGGTATTTGGTTCATAACCATACAGAAATCGCTTCTTGAGGTTGCCATGACAACAGTAAACCTCCCGAGCGTCACTCTAGAGGTTTACAATTTTGTCCTGGTAACCTCTGAAAGTTATTACAGCATGGTTATCAACTGGATACAAGCCATTATCCTCTATATCCAGGGGAGAATAACAACAAACTGAATGTGTAAAGGAGTACTGTATTGGGAAGATAGTTAAATGGGAACAAAGCAGTAACTGCCAATTACATTTGTAGAAAGATATGTATTGAACAGTTTTTAAATGTATGCATGTTGAGCTGAAAACATGGTTATCTGATTAGAATCCTAGTACGGTGGCAGAAACTGCTGAACAGGCAGATCAGTATGCAGCCAGACTCCTGATCCATCCATCCAGCCACCCATAATGTGCTACTCATCTATACTGATATGGGTATTCTTATCAGAAATGATAATAGCTCTTACTTGGCTAGTCCAGGTCTGGAGCTATTCCTCAGCTGTGATCTTGATGGGTGCCTAAGGATGGCAATGACAAATTTATAGGGACACTGTCAGCATTTTTGCCCTTTTGTAAAGCCTACATTATCTCATTTAAGAACATATACTAAATAAGAGTGAAGTGCAAAACTGAAAACAAGTCAATAAGTGAGACGGGTACAAAATCAAGTCATCATTTAAGAGCAAAACCAGTTAAAGATAAGAGCATACAAATGCATTGAGTAAGTAGTTTTGATAGTCACAAGATCCAAAACCTGGATGAAAAGCTAGCAAATGTGATACCGCCCTGCTTGGTGTGACCTTCAGTCATAGACAATAGAGCTTGATCATTAGATCTTAGTCATGTTTGCAGAAGAAGGGAGACTAGAGATGCAGGTGAATGCCACCCAGGATGAAGTCACAAAGGGGAGGGAGAAAGCCAGCAAGTCCAGAATACAATATACTGTGGTGGATGTGACAGTTTGAGGACAGGGCAAAATGACATTCAGCTTCCTTAGAATAGATTTCACTGTGCTCAAAAAGACTGGTACACCATATATAAGTCTAGGGGTTAAGATGCCACAGGCAAAGGCTAGGTGGGCTCAAAGGCTGAGGTTGTTCCTTACCCTGTAGGACAGACCAAGTATGGAATTAACTGCCTTACTGATGCCAAACTCAAGAAATGGATAAGGGTAGAGCCATCACTACAAGAAAAAGAAAGAGTAGATGCACAGTTCCTTAACATAGAGGCAAGCCAAAAAAACATTCCCTACATTCTGGAGGTATTCAGGATTACCTTATTAAGATTCAGCCAATGCTGGACAGAATGAAGATCAGAGGACAGATGTCTATTATGATTCTTCACATTATCTTAGCTAAGAACAACTAGGTCATCTGCAAAGAGAATTGACATACTGCAGGACAAACATCAGTGGAGATTATTGCGGGAAGAGGAGTGGCCCAAGTATTGACTTTTGTAGGACCCTGATGGAGGTGGGAGCTGGTTCAGAGAAAGAGAACCTAAACTTAACACACTGCTACCTATTGAACAAGTAATTAGTGAACCAGGGAAGGGACGGGGAATTCCAGGTTAATAAGCTGAGAGCGCAGCTGTGAGTGATGTATCAGGCTTTGGTGGGGTCAATAAACACAGTACCAGTGATATCTACCTTTTCTATTTCAGTAGCAATGCATTTGGTTAAGGTAAGTAATGCAGTTGTAGTACTATGTCCCCACTTAAAGCCATACTAGGATGGGGGCATAAGGTTTTGTACCATAAGGTAATCAGTCAACTTAGAAAAACAGTGTACTTTCAGAAAGAAGGAATGTTAACACAGGAGTTCCTCAAGGATCCATCTTCGGCCCCCTACTATTTAGCTTATTCCTGAACCACCTTCCCCAAGCCTGCCCAGACAAAATCTTACTCTATGTGGATGATGCTGTTCTCAGCTCTGACCCCCCAGCTTGAAATACAACTGTGGAAGGCCTTCACTAACTTTGAATCCTGGTTCTTTAAGTCTAAACTGCTATTAAGCTATAAAAAAACTAAAACCATGATGTTTGCATCCACCCACAACAAGCATAGATCTCATAGGCTTAATATCAGAAACAGCCTTAACACAGCCCCTGAAATGGTTCAAGACTTTAAATACCTTGGGGTTACACTTGACTGCACACTTTCATTCTCAAGTCATATTGACCTAGTGGCCAAGGCTATTAATACTAAAATAGGCCTACTCTAAATGTACAAGCATTACCTGACTAACCATGCATTAAGACTTGCAGTTAACAGCTCCGTACTCTCAATAATAAACTATGGACTATAGTCTACAGAGTGGCAACAGACACTGCCCTTAAACATATCTCTGTAGCCTTGAATAAAGCTTGTAGGCTTGTTACTGGGGCCCAAAGGCTCACACCTGTGACTTGCATGCATAGTCTGAATGGCTCTATCTGAAAGGCAGGCTGCAATACCAGACATGCCTGCTTGCCAAAAAAAAACACCTTGGGAGTTACTCCTCCTGGAGTCTGGAGCCTATTGTGCCCAATGAATAAGTCCAGACAAACAAGGGCATCAAACAACAAACTGTTTAAGGTTCCCTTCTGTCGAGCATTTCAAGGGTAGAGGTCCTTTGTTTACTGTGCCCCCATTTGACTCAACTCCCTTTCTAGTGACATCCTGAGAGAAACAAAGCTTGCACCATTCAAAGGTAAGCTACTGTATTTTCCCACCTTGTAGCACTTAATGTTTGTGACTGCCCTTTCTAAGTCAATTTCAGGTGGGATTTGTACTGAATACAATCTGTGCACTTACATCCTGGCTGTCAACCCTGAGCCCTACGCTCTCCCCCCTACTTTCTTCACTGTCTCCCTGCCACCACCTCCTAATTTTCCACCCCTCTCCCTCCCCTACCCCTACCCAATCTACCCTCCTAACCTTTCACCGCCCACCAAGCCAATCCTACCCCCCAATTGACAATTGCCACCTTGGTTGCCCTATCTTTCCTTCCCTCCTGCACTTAAATTTCCCCATATTCTGGCCCCATCTCCATACTGTGCACCCTCTGCCTTCATAAAGTTGTTTACCGTAATCAATCTTTATCAACCTTTCTAACAATTACAGGCTTTTACACTATTCAATTCAGTTCAATAAAATTTTATTTTTAACCAGGAAATACACCATTGAGATACTCATTTGCAAGGTGGTCCTGGGGAGACGCACATAGTATGCATAAAAGGGAAACACTACAGATTTATACAATTGTTCACACAATACAGTGGGTAATACATAGCAAGGTACAGTCAGATTACTCAGATTTTTTTCATATCTACATAAGTGCAAGCAGCTAACTGCATAATACGATTGGAATGGAAGGAGGTAAGGGGGAAGGTAGAGCATGATCCTTAAGGTGAGGTAGGAATAGTCAAAGGTAAGTAGGATGGGGGAAGGTGTAAGGGAGAGAGGCTGAGAGAGTAGCAGGGCATAGACAGATAGGAGTGCAAACAAAAGAAAGAAGAGGAGCAGGAAGAGCCAGGGGCAAATATAGTGGTAAGTGCCATATAAAATATCAGAAGGGGGGGACCCTAGGCATAGCACTGACAGGTTTTCTTCAACAGAGGTTTTTGAAGAGATTTAAAGGAGAATAGTCTAACAATGCAAGTCAGTTTTAAGGTAATTTGGAGGGAGTTCCACAAGGTTGGTGAGGCGTGGCTAATGGAAATGGTGCCAAAATGAGATTTTACCTGGAGAGTATCAAGTGAGATATAATCATATTTCATAAGTGAGTATGTGCAAGGTGTTGATTTAAAGAGGCTGGATATGTAAAGAGGGACTTTGTTAGTGAGGGCTTTGAAGGTCCAGATGGAGGCATTACGCCATCTTCTGGTAGATAGGGAAGTCCAGCTGAGTTGCCTGTAAAATGAACAGTGGTGTGTTTTGAATGGAGAATCGGTCACAAATCTTAAGGCCCTGTGGTACAGGATGTCCAGCTTAGTAAGGACAGTTTTGGGTCAATGACTGTAAGGAAAGTCAGCATAGTCAATTACTGGAAAGAATGTTTTGACTAATCATAGTTTTACTTCATAGGTAAGCAAACACTTGATACGGAACAATAATCCCAGCCTTTGTTTTAGCTTTTTGGAGTTCTTCAACACTAGCAGTATTACATTAAGCATCATGTATCTTATTTACAGATTACTAGGGTGAACACATCTCTGTAAACCTGTTTATACTGTTATCTGTCAAACTGTAATGGTATGAGCTATACCAGTGAAATGTAATCCACTATAAGACCTTACCATTTTGCTGTATCCTTTTATATACTGGATTTTTCTTCTGTTTTCCTCGTGTATCACTGACATAGAATGTGTCATTCCTATGTATTGTAATTAATTCAAGCTGACCTGTATGTGCTGTATGTCTGTACACAAATGTGTGGAACCTCTGTAAACAAGCTGCTAGCTTAAAGGTATTTTAATCCAATAAATAAATAAATAAACTTCATGGCAATCAGTTTCCTAAGGACCTTGTTTAATGCAAATGCAATGGCATTTGGGCTATAATTACTAACAGTTTTAGTGTTATGTTTCTTAAGGACAAAAAAAATATAGGACAATTTCCAAAGGTTGGGAACATTCTCAAATAAAGAGAATTGATTAGTCTGGTGATAGGAGATGCAAGTTCTCAAGCAGCAGTGCATTGTAGCTTAGGTTCAATTGCATCAGGCTCAGATGGCCATTAGCTGGTACGGGTGTCATTTGATCCTGAAGACATGCCCAGAGGAAGAGGTGGGGTTGCTGCCGTGGTCCAGGTTGGGTGTGTTCTCTGGTAGGGCAGGTGGGGTAGCAGTCAGGAGCTGTCCTGACTCTAGATTCCAGGTGTGATCTGGGTTGTTAAAGTGTAGCAAATTCTCTCCTACCCAAGACAGTAGTGGTACAATCCAATGACATATATGATTTCTGGCTCTTGCTCCTACTTTTCAATCTAGGAGTCTGTGATGGTGGCTCTCTTCATTGTCCTTTGTTTCTTTTGCTTTTGCTCTTCTTTGTGCCCATGTGCCAGGGCTCCTTATTTTTATGAGTATAAGACAGAGGGGTTTCTTTATTCTAGTGCTATTCCCTATGCTACTGTGATGGTGCTGATGTGTCCATGGACCTGACCAGCAATTTTGTTTGAGGAGGATGGTTAGATGTGGGCCGCATGTAGGCGGTGGCCTCATGCCAATGCCGATGAATGAATAGCTCCACCAGCACTGGAAAATTTAAAGAGTGAGAGACACATATATTCACCAGTCTAAGAATCATTTGGTATTTCTTGGTATAGGAGATACCTAGTAATAGCAGACATTTGTGGACTGGAGTAAATGTCTTGTGTTGTTACATTACCTCCTGTTACATGACCGCTTGAGAGAAGTCCAGAAATACCTGGCTCATGTGCTCCTGCCAGCTAAGCAGGCTTCTCTCTCTCTCTCTGGCCATCATTTTTACTTTAAGAGGAATCTCAAAAATTAGGCTGTGGGCAACCACACAATTTAGGGAAGGGGCAAGGAATCAGTGGGAGCACTTCACTTCTATAGGTGTTTTCCATTGGAACTTCAGGAGGACTGATAGGTTTTGGAAGATGGCATTGTTGTTCTTCCCATCACATCCCTCTAGGAACCCAATAAATTGGAGGTTGTTGCACCTTCCCCAGTTCTCCACATCTTTGAGTCAATCCCAGTGGAGACAAATTGTGCAGTTGTGTTCATGCAGCTGGGCCCCAAGAGACTCGTCAATGTGTGAGATCTGCTGCTCAGCATATGGCAGTCTTTCTGAGATATCCATCACATCTGATTCTGTCCATTGTTAGGTAAGTTTCTATTCACTAATCTCTCTGAAGAGCTGGTGAACACCGCCTTTAAATATTCCAGTTCAGCTGATTCCTGGTTTTCCACCACCCATGCCATTTTTGCTTGGCTTATTATCTCATTGTACTTCCTAGTGGCTCCTGAACATACAACACAGACTTACCAAGTCAGTGTGATGAGAGACACAGATAAAGCATGATTAGGGAAACTCAATTATATAGTAGCTGGAACAGATAATGCTGATTGTAATCACAGGTGCCAAAATAAGTAGGGGGACAGTTTAATGGATAGTTGGAGGGATTCAGTGGAGAATAAGAACAGTAAGGCCATCTTTGCCATTGGTCAGGTCATGCCATTCATTTTTGAACTTTAATATTTGAGCAAGCCAACATTTTAATCTCCTGTTTAATGTCCAGTTGGACCTAATGATGTTTTCTATATCAAGTGCACCAGTCACTCATACTGTACAAAGTATGACATGCATTTAAGCAGTATACTACTCCAGGGTGTGGGTTATGATGGGATTTACCCACACCTGGGGTGTTGTTTGCTGACCAAAACACACCAGGCATGGGTAAATCCCACCATAACCCACACCCTGGAGTGGTATATTGTGATTATACAATGTCTCCTGTCACTTTTTGTATCACAAAAGTTAAAGAAAAATTCAGTTTTTTGCCAGTTTTAATTTTGTTATTGATTTTATTGTCATGCCAGAAAAAACAGTTCCCTGTTTTTAGGTGGAATATGTGTAATGCCCCCCCCCCGAAAACTGATACAGTCGTGTTCAAAGCAAAACTGTTTTAATGGTTCTTTTCTACTGTTTTTCTTTTTACTAATCAGAGTAAAGCTGGATGGCAGCAGAGATGAGAGGCTGGGACAGTGAGAGAAATCATGTCAGTACCATTTAGTAACCAACGCTGTTACAAGACCTCCCTATTATTTCCAGAGGTTAAGTGAACGGAAGCCAGGGTTGCAGCTCAGACAGCAGGTCCAATCAAGTTATATAGAAGATTGGGCTGAGTATGAAAGGGATCTGGCACTTTTGTGGTTGTCTGCAGTGCGGGGACAGTTGAAGCTCAATAGTGGGAAACATGGTCTCTCTCTCTGACACTGTAAGTAGGGCTGACAGGATGAGTTTGACAGACTTTGGATAGGTATTTATTTTACATATTTTTCTGACTACTGTTATAGTTATGCACATTAATGGACCGCAAAAAAAAGATCCTGTAGCTCATCAGGGTGTGTTAACTTGAAATTGTGGTCCATTTTGAAAGCCGCGATTCAGAGGCACAGAACACAGCCAACTTAGTGGGGAATCAACATGGTGGTTTTGCCACGATGCTTGAGAGATTGGAGCAATTTCAAAAAGGTGGGGATTCCTTATGCAGTTGACTGGCACCATTTTCCATTGTTGTATTGTAAGATTTACTACAGGTAAAAGGTGCCAGTCTGCCAATCACATTAAAGAACTCTTGGACCCTGTTGAATAATAGAGTGTATGATCTACTTTGTGTATTCATTTTTCCAAGAAATCTCTGAAAGTGGTAACAATAGATCTTACTTTGAGAGGGCTCTTGCAGTAGGTAATTACATATAAGACTGACGGCGGCAGGCAGCAGGACCCCACGGAAACATTTCTAGCTAGCAGTCCCTGGCGAGGGACTGCCCCCATGTCAGGTGACTGGTGTCAGGAGACGTAGGTATAAAGGGGCAGTCCCGGATGCCCACCTTCCAGTTCTTTCCTGCCGATAGCTCGTGCAGCACTCTGAAAATGTTGTGCCTGGCCAGCCCTACCTTCATTGTTTTTACAGAAAATAATTGTTTTTGACTAACGTCAGTACAGTCGTCGGTGTATGTCGTCCCCTACACCCTCCAAGCACAAGAATAAGTGCGATTCGTGAGGCGCACAACTACCGCACAAGGACGGCCACTCCCTGTGCCTGTTCTGCCTAGGCCCCGATCACCCGGTTGAGAAGTGCCAGCACTGCCTCAGTTTCAATGTGGCTACCTGGAAAAGGTGGCAGCAATCCCTGGAAGCCCATATTCTGAAGAAGAAAATGAGTTCTATGAAGAAGGAGCTCATAAAACTGAGGCAGGCGTCCACGTCCCCCAAAGGCCATCGGAAGAAGAAGGAGAAGGAGAGGCACCAGGACAAGGGCTCCTCACGCGTCTCCTTGGGAGTCACTGGGATGCAGGTAACATCCCTGAGGATCTCCCTCGGCGGCCGCCTTGGAGGTTTCACAAGGCCCCGCCAGTCTGGCTCATGCTTGGTCCTGGGCAACTCCGGGCAGTTGAAAGCCTCCGCCTCTGGTTCGGCCACAGGCTCGCTGGGTTCACCACTGTGGGCGACTCCGGTAAGCCGGGCATCGGCTCCTCCGACGTCTGCCCAGAGAGGGCCGGTAAGACGTCCTACCCTCCAGGGTGACACGCGGCCTCCACTTCACTGGACCAGGCTGATCACTCTACTTGGCCTGCCTCCAGTGATGGCTCTCATAAGTCGGACTCTGGCTCCTCCGGTGTCCGCCAGGAGCTCACCCCTAAGCCTCACGTCGACTCATCCAATGTCCAGCTGACAAAGGAACTGATGACGGATCCCCCACATCTGTCGTACCCGGTTCCCCGCAGCCTTCACTGCCATCTGGGGAACCATATTCTCTCCAACTCGACCCCGGGTATTTTTCCCCTCCATCCCCGGGCAAAGCTGGGGATCTTTTGCCTCCATCAGTCCTTCTGCCACCTGGTGTGCCGGACCTGACTTCGGCTCCCCGGACGCTGGCTCCGATGCCAGCCCCTCCGACGTTGGTACCTCTGATGCCAGGGCCTCCGCCATCAGCCCTGACATCGGCCTTACTGACTCCAGGAGACATTCTGCTCCCATCGGGCCCTCCGCCCTCTGGGCTGTCCACTATGGACCCGCCCATGAGGCCACCAGCTGGGCCATCTGCTCCGGCAGCCCTCCTGGCTCCCGGGTACCCTCCGTCCTATCTGATGCCGGCGTACCTGGGACCGCAGTATCTGGCACCACAGTACCCAACACCAGGCTTCCCAACACCGCAGTACTCGATACCACAATACCCGACACCGGGCTACCCCCAGCCAGGTTTTGGATATGCTCCATACGGTTACAGCCTGTATCCTTATCCCCCACCTCCTCCTCCTCCTCCACCACCCTCGTGGCCGCCGGTGGACCTGCAGGAGACTCTGGCCTCCTGGTGGGCTGAGGCCAAGGCTAAGCTCACCAAAGAGGTCAAGAGCCAGCTTCCGGCGATGGTGCCGTCCCAGGTTCCTGTGCGTCCAGGGCGACACACTCCCTCACCACCCCTCCGGACTCCAGGGTTCTTCCGTCTGGATCCAGAGAAGGGTAGGACACACTTCCCCGGGGACTTCCCGAGGGGTCCATTCCTCCCCCGGGTCAGGAAAGGGAGTCTTTCTCCTCTTCATTCTCCTCTTCCCCCTTGGACTCCTTGGACTCTTCCGATAGTTGCTCCGAGAGGGACGACGAGCCATGCTCTCCGTCGAAGCCCAGATGAAGGACTCCTCCGAAGTCTCCTCTGGAGGATCCTTCTTTCAGAGAGTTCATCAGTTGCACTCCCTGGAACCAGATCCTCAGCGTCTGAAACTCGCTGAACATCTGGATCTGCCTGTGACAGCTCCTACCTTGGTGCCACCCTGGATAGAGCCACACGCCGACCTCGTTACCACAGTATGGAAACAACCGTCAGCCTTAGCCCCACTTCCTAGGAAGTCGAGCAGGCTATATCAGACTACAGAGGGTGTTGATTTTCTGGATTCTCACCCTCGTGCCGACTCAGTTGTGATTAGCGCTGCTCACAGCTGGTCGGCAAACCCCAAACATCTTAGCTTGTCACCACCTGATAAGGAATCATGCCTTCTGGACCAGTATGGGAGAAAGATTTACGCTTCCTCCACACTAGGGATCAGGGCCCTGAACTATGTTGGCCATATGGGGGACTACCAGAAGGTCATTCTGACTCAGGTGGAAGCCAAATTGGACTCCTTGCCTGACTCCCAAGTCAAGCAGGAGTTGGCTGATCTCGTCCGCTCTGCTCATTCAGCCAGTTGACACATGCTACATGTGACATACAATGCAGTGGACACTGCTGGGTGGAGCTCAGCTTTTGCTGTAGGCCTACGGTGTCATGCTTGGCTCCGTGTGTCAGGGTTTGTCCCGGAGGTGCAATCTGCTATCCAGGAAGCACCCTTCCGGGGGTCGGTGCTTTTTGGGGGTGATGTCAAGGACATCATTACTGATTTACAAGAGAAGGGGATGGCACTGAAGTCAGTTGGTTCCATGTACTGTCCCCATCAGCAGCAGCGCCGTCCCTTTCGCAGACGGAATCGGCCAAAGGCGAAACCCCAGGGAAGGCGGGCCACAAAATGCCGGGCCGCCACAGCTGCCAAGTCCCCCCCTGGCCAAAAAAGCAGCAGGTGCTTCAGCTGTGGCACTGCCTCACACCACCTGACTCCTTTCCTCTCCCACTGCCTCCGGACTCCCCAGAGGAACCGGTAGGAGGGAGGATTTCCCTCTACCTTCCGGGATGGGAGAGGATAATCACAGATTTTTGGGTGCTCCAGCTCATAGCAGGAGGACACTCGATAGAGTTTCTTCAGAAATCACCCCGCCACCCCCCTCTGAAGTCGTATTCACAGGAACATCTTCTCTTGGTCCAGGAGGAAATTTCGTCTCTCCTGCTGAAACAAGCAATAGAGCCCGTCCCCCTTCATCTGCGAAGGACGGGTTACTATTCCCATTTCTTCCTGGTCCCAAAGAAGACAGGAGATCTCAGACCAATTTTGGATCTCAGTTCTTTGAATCTTTACATGGAATACAAAAGGTTCAGGATGCTCTCTTTGCAGAGCCTTCTGCCCCTCCTCCGGCCGGGTCAATGGCTTTGTGCTCTGGGGGGTGAGGATATAGCATGCACCAAGCAGGAAAGGGATCTTGGGGTTATCATCTCTGATGACCTCAAGGTAGGGAAACAGTGTGACAAGGCAGCAGGTAAAGCAAATAGGATGCTGGGATGTATAGGCAGGGGCATCACCAGCAGAAAAAGGGAGATCATAATTCCGCTATACAAGACACTAGTGAGGCCCCACCTGGAGTACAGTGTACAGTTCTGGAGACCATACCTACGTAAGGACATAGACAGGGAGAAGGTTCAGAGGAGGGCAACAAAGATGGTGCATGGATTGCATCACAAGTCCTATGAAGACAGGTTGAAGGAAATGAACATGTTCTCACTGGAGGAGAGGAGGGAGAGAGGGGATATGATAGAGACATACAAGTATCTTACAGGGAGGAACAGGGTGCAGGAATACACTATTTTTAAGCAAAAAAGATGTTCCAGGACTAGAGGGCATGGGATGAAGTTAGAGGGAGGATGATTCAGAGGAAACAAGAGGAAGAATTTCTTCACAGAATGGGTGGTGGACAAGTGGAACACCCTGCCAGAGGAAGTGGTGGGGGCTGAAACAATCACGGGATATAGCAATGCATGGGATAGACATAAAGGAATTCTGGAGGTCCAGATTAAGGGGCAACAGACTTCTAGAAAAACATAAACTGAACTTACAAGATCAAATGGGCAGACTGGATGGGCCATAGGCCCTTTTCTGCTGGCACTGTCTATGTATCTATGTATCTATGATATGCAGGATGCTTATCTGCACATTCCCATTTGCCCATCTCATCACAAATACCTTCGTTTTGCATTCCAGGGGGACCACTACCAGTTCAAGGCTCTTCCGTTTGGTCTATCCACGGCCCCCTGAGTGTTTACCAAATGCCTGGCAGTGGTGACGGCCCACCTGCACACCAGGGGAGTGCAGGTCTTCCCATACCTGGACGACTGACTCCTGACAGCCTCATCCAGAGAGGAACTCCTGCGTTACCTCTCCCTAACCCAGAAGATTTTTGCTTGCCTGAGTATTACCATCAACCATTTCAAGTTTCATCTGGACCCATCCCAGAGGCTACAGTTTATTGGGGCAATTCTCGATATGACCACGGGCAAGGCCTTCCTGCCTCCGTACAGGGCATCCACCCTTCAGACCCACATAAGTCTGTTTTTGAAATTTAAGTTTATTAATTTTACACATAAAACAACCATGAGACACAGAAATATACAACTCGCAAAGAATACATGGTATAACAAAGGAAAAGGGAAGAACAAACCCCCCCAAACAAAAACGACAACACAAAGACCTCCCTCCCCCAACTCCCACCTCCCCCACCAAACCCTCCCAAAACCCTCCCCAACCACTCCCACCATCCACCACCCACCCCTCCACCCGAACCCACCCCCTATGCCCTCCCACCCAACCAAGGTGAGTGTGCCAGGCAACTAATACATCCAAATTGGATATTTAACATAATAACCGTACAGGGAGTAATCCACTCCCTAAATTACTAGATACAAAACCACAATATGTAACAAAATGGAGTACCATTACGGGCATAGAATGAAAGGCCAAGAACTCATTGGTGCAAATATAATGCTTGTAGCTTACCCCATTTTTTCCGAAACAAATCCATGCGTCATCGCACACTGGCCACTAAATTTTCAGAATTGAGATAGGCAGAGAGCTCGGACAGCCATTCGGCATAGGACAGTGCCAGTTGATCAGTCCACTGCCTAAGAACCAGTCTCTTAACCACAATGGATACCAAAGCAATATGGTATCTACGCTCCACACTGTCTATACTGGCATAATCACCCAGAATACAAATCTCAGGGGTAAAACAATCTGAGAGACCTAATAGAGGATCTAAATTATCCCGGATAGAAGACCATAAGGGGGAAACTTTACTACAGTACCAGAAAATATGTAGGGAATCCCCTTCCCCCTGCCTACACCTGGAGCAGAGAGAAGTGGGAAGCCTCTTAAGTTTGAAAAGCTTTTTAGGGTATAATACATGTTATTCACTATATAATATTGAGTAAGCCTGAGTCTGTCCTGCGAGTGATATTTGTGGAGATCCTTCCAGATACGAGACCAATCCAGAGCAGACTCAGGCAACAATGAGGACCAAATACTGGAGCCCCCCACAGGTTCTGGAAATTTATAGTTCAAAAGGAAAGAATATATTAATGAGATAGAATGCGTTTAGAAGCAAAGGTTACTATTTGAGAAAGGAGCGGATCTTGCTCATTAAAAAGGGCACCAAATTTCCCAACCACGAGGTGTCTCAACTGGTAAACTTTGAAAATCATGACATTAGGAATAGCATACCTATTGAGTATGTCCACTGATGAGAGAAGGGATCCTTGATCGTAGAGATGCTCTAGGTTAACTTCCTTATATTGTGGAAGCCACTCGGAAGTGATCATCGAGTTGCCCAGCTTAATATTGGGATTAAACATAACCGGTTGGCCTAAATCCCGCGCGGGAAAAACATTTACAAAACACCAGCACTGAAAAAGAGATTTAAGGGACACAAGGATCGTACGGTCATCTATCCATTGTGAAAGCGCTGAAGGGGGGGTATAAAAAATGGCATAGGGATCTATCCTAACTTCCGAAAGAGCCAACCTCTCAATTTGGAGCCAAAGCAGCCGAAAAGAGTCCGGATTAGCCGAAAGCCATCTCCCTAACTTAGCAAGGTGAGCCGCCCAGTGATAAAACAAGAGATTTGGGAGCCGGAGTCCGCCCTTATCTTTGGGAAGTGAAAGCTTAATGAAAGACCGCCGCACTCCTTTTCCTCGCCAGACAAAATTTGAAAACATCTCATGATATTGTTGAAAATATGAAACAGGCAGCCAGAGATTAAGCAGGCTGAGAGGGTAAAAGATCCGAGGGCAGAACATTCATTTTAATGATATTGATCCGGCCCCAAAGGGAAATAGGAAGAGCAGACCACCGTGACAAATCTTGCTGGATAAGACTCTTAAGATCATCTAAGTTGAGCTTCTTAAGAAGGGAAGGGTCCGTTGTAAAATGGATCCCTATATATTTAATCGATCTGGGAGACCACCTCATACAAAATTCACAAACTCCTGCTTATAGTTATAGGTGTTTAAGGAAAATTTCAGATTTAGCAATGTTCAATCTGTATTGAAAAGGGCCCCATATTGGCTAAGAAACATCCAGTGCGTATCTAAGGAGTCAACAGGAGATTCAATATGCAGGAGTATATCATCTGTGTAAGCAGAAAGGACCAGCTCCTGTTGACCCACTAAGCATCCTTGATAAGCACTGAGGATTTAAGTTTAATAAGAAGGGTTCTAAATACAAATTAAATAGGAAGGGCGTAAAGAGGCAACCTTGCCTAGTGCCTGTATACAACCGGAATAGTGAGAAAACTCCATTACAGTATATTCTGGCCAGGAGCCTTATAGAAGATCTGAACCCATTCCAAGAAGGAAGCGGAAACCCATTCTAGCCATCACAGCCCAAAGAAAAGACCAATCCACCCGATCAAAGCCTTCTCTGCATCCAATGAAACTAAAACCATGGGGCGTTGAGATGTCACGAGCATATTGAGATATGTGAGAAAGGGTTCTTAAATGATCAGACGAAGATCTAGAATGCACAAAGCCCACTTGTTCTGGACTAAGTAGCTGAGTCCAGACCGCCTTAATCCTCTCGGCCAGAACTTTAGAGAGAATTTTCATGTCATAATTTTGAAGGGATATGAGTCGATAATTCGCTGGATCTGTAGGAGTTTTACCTGGCTTGGGAATTAAAATAACGGTGGCTTCAAGGAGAGTAGGGTCTATGACACGGGAAGAGAAAAGATATTCATAAAGTTTGAGAAGTATAGGAGCAAGATCCTTGGAAAGGGCTTTGTAGAAGTTAATGGGAAATCCGTCTGGGCCGGGTGCCTTATCCGAGGTCATAGAGGCAATAACTTTCTATCTCACCCAAAGAAAGAGGAGCAGTCAAGATTTCCTTGTGAGAAGACAAAAGCTGAGGAAATATCAGACCAGCTAACACGCCTCAATATCCGACAGAGGGGCAGGAGACACGGGCAAACTATATAAGTCCTTATAATAATTTTCAAAAATTCGTACAATTCCTCTAGGAGAGGTTTCTACAGAACCGGTGGGCGCTTGCAAAGTCGGAATTATCCTGGAACCCTCCAATGCAAGAAGACGTAGAGCTAGAAGCCTCTCGGCCTTTTCCCCCTGATCGATGTATTTAGCTTGGGTTCTAATCAGACAGTATTCTGCCTTCTCTTTAAAAGATCAGTATATTCATTTTTGATGCTACAAGGGCTTCTAAGGAAGACAGCGGAGAGGCGGAGAATGGGCAGCTTCTAGATCCTGATTCTATTCATTAAGGAAACTGCCCGCTAACGGGCTTTCTTCCTTGCAGAAGCTAATTTAATCAGCTCGCCCCTGAGATAACATTTTAGAGCGCATCAAGATAATATCAAACCTCGGAGAAGAATCAAGGTTATCTGCCATGAAAAGAAATCAAGGATCCTATTTGCGTCACCGTATGAGGATCCTTAAGTAACTAGGTATTAAGTCTCCAGACAGTGTCTCGGTGAAACTCAGGATCTAGAAAAGTTTAACTTCCAGACTATTGCATGATCCAAGAGGATAATCGGCTCCAGACTGGAGTGAGACCCAGAAGGTGGGTTTTGCAAGCAAAATATAATCTATTCTCGGCCATGATCCATGGGGTTGGGAAAAAAGAAAAGCCAAGAGAAGGGTTAGAGAGTCTCCAGGGGTCACCCAACCCCAACATCTGCAAAAATCATGGGCTAAAGCCCTTTATGGATGTTGGGGGCCACATCCTGGGATTCTATCTAAAGATAGGAAGGTGGGACATCTAGCCCCCAAGATAAGTTATGAGGGAAGGAGAACACTGATTTTATCAGCAAGGGCCATAAAGAAATCAGGGACTTCCCCAACAGGCCCATAAACAGAACCTAAAATTACAGTATTTCCTGCTGAGGGTGCCCTTAACTAAATGAACCTCCCTCCGGGTCTTCCACTACCAGGTCTCTCGTAAATAGAACATGCTTTTTAATAAGTAGCTACCTCTGCTATAATTAGATCCACTGCCACATACACCTGTGAGAAACCAGATCGAGATAACCATTTAACCTCCCCACCTTTTAAATGGGTCTCTTGAAGAAATAAAATATCTATTTGCACCAAAGTACAGTGGTTAAAAACCTGAGTTCTTTTGACCTTTTCCCTAAGCCCGCGCACATTCCACGATGCTATTTTAACATCTCCAGTAACCATTTTAAAAACAGTATGAAAAGGGAACATATATTAGAACATCCAGAAGTACAGCAGAAATAAAGGCACACTCGATCCCCAAACTCCCATACCCTCCCCGCCTGCCCAAGGGTGTCCATTGAGGATAATAACAGACTGAAAACCTAGGCCACAATTAAGATACAGTCACACCAAAGTAAGGCTTGCAGGCGAACCCCCAAATACCCTCTTTAAACCCCAGCAAATAACTATATGCAATATGACATTTCCCAGAGCCTGCCAAGAAGATCCCGATAAGAATTCCAACAGCCTGAAAAAAGATAACCACAGTTAAGGTGTAATCATAAAACATTGACTGGCAAGCCACCCTCTCCCCCCAAAAACCCATCTGCAACCCAACTAAATAACTATGTACAACATGGTCCCCAAGCTGAAGACAATTAGAAACACCATGAAAAACCAAAGTTCTGGAGGCCACATCCCACCTGCAAGTCCAGCACCCCCATCATGCAGGGAATAATCAAAGAAAGAAAATACCTGACATCGCTCCCACTGGAAAGGAAGTCCTTCCTAGACCACCCTGGGAAACCCCGCAGGATACCTGCAAATGAGGCTGGACTGGCAACCCCTCTTCCATAAGTTTGCGACTCAGCTGCCCCAAGAGGCTAGGCCCAGGAACCCCCCCCCACCAACCAACCGCCAAATCTGCAGAGAAAAGAAAAAAAAACAAACAAAAAAAAACAAACCCAATATAACAACTAATAACCACCTTAAACCTCATCTCCTCTCCCTTGAAATGTCAGAAGGGGAAAATACCCCAAAGCGGGGGTCTGCTACTCACCCCCTATGGTAGAATGGAGAAGGAGAAATCCAAAACGAGCTGGGCAAACCTCAGAATGGGAGACATAACCTCTACCGGATCGCCATTTTTCCAGGGGGCTCTATATGCTAGCTGGACCAAAACCGGGTCCTACACTTGAAAACAGCACCCCTGGGAAACCCCACCCCTAAAAATGGAGTTCCGGGAAAAGGCCGAAGGACCAGCTATCTCGGCCTATTTCAACCCCTGCTCAGCCAACTCGGATCTCGCCTGTAGCAAAACCTGAAAAACTGGCCAGAGCAAGTAAGAGCCATACAAACCAGCCAGAAGAAAGGGTAACAGGAAAAACTAAGACCCCTGCCAATAAAAAAAAACAAAAAACCACACAAACTCAGCATATAAAAACAGATTAACTTTAAACTTAGATTCAGGTCAAAACACCCCTAGGCATACTGTCCGCCACTCAGTTCAGCCATTTGTCTTGAATAATTCCGGGAATTTAGCGGTCAGATCCTTATGAGCAGTCTCTGGAGACTCAAAGCTGTAGGTGGCACTGCCCACTGAGACTTTAAGGGTGGCAGGGTAAATCATCTACATTTATGGGATAAGACTTGCGATCAGCTTCTGAACCATGGGGTGGAGCAGCGGCCCTTCACTCTCATCTCCTTGGGAAGATCCTGGGCAATCCTCAACTTAGTCGACTTCCATATAATCTCCTTCTGTAGCTCCCGGATTTGTTGAATACATGCCGCTCTCAATGTAACTCAGAAATTTAATGATTATAGGTCGCAGGGGAGCTAGGCGGCGGTCGGGCCTCAGCGACCTGTGTGCCCTCTTGAGGTGGTAGCTTGGATTAATTGGGAGGACCGACTACTTAACGAGGAACCGCTGCAAAAGCTATCAAGTCTGATCCTCTTCCAGCTCCGGTAGGCCAGAATGAGGAGGTTGTTCTGCCGACTGCGACCCTCCAGATCTTCAGCCTTCAGTTGAAGTTTCCAGTATCTGCTGGGACAACCCGGACATCTCTGTATCGGCTCGCCTCCACTGTTCCACCGAGAAGATTCTGGCCTCTGAGTCCAACACCTCATGGTAAGGAAGAGAGGTCTCCCTCAGGCGACTTTAACTCCGCTGTCATATCCTGGAGGAGATTCTTGATTGGAACCAGCTCTGCATAAATTTGTCTTCCGTAAGGAGCTGACGGCTGGGACCTATCTCCGGCCTTCTCCAACCCCATACCCGCCTGGCTCCGCAGTTTTTTAACTGACTTTTCAGGGGTCGCAGGCGGCGTATGCTTAGCCGTGGCCTGCTTCCTATCAACTTTCATCTCCTCACCCAGACAAGAGGGCTAACGGGAAACCGCCCGAGGATCAAAATTCAAAACGTGGGCGATCCGATAATAAGAATCTGGCCACTTTACTGGAGTGAAAAGTGCAGATTATGGCAGTTAGGAGGGTTGGAGGAGAGAGCTCTAGGCCCCTGCTGCCATTCAGCCAGCTGCCATCACGTGACTAGACCCACATAAGTCTGTTGTCCGATCACAGGATGGTCTCTGCGAGGTCGGTCCTTCGCCTTCTCGGGCTCATGGTGGCTGGTATCCCGATGGTGCCTCGTGTTCGACTCCACATGAGGATTTCTCAGTGGACTCTACGCTCTCAATGGGATCAGCTAGTGGACGACCTTGATCATCCAGTTCTGATCTCCTCACCAATGATTCAAGACTTGCAATGGTGGATGGTTTGAGAGAATCTGTTTCGGGGAGTTCCTTTCTTTCATCCTCCCCCCTCCCAGACTCTAACCACAGACGCCTCAGGCGAAGATTGGGGAGCCCATCTAGGCCCTTATCAGACCCAGGGCTTCTGGTCTAAGCTAGAACAAGCTCTCCACATCAATGTACTCAAGCTTTGGGCAGTGTTGTATGCTCTCCAAGCCCTTCACCAATACATCCTTCCTGGCCACCTAGCCATCCAGATGGACAACATGTGCGTGGTGTGGTACATCAACAAACAGGGAGGGACTCGGTCCTATCCTCTTTGCAGGGAGGCAATTAGGGTTTGGGATTGGGCAATACAACACGACCTTCACCTCACGGCAATTCACATTCCAGGAGTAGACAACACCCTGGCAGACAAGCTAATTCGCTCTTCTGCTGTGACTCACTAGTGGGAACTGGACCAAGGGATCCTAAACAATATCTTTCAACTTTGGGGAACACCACGGGTCGACCTGTTCGCATCCCCCATAAACACAAAACTTCCCGTCTTCTGCTCGCTCGTTCCAGAGCAAGGCATTTTTTGGAGCGACGCTTTGTCTCTAGACTGGAAGGACAGATTCGTCTATGCCGTTCCTCCAATTCCACTTATCCCATGAGTCTTGCAGAAACTAGCTTCAGAAGGAGCGCGAATGATTCTGATCGCTCCTTTCTTGCCCAGGCAAGTTTGGTTCTCTGTTCTACAACAATACTCAGAGGATCCTCCTCTTCCTCTTCCTCTATCTCGAGGTTTGTTGACCCAGGATCAGGGGACCCTGGTCCATCCAGGCCTCAAATCCCTTCAACTGCATGCATGGCTCCTGCAGACTTAGCCCAATCCTGTTTTGGAGTGTCTCCCAAAGTGGTGGAGATTTTGGTGGAGGCTAGAAAACCCTCCACCAGATCCACTTATGCCATGAAGTGGAAAATATTCATGATCTGGGCCACTTCCAAGAACGTGGAACCCTTCTCCTGTTCAGTGGGGCTTATGCTGGAGTATCTACGTCATCTGTTAGACCTGGGTCTCAGCCATTCTTCTCTGAAGGTACACATGGTGGCCATTTTGGCCTATCATGTTTCCTTCACAGACAAAGCTATCGCTCAACTGGAGGTCTCTAAGACCTTTCTCAGAGGGGTCCTCCATCTGAGACCCCCCCATCCGTACTCCTGCTCCCCTTTGGGACTTGAATTTTGTTCTCGAGAAACTTACTCTCCCTCCCTTCAAACCTGCAGCTTCTGTGGATTTGAAGTTCCTTTCATGGAAGACTCTCTTCTTGGTGGCCATTACTTCTGCTCTGAGAATCTTCAAGCTCCAGGCCCTGATGTGTAAAATCCTGTACTTTATTTTTGACAAAGAATGTGTTGCTCTTCACACAAATCCTAAGTTTCTCCCTAAAGTAGTAGCTGAGTCTACTCTAAATCAGTCCATAGAGTTACCTGCCTTTTTTACACAGTACTCTAATCAAGGGGAGTATTTACTCCATACTATGGATGTTCACCGGATTCTGAGATACTACACCAACAGGACGAAGGATCTCAGAAAAACTGATCAATTGTTCGTCTCTTTTGCTCACAAAAGGGAAGGCAATGCTGTTTCCAAGCAATGCCTGTCTAAGTGGTTGGCTCATTGCATCACTTTCTGTTATGACAAATACAACAAGACCCTCCCGGGTCAAGTCAGAGGTCACTCCACAAGAGGAGTAGCTGCCTCAGTGGCTTGTTTCAAGAATGTGTCTGTGGCAGACATCTGCACTGCTGCCACCTGGACTTCCATCCATACCTTTACTAAACACTACAGTTTGGATGTTGCCTCTCGCCGTAGAGCAGACTTTGGGCTGGCTGTTTTGCAAGGCCTCCTATCCTGAGACTTGCACAACCAGAACTATCTTTTGGAGTAGTTTTCCTCCTCCCGGTGCCTCTCTTTGTTCCAGACTGCTTGGGATTCAGTCCTATATGTAATTACCTACTGGAAGAGCCCTCTTGAAGTAAGATAGTACAGTTACGTAAGAACTTACCGTAACAGTAGATCTTCGAGAGAGGCTGTTGCAGTAGATAATACCTTCCTGCCCTCCATCCCCCTAGGCTTTTTCAGCTGCTTTTCCATTGAGGGAAATATCTGCTTCTCTCTCGTCTGGCCTCTTTTGGCCCATGGCAGGAAAGAACTGGAAGGCAGGCATCTGGGACCGCCCCTTTATACTGACGTCTCCTGATGCCAGTCACCTGACGTGAGGGCGGTCCCTCGCCAGGGACTGCTAGCTAGAAATTTTTCCGTGGGGTCCTGCCACCTGCCAGCATCAGTCCTATATGTAATTACCTACTGCAAGAGCTTCTCTCAAAGATCTACTGTTACGGTAAGTTCTTACGTAACTGTACTTTCTTGTACTCTGTACAAGCTAAATACAAATGTACTGTCAGAGTTATTCTAGGCCTGAGATAAATTTCCACATAACCACCTATGTTCTGAACAAATAATATAGCTCTTACAGAGGCGAATTCCCTTAATTTTCAGTCATTATCCATGGTAGAAGACTTTTGGTTTTGAAGACTCCTGAAGGAAATCAAGCCAAAATACAACATTTGGTCATGATTCATATTTTACCAGCATGTTATCCCTAGAGATGCAACAAACTTTTACAACATCAGTGAACTTAGTGCCACACTGGTAACTTCAGGCAACATAGGATTCATAGGAATGATATGAGTCGGTTAGTCACAAGCCTATTTGACTCGTTATTTTTCAGTGGACAAACACAGTGGTTTTATTACCCATACATTTGTCTGTTGCTTTCTTAAAGGACTGCATAGAGGTGCTTTGGACCACCTCCACAGGGAGGTTGTTCCAAAGGTTTACCACCCTTTGGTTAATCTATGCATCCATTTTGCTTGTTTTATATAATTCTTCTTAGAGCTGGCTTTTATAAAATCTGGTGTCTTTTTCTATCATTTTTCTCTTAAGCCCCACATATTCTCAAAGATCATCTTCCTGAAAGGCCCCATAAACTAGACATAAATATTTCATGAACCTTCTATATTCAAATGAGTATAAATTACTAGCTCTGTCAATCTATGGTACAATGATGCAATCAATGATAAAATGGTAAGCCTTATCAGATACTGCCTTGACCCTTTTTGTGGCTCTCCTCTGAACTTTCTAAACTAAGCCTATGCTACTTTTGGTATGCGGTGCCCAGAACTGAACTCAATGCTTCAAGTGGGGCTGCACCTGAGCCTTGAATAGGGGAATTATAACTTCCTTGTTTCTACTCCTGATGTTACATGCAATAAATCCCAGGATCCTATTTCCCCTTTTTACTACCTCCTTGCAGTGTTCATCAAAAAGACAGCTTACAGTATGTGTAATAATAATGCTGAGATCATTTTGCCTATCTGTTTTCTGTGGTTCTTTTCCATCTAGTTAGTATTTTGCCATTTTGTTTCTGCCACCAAAATGCACAACCCTGCATTTTTCAAAGTTGAAAGAGAACTTGTGCATCCTTGCCCAGATCTCTAGATTTTGGGTTTCACTTTGAAATTGTTGTATTGCATTGTTTCCCAACTTCACCCCCAACTTTGCTTGGGGAAGTCCTGTTTTGAAAAAGTCCATGTCTTACAGTATATGTAGTCCATCTCCCACTCCTCTTCCATACCAATCCTTTAAAGGTCCAGTCCCCACACCTTGACATCTTCTAGAACTCACCTCCATCCCCATCCCAGAGTCTTGGTGAAGTTTCCTATAAAAAAATAAATACTAACAGCCTATAAACTGTAGTATTTAAAAAAAAAAACTCTCCCTTTTACAAGCAAACACATGTATTTGTAACCACTCGCCTCCCCCATACTGGGAATAGTAATTGAATTCATGAGTAAGTCCCCCAACCCTACCACCCTCTAGCACCCAGTCCCCAAAAGTATAAGGATACTGCAGTGAAACCTATAAAAAAATCCCATGGTGGAGTGATCACACTCAGTCTTCAGTGTCCTGCTATAGAAGGAAGGAAGGAAGGAAGGAGGAAGGAAGGAATGATGACATTCTAGCCTATAGTATTGCCTTATTGGCTGACAAGAGGGCACACTTTCCTGCATTGCAAATTGGAGTCATGCCACTGTACTGGATTACATTGTGTTCCTACTGTATTCTACAAAATGTCACTTGCAGATACTGTGATAAATTAGAGCATTACAAAGAGAATAATGGATATGTACCAGTGCATTACCTCTGAGTAATACCATCGAAAGATTCTGGACATGCAGGAACCTTGAGAGCGAAGCTCGAGAGATTTCCGTGTCCAGAACCTCGAGATGGTATCACTCGCTGGTAATGCACCGGTACATAAACATTATTTTTTTTAATATATGGATGCGATTTGCAAAGTTTTTAGTAGGACTATAAGAGCAGAGTAATTGCTACAGCAGTGACCATGATGTTTGCGAGGTAGTTTTAGCTAATGGTCCTGCACGATGAGTTAGGAAAAGGCTGTTGCTGCCTGGCGTTTCCGATAGTCACATTTATTTATTTATTTATTTATTTGCTTTTTTAATGGGTTGAATACTATTCCATGGTGAAAATGAGACTGCCCTAGGCAGTAAAGAGACAAGAAAAGTGCTGCAACGAGCGCCAAGAATTTCTCTCGCTTAGCGAGCGAGAGAGCTGCCATGTTTTTTGTTTTGCTCTGCTTGCCCATACAGAGAAAGTGACCAATTGGACAGCATGCTGTCAAGACATTGGGAGGGAAACTAGCACCTGCGCTGTTCTGTTTTGCTGGTAATACTATCGTTCAGGTCCCGAATTATAGTATTACCAAACCTGAACGATAGTATTATCACTCTTGAAGTGCGGTATTATCACTTCAGGAGTGATAGTATTACCGAAAATTGATGATTCATATATTAAATCATATTTCACTATATGCCCTAAATTTAATTTGTTAATGCATTTTTTTTACTTTGTCAGTGGTATTTTATATAATTTAAAAATCAATGGGCCAAGGAGAATGTAGTAATTGGCATGGAGGTAAAGAAGTGAGTGCAAGGGATATAAGCATTGACAAATGTAAAGGATATTTATTACTCTAGCCCAATGGGCTACAGACTTAGTGGGTTGTATGTTCCAACTAACCACCACAAACACAGCAATCTCCAGCCCTACCATGCCAACACCATCTGCCACAAGGAAGCTAGAGTGACACACGTTCACTTCTGACCTCAAGTCTTTTATAATCATGATTTTAATCTGCTGTACCTCCAGACCAGTTACTACATTGTTAGAAAATGTTTGGGGCCCAATTCTCAAATGTTAAACTGAGAAAAGCGTCCAGTATTGAAACAGAACCAAATATGGTACTGTGTACCTTCTGCTAAACTTGATGGTGTGAAGTATTACTTAAGAGCTGTGATCTTCACCCTCTACAAAAAGCACAGATCGAACATACGTATGAACATAAGACATTGCCAGCAGATAAATGCCTTCTGGTTTATCAAGTCTGCGTGATTGTGTAGTTAGCAACCCTTATACTGCAGCTGACCCTCCCTCCCCTCCACTCTCCTTGCATTGAAATGCTCAATCACTGCTTGTATGGACTCGCAATCTTTGTGTTTATATAAGATATGTTGCTAAATACAGAATATACTGTAGTATAAAAGCAAAGACTGATTACAGTCCTTGACCTAGAGAATACAGCTCAAGGGCTGCAATTAATGTTAAACAGTCTTTTTTCAGCTTGCTTATTTTGCTCATTTGTAATGTAAGAGTGTTAATTAAAACATGGCGTACAACTGAATAATTTTTCAGCACATCGTCAGTTTGTACACAATGTTTTAATTTCAGAAAAGATCTGAAGCAGGAAGGTCAGAAATGATTTTTCAATGCCCAGTGCCCACCTTGTGCTCAGCTGCATTTTTAAGGGGGCTACACCAGTACTATAGGCCCAGGCACAGTTGTCATTAGGTGGACCCAGGAGCCTGGAGCTCAGTCTACAAAAATCCATCAATGGAATACAAGAATTTCACATAAAACCTGTTTTCTGATTTCCCAAATCAGACCCAACAGTACCACAGAAATTTCCTGGCATATCGCCAGGATGTTTTGGAGACCGGTGCATAATTTCTTTTTTTTGCCTCTTGCCAAGTAAAGGTGATGTAAGATGGCAAAGCCCACATATTTTTTGTACTGGACCAGCTGGCAGCATTTTTGAGAGTTCTCTACTATGAAAACTCTGAAACAAATCTAGTTGGTTCCTTAATGGATTCCAACATACTGTAGCTGGCGTCCATTTAGATAATGAAACTATAATGGTTCAGTAAATAAGGCTGATATTTCTTTTCATGCTGTTTTCTTTTTATTCAACTTTCTTTATCCGCCATGGCAGATTGCTGCTGTCCTCTGCCACCCTTACCTGTTACCGGGGTCTTTCAGGAACTTCCATGCACTATGCGCATCTCGGCAGAACTTCCGTGCAGGCCCGGAGGCTTCATCGTGCGGTGACCCCTGATTTTTCCCCCTGAGTTTTCTCCTTCCCCTATTCTACCCAGCGCCCCAAACGTAGTGTCGCAAGTGCGTGGAGGCATACATGCATGACCACAGCTGTACACTGGCCCCATCTACCTTCCCTGTGGTCTAGTACTGAGCTTCTTGGAGGCGGCACTGCCACTTACCCAGCCTCCACTAGGTGGCAGCCAAGCACCGAGAGGCCACCTTATAACCTCCCAAGGAGGAGAGCTGCCTGCTGGTAGCCTGATCAATGTATTTTCCCTTCCCCCCCGCCGACACCTGCCTACCCAGGCTCATTCTCGAAACCCAGGTCGTCGGAGTGGCATGAGGTGTGGCATCCAGCACCTCAATTCTCTGCACCAATGGGCCAGCCTATGTCATATTCTTTTAATTGTTGTTTAAATTAGTTTTTAACATTCCCATTTGGAAGGAGATTTTTCTTTAAATAATGGAATGAGCTGTGGACAATTGCTGCAAGCAGAACTTAAGGTTATACTATTATCTTTTGATGGTAAATTCTCACTTGAAATTAATAATTCAGCTTGATGTGTCTGTTACAGTGACTGCATGAATCCCTTCGCATTAATTTTCTTTTCTTTTTTTTCTTTTTTTTTGCCTTTTAAAGTAAATTATTGGTATTTCTATAAAATTGTACAGAAAGGGGAATTTATCTTTGCAGTGCAATGTATATGCTGACCATCCACTGTATCTGAAACAACTCATACATAACATAAATAAAGAAACAATCCATCAGTCAACACGGGCTGGACCTGGATACACAAACGTTTACTCCAAGTTCAGCAACTGTTTTCCTGCTGTCTTCTCCATTTCACTTGCAGTGTGGTTTAAGACAGATACAACATCACAGACAAGCCACACAAAGGCAAGGGTCCTGGATTTCAGGAGGGTGGATTTTACAGAGATGGGGATGGGTATCAAAGAAGCCCTAGCAAGCAAGGAGGCAGGAAGTGGAGTGGAGGGGCAGTGGGCACACATACAAGGAGCCATAGTGGAGGTGACAAATCAGTGTATTAGGCTGAGAAAGAATGGAAAAAAAAGGAGCAAACCATTATGGTTCTCAAGGGAGGTGGCAGGGAACGTTAGCAGCAAAGAGGTGGTTTTCAGAAAATACAAGGAGTTACAGAAGGAGGAGGATAGGGCAGTGTACCTAGAGAGGCAGAGAGAAGCAGGAAAGGCAGTAAGAAGCATGAAGGCAAAAACTAAAGAACGATTAGCACAGACAATAAAAAAAGGGGTCAAGACTTTCTATAGGTACATCAGTGAAAAAATGAAGGCCGGGGAGGAATAGTAAGAGTCCATGGGAAAGAAGGGGAGTGTATGGAGGGGGATCTAGATAAAGCATTGATACTAAATGAAGTTCACTGAGGAGGGAGAGGGACAGGGACCACAACTGGAAGACAGAAACAGGGAAGGGGAGGGGGTAAACACTAATCCATTTACAGAAGAGAGAGTTCTGGGGGAACTCACAAAACTAAGGGTGGACAAACTGATGGAACCAGGTGGTATACACCCCAGGATACTAAAGGAGCTTAGGAAGGAGCTAGCAGCACCACAAGCAGCCCTGTTCAGTAAGTCACTCAATACGTGGTGGTTCTGGAGGACTGGAGGAGGG
The DNA here is from genome assembly GCA_016271365.2 of Neoceratodus forsteri. NCBI lineage: Eukaryota > Metazoa > Chordata > Ceratodontiformes > Ceratodontidae > Neoceratodus > Neoceratodus forsteri. Next base: position 577,819,878 of record CM057456.1, read on the forward strand.
CACATGTGGTCCCTATTCACAAGAGTGGTAGCAGGGAAGAAGCTGTAGGCCAGTCAGTCTCACCTTACTAGTGGGTAAGATTATGGAAGTGCTGCTTAAGGAAAGGATTGTAGAACACTTGGAATCCAGCAGAGCATAGGATCAGAGGCAGCACGGATTCATGGCAGGAAGGTCATGTCAAACAAACCTGACAGACTTTTTTGACTGGTGACAAAGGAGAGGGAGCGGTGGATATCGCCTACTTTGATTTCAGAAAGACCTTCAACACCATTCCACACACCTCCTGATGAAGAGATAGGAGACCTCAAAGCTCCAAGGTTGTGAGAGCACTAATGTGGGACCCTTAATGCACTTTATTACACTGCAAAAACAGTGTTGAAAATTGTGCACTATATTTTCTGTTCCTGTAAGTAAGAACTTTGTATGAAATGAATTATTCAATAGTAAAAAAATCTTTCTACTAAAATTATTTTGCCTGGAATGCTGTTTTTTTACTAAATTGCCATTCCACACAGAAGGCTGGTAAATAAATTGGGTATGGGCCACAAAGTCGAGATCTGGGTTAGAAATTGGCTGAGGGAGCCAGCCCACTGGCTCATGGGCAGGGCGCCGACCTGCGATGCCAGTGAAATGGGTTCGGGAATGGATCCAGGTCATTGGAGGGCTGGCTGAGGGAGAAGGTTTGAGCATCCAGCAACTGCTCTCTTTCTCCAGGGGGGAAGAGGGAAGAGTGATTGGTGCATTATAGACACATAGCGGAGGCTGGGTGTACTGTAAAGCACTAACACCAACAAGCTCGGGGTGCAGGGTGGATGCTAGTTGTCATTACACATCCTCACCCCCACGTACAGGGAAAAAACTCTGCTTTCTGCCGCCTCAATGAAGTCAGACCCTCCTCTTAAATTAGCTCCCAAGGGCCGGCTCCCCAACCTATCCCACTGATTACGACACTTAGGGCTGGTGGCACAAACCTGCCCTGAGGGGCAAGCCAGGGGGTATTGGGGAGTCACTGCTGGAAGTTGGGAGTGGAAGCAGAAGGGGGTCCATGACCTGGCAGAGGCATCGGTGGCAGGTCAGCAACAAAAAATACACTAAATAAAAAAAAAAAAGAAATTGGCTGAGGGACAGGAAGCAGAGGGTGGTAGTAAATGAGATTAAATCTGAAATGGGGGGGCACCAGAGGGTGCCTCTGGGATTAGTCCTGGGGCTAGTCCTCTTCACTGTCTTCATTTCAGACATTTTAGAAGGGCTAGAGGGAAAGGTATGCCCATTTTTAGATAACACTCAATGAGAAGTTTAAATGCTACATTGACAAGCATTTAAACTAGCAAAGGGGGGTGGCAGGCCAGCAAAGAGGGTACCTACTTGCTCACCCCTCACAGCTAGCAGTGGAACCAGTGAACCAGAGGAGTTGCTGTCTCTACAAAGCAGTGTGCAAAAGATGGAGATTAGCGCCCAAGAGGTGGATAGTCAGAAAAGGGCCAAAATTCAGCAGAACAGCAGACGGCAAGGAGAACCAGGGATAAAGGGCAACCAAGGAAGGGGCTGGAGTAGAACAGCAAAATAGTTTAGGGAGGTCAAACCATGGAAAGCCATGTGTGCAAATGCCAGGAGCCTTAGCAACAAGATGGAAGATCTGGAGGCTGCCATGGTGCAGTCAGACCTGGACATTGTGGCCATCACTGAAACCTGGTGTAGTGATAACCATGACTGGGAGATGGCCATACCTGGCTACAACATATTCAGAAGAGACAGGGCAGGCAGGAAGGGAGGAGGAGTGGCACTGTATGTGAAAAATGACATAAGGGACACAGAGATCCAGGAGGAACAAAATGGGGAGAGATACTGTGGGTTAGCTGGAAAGGAAAATGGGGCCAGCCATCCACACAGGGTGTGGTCTATAGACCACCAGCCCAGGAGGAAGAAAGAGATAGGGAGTTATGCTAGCCATCCAAAGGATGGGCAGACAAGGGTGAGTAGTACTGGTTGGAGACTTCAATATTCCAGATGTGGACTGGAGCATCCCGCAGCAGCATCAACTAGGAGCAGATTTATCCTGGACTCCCTTCAGGTGTCTTCCTCAAGCAACTGGTCATGGAACCAACTCAGCAGAAGGCAATACTGGACCTTGTGCTCACAAACAGGGACAGTGTGATGGGGGTAACAGTGGGGGAGCACCTGGGGAACAGTGTCCCCCAGTCACTGTGGTTTGAAATCACAGAAAGAGCAGAACCAAACCACACAAAAACATGTATCCTGGATTTTAGGGGGGCAGACTTTGGGAAAATGGGGAGATACCTGAATGAGGCATTAAGGGGAATGGGGCAGGAATCAGGGGTTGAGGAACAGTGGGCAGTATTTAAAATGGGGATTACAAGAGCAGCAGAATTATGTATTAAGCAGGTTAGCAAGAGGAAAAGGAAGAGGAGACCATTATGGTTTTCCAAAGAGGTAGCAAAGAAAGTGAAAGCCAAAAAGATTGCATTCAGGCAATACAAAAAGACACAGGCAGAGGGGGATATGGAGAAGTACCAGGAGAAGCAAAGGGAGGCAGGGAGGTCAGCAAGGGAAGCCAAAGCTCAGACAGAAGAACACATTGCAAAATCAGTGGGTAGAGGGGACAAAACATTTTACAGGTACATAAGTGAAAAAAGAAAGGCAAAGGGAGGGATAGTGAGACTGAAGAGGGAGGATTGGGGCTGTGTGGAGGATGACAACAGTAAAGCTGGCATATTGAACAGGTATTTCTGCTCAGTCTTTACTGAGGAAGAGGAGGGTAATGGGTCTGAAGGGAGTACAAGGGGTGAGAAATGGTGCAGAAATGGACACAGATCCTTTACGAAGGGTCTTGAAGGAACTGGAAATAATAAGAGTTGATAAAACAATGGGGCCAGATGGAGTGCACCCAGGGTCCTTAAAGAACTAAGAGAGGTGGTGGATGAACCTCTGGCTATCCTGTTTAGCCGATCACTGGAAACAGGGGAGGTACCCAAAGACTGGAGGATAGTAGATGTAGTCCCCTTATACAACAGTGGGAACAAAGAGGAAGTGGGGAACTACAGACCAGTCAGCCTCACCTCAGTAGTGGGGAAGATCATGGAGGCACTACTGAAGGAGAGATTGGTGGAACATCTGGTTGTCAATGGACTACAGGACCCAAGGCAGCATGGTTTCACCAGGGGAGGTTATGTCAGACCAACCTCATTGAATTTTTTGACTGGGTGACTAGGGAGGTGGATCAGGGGAGGGCAGTGGACATGGCCTATCTGGACTTCAGTGAGGCCTTTGATACTGTGCCACATAGAAGACTATTGCACAAACTGGGGAATATGGGTGTGGGCAGGACAGTAGTGTGGCAGGTAGGTAACTGGCTGGGCAGCAGGACACAGAGGGTGGTGGTAAATGGCTGTCACTCCACAGAGGGAAGAGTGACCAGTGGGGTACCACAGGGATCAGTGCTGGGACCGGTCCTATTCAATATCTTCATCAGTGACACTGCGCAGGACCTAGAAGGCAGAATTTCACTGTTTGCTGATGACAAAGCTCTGTAACAGAGTAGACACACCAGAGGGAGTAGACAGAATGAGAAGGGACCTGCAGAAGCTTGAAGAATGGTCAGGGGTTTGGCAGTTGAAATTCAATGCATAGAAGTGAAAGATAATGCATATGGGGTACAAAAACCCTGGCACAATATATAAGTTGGGGGGTGAGGATATACCATGCACCAAGCAGGAAAGGGATCTTGGGGTTATCATCTCTGATGGCCTCAAGGCAGGGGAAACAGTGTGACAAGGCAGCAGGTAAAGCAAATAGGATGCTGGGATGCATAGGCAGGGGATCACCAGCAGGAGAAGGGAGGTCATAATTCCACTATACAAGACACTAGTGAGGCCCCACCTGGAGTACACTGTACAGTTCTGAGACCTTACCCATGTGTAAGGACATAGGCAGGGTAGAGAAGGTTCAGAGGAGGGTAACAAAGATGGTGCATGGATTGCATCACAAGTCCTATGAGGACAGGTTGAAGGAACTGAACATGTACTCCCTGGAGGAGAAGAGGGAGAGAGTGGATATGATAGAGACATACAAGTATCTTACAGGGAGCAACAAGGTGCAGGAATACGCTATTTTTAAGCAAAAAAGATGTTCCAGGACTAGAGGGCATGGGATGAAGTTGAAGGGAGGATGATGCAGAGGAAATGTGAGGAAGAATTTCTTCACAGAACGGGTGGTGGACAAGTGGAACACCCTGAGAGAGGAAGTGGTGGGGGCTGAAACAATCACAGGATTTAAGAATGCATGGGATAGACATAAAGGAATTCTGGAGGTCAGGGGTAAGGGGCAACAGACTTCTTGGAAAACATAAACTGAACTTACAAGCTCAAATGGGCAGATTGGGTGGGCCATAGGCCCTTATCTGCCAACACTGTCTATGTATCTATGTAACACCAAGATCTGCAACAGTTTGATCACTCTAGAGATGGCCAAAAGAATAAGGAAAGACCTAAGTAAGCTGGAAAGATTGTCCAAAATGTGGCAATTAAAATTCAATGCAAAAAAGTGCAAAATCATGCATCTGGGGTGCAGAAACTCTGCAGAGAGTTACAGGATGAGGGAGCTGTTAATGGTCTCCAGGAAGGAAAGAGATTTAAAAATAATCATCTCAGATGAAGTAAAGGTGGCCAAACAATGTATCATATTTGTGGGGAGGGCCAGTGGGGTATTGGGATGCATAGGAAGAAGTATTATGAGCAGAAGAAGGGAGGTGCCACTGGCAGACCTATTTAATAGTTCACTAGAGTGAGGCGTGGTACCACAGGACTGGAGAACAGCACATGTAGTGCCCCTCTACAGAAGAGGCCCAAGGATGACCCAGGGAATTACAGACCAGTCAGTCTGACCTCCATTGTGGGCAAGCTCATGGAGATCATACTAAAGGAAAGGTTGGTGTAATATCTAGAGGAGCATGGTCTCTAGGATGTGAGGCACCATGGGTTCATGGAGGGGGAGATCGTATCAAACAAACCTGATTGACTTCTTTGACTCTTGTCACTAAGACAGTAGACAGGAGCCAAGTGGTAGACACCCTCTGACTCTGTGCCCCATAAAAGTTTGATTAGGAAGTTGGTGGATCTCGGGACTAAGGAAAAGATGGCCAGATGGATGGAAAATGGCTGAGGGACAGAACCCAGAGGGTGTCTGTGGGGGGAGAGTTATCTGGCACCAGAGAGGTAACTAGTGGAGTCCCGCAGGGCTCAATACTGGGGCCAGTGTTTTTCAGTGTCTTCCTCAATAACATTGGGATGACATTAAGGGCAAAATGTGCCTAGTCACAGATGACACCGAGCTCTGTGGGAGAGTGGACACAGCTGAAGGGATACAGGACTTGCGGGATGACCTGGAAAAGCTGAGGAGGTGGTTCAGAAGCTGGCAGCTTGGCTTGAATGCCAATAAATGCAAAGTTATGCATAAATGCAAGCTATACAGTCTTGAACCCAGACTACTAAAAATAGCAGCCCAGCTTATTGCTGCTCCCTTAGCCAAAATTTTCACGCTCTCCCTATGTCAAAGTACTGTCCCTGACATATGGAAGATAGCCTGGGTCACTTCTGTCTTCAAAAAGATTGACCCAAAAGACCTATCTAACTAGAGACCCATTGCCATCCTCTTGGTTCTGAGCAAAATCCTGGAAAAATTAGTTGCTACACAAACCATCTAATTCCTTCTCACAACCGACCAGCATGGTTTCCGCCAGGGCCATAGCACCTCCACGGCCCTGCTTAAGTTTACTACTGACACACTCACTGCTGTGAACTCAGGCCTTCTAACTGGAGCTTCTTTTCATAGACATGACAAAGGCCTTCAGCTTGGTGAACCACTCCATTCTCCTTGCCACCCTGAAGTATTTGGGCTTCACGCATAATATCAACTGGTTCAATAGTTACCTGTCATACAGGGTCCAAGTTGTAAAATACAATTCAAACTATTCCGACCTGACAACAGTGAATATTGGTGTACCACAAGGCTCAGTTTTGGGGCCACTGCTATTTTCTATATTTATCAATAACATCCCCTCCAATCTTACTTCCACCTCAGGGAAGGGAGCTGAATGTCATTGTCCACCTAGGGACAAATGACCTGGCTGAGAAAGGGATTAGAGAAGTGCAGAAAGAGTTTGTGGAAATGGGGAGGGCCTTATACAAGTAGCAGGCATGGTAACCTTCTCGGAGATGCTGCCCATCTATGGCGTGGGAGAGGCTAGGGTGTTCTGCACCATGGGATTCAATCAGTGGTTGAAAAACTGGTGTGGAGCTCAGGGATTTGGCTTCATTGGGGACTGGGGGTCCACCTGGAGTGATGCAAGCCTATACTGGCATGATGGGTTGCATCTGTCCAGGAGGGGAACCAGGATCCTAGGTGATAGGTTTAAATGCTTTATTGGCAAGCATTTAAACTAGCCAAGGGGGGAGGCACTGGAAAGGAGCAGGGAAATCCTAGCCCCCCCAAAAAAAATCACGGTAGTAAGTGTGGTAAACACCAACATAGGGGTGTCGATAGGGAGAAGGGTGGGGGTAAATGGAGAAAGTGACAAAGGCAAGAAGGACTGGTATGGGGCAAAAAGGAGTAAAGCCATCAGGAAATGGAGGGTAATGAGTACCAATGCCCGTAGTCTGGACAACAAGCTCCCTGAGCTGGTGGTCTTGATGGAAGAGGTATGCCTGGATATCATAGCAGTCACAGAAACATGGTACACAGAGAACCATGACTGAGATGTTAACATACCAGGATACATAACCTACAGGAGAGACAGGCAGGGGAGAAGAGGGGGAGGAGTAGCTCTCTATGTAAAGGAAGGGATAAAAGCAACTAAACAAAAGAGTAAACAGGGATGAGAGGAGGCACTGTGGGTCACCTTGGAGACTGGAAAGGGCACCACAATCCGCACAGGGGTTATGTACAGACCCTTATGTCAGGGGGAGGGAATGGACAAGGATATGATAGAAGGCATTCTTAGAATGGCAGAGAAAGGGGATATACTGTTGATGGGAGACCTGAATATGCCAGATGTTAACTGGAGCACATTTGCTGCAGCCACATCTAAGAGCAGGGCCATTCTTGATGCCCTACAGGTGGCAGACCTCAGACAGCTAGTTTCGGAACCCACTCATGAGGGAGCAATCTTAGACCTCGTACTCTCAAATGGGGGCAGTGAGAAGATCTCAGATCTAGAAGTGGGTTGCCATCTGGGAACAAGTGACCACCAAATAGTGTGGTTCACGTTAAACTCAGCTACAGAGTCAAGCCATACAAAAGTGAGGGTACTGGACTTTAGGAGGGCTGACTTTGGCAAGATGGGAGCGTGCCTCAGAAAAGCACTAGCAAACAGGCTAGAAGGAAGTGTGCAGCAACAATGTGGACTCAGCAAAACTGCCATCACAGAGGCAACAAGCCTTTGTGTGAAGCAAATAAATCAAAACGAAAGAAAAAGCCACTATGGTTCTCAAAAGAGGTGTCAGTGAAAGTCAGGAAGAAAAAGATAGCATTCCAGAAGTATAGGGAAACACAGAAGGAGCAGGACAGAGAACTGTACCAGTTAAGGCAGAAGGAAGCAGGGAGGGAAGTCAGAATAGCAAAGGCCAAACTAAGGAAAAGATAGCCAACTCAGTTAAGAAGGGGGATAAAACCTTTTATAGGTACATCAGTGAGTGTAGAAAGACAAAGGGAGGCATAGTGAAGCTGAATAGCATGAACAGTGGGTGGGCAGAGGGGGCAGTGAAAAAGCAGGGATACTGAATAAATATTTCTGCTCAGTATTCACAAAAGAGGAGGGGGAAATGCCTAATCCAATTAACAGAAGCACTCTTGATAGGTGGGTCTATCACAGTCCTTTCACAGAAGAAAGGGTTCTGCAAGAACTCCTAAAAGTGAAGGTGGACAAAGCATTGGGGCCTGATGGAATTCACCCCAGAATTCTAAAAGAATTAAGGGGGGAACTAGTGAAACCACTGGCTACTCTTTTTAATAAATCATGGGAGGATGGTGTGGTACCCGAGGACTGGAGGAAGGTGGATGTGATTCCCCTTCACAAAAGTGGGACCAAGACAGAGGCAGGAAACTACAGACCTCTCAATCTGACCTCTGTGGTATGGAAAGTGATGGAGTCACTTCTGAAGGAAAGAATAGTTGAGTACCTGGAGGCCAGTGGGGCAAAGGACCCAAGGCAGCATGGGTTCACAGCAGGAAGGTCATGTCAGATGAATCTAATTGATTTCTTTGACTGAGTGACCAAAGTAGTAGACCAGGGAGGGGCTGTGGACATGGCCTACCTAGACTTTAGCAAGGCATATGACACAGTCCCACGCAAAAGATTAGTAGTCAAATTAACCAGCCTGGGAGTGGGTCCCAGGGTGGTAGTCTGGGTAAAACATTGACTGGACAATAGGACACAGAAGGTAATTGTAAATGGAGTTCACTCTGAAGAAAGAGAGGTTACTAGTGTGGTACAGCAGGGTTCAGTATTGGGTCCAGTCCTTTTTAATGTCATCATAAGTGACATTGCAGAGGGACTGGAAGCAAAAGTATGCCTCTTTGCAGATGACACAAAGATCTGCAACAGAGTTGATACACAAGGAAGTGTGGAAAGGATGAGAAGGGACTTGGCAAGGTTGGAGGAATGGTCAGAAGTATGGCAGCTAGGATTCAATGCAAAGAAGTGCAAAATAATGCACCTAGGAAACAAGAACCCAGGGGAAGAATACACAATTGGGGGGATGTAGTAATAACAACAAAAAAGGAAAGGGACCTGGGATAATCATATCAGATGACCTTAAGGTTAGCAATCAATGTGAGAAGGCATTAGGGACGGCTGGGGGTATACTGGGATGCATAGGGAGAGGCATCAGCAGCAGAAAACAGGAAGTTCTTATCCGTCTGTACAGACAGTTGGTGAGATCCCATCTGGAGTACTGTGTCCAGTTCTGAAGACCCCATCTCCGCAAGGGCATAGACAGGATAGAAACAGTCCAGAGGAGGGCAACTAAAATGGTGCAGGGTCTGCAAGAGAAGCCGTATGAGGAGATACTAAAGGAGCTTAATATGTATACCCTTGAGGAAAGAAGGGAGAGGGGGGACATGATAGAAACTTTTAAGTACCTCAGTGGAATCAACAAAGTCCAAGAGGGTAGCATCTTTCAGAAAAAGAGATGTGCAAGAACAAGGGGACACAATTTAAAGATGGGGGGGGCGGTTCAGGGGCAATGTGAGGAAGTATTATTTCACAGAGAGGGTAATGGATGCATGGAACAGCCTTCCTGAGGAGGTTGTGGGGTCTAAAACTGTGGGAGAATTCAAGAATGCATGGGACTGACATAAGGCAATTCTTGTGGAGGGTAGGAAGAAATAGGCTGTTGGTTAACTAGGATCTGTGGCCTATGCTGTAGGTAGGGAAATGGGCAGACTAGATGGGCCAAGCAGTCCTTATCTGCCGTCAAAGTCTATGTTTCTATGTTATGTTTCTATGTTTCACCTTTTCCCTCCTCTATGCTGACGATATAGTCCTATACACCAGTGCTAAAAACATCTCTTACATCAACCTGAGGCTCTCCACTGACTTTCAGTGCACTCAAGCCTGGCTCTCACATCACAAACTAGTCCTTAATGAGGCCAAAACCCGATCAATGCTATCTGGGACAAATTATAAACTCAAGACCTGCCAAAATAATTTCATGGTATCTTGTCTGGATGGCTCCCCTTCAGTGACCTCGTTTAAGTACCTAGGGGTAACACTGGACCAATCCCTAAATTATGATCTTCACATCCAGAACTCATGTAAATCTGTCAACTCTAAATTAGGTATAGCATGCTGGAAAAGATCTGCACTAACCCCTGCAGCGAGGCTTGCCATTGCTTATGGTATTCTTCTACCCACCTTTACATACGGAGTTGCAACCTATACTGCCTTACCTAAATCCAATCTCCATAAATGGGATATCACCTATAATAGTAGCTGTTGCTGTGTCTCCTTTTCCCATCTATGGAAACACCACTTCCTCCTCTACTCAGATTTAAATTGGCTGTCACCAAATGCTGCTAGACTTTACTCCCTTGGAACAACTGTCGACAGTATTATGCGGTCTCAGACTCCAAAAACCTTAGCTGATCTACTTGTTCCTCAGATGTCCAGCTATGGTCTATGCTTGGCTGGAAAATCCCTTCTGTGTGTCCCGAAAAGTAACACCGCCAAAGGCACCATTGCTTTAACCACCATGCTCCTCAGCTATGGAAATCCCTCCCTTTAGCGATCCGCCAAGCACCCTCCCATAATGCCTTTAAAAAGGAGCTCCGTTACTACCTCATCTCCTCTAATTGATGCCCTTGCTTCAAACCCCCTTAGCACCACTCCTACTCTCACCACTGTACACTTGATCTGCTTTCTACCTAGTGTCTTGCACTTAATCCTCCCCTTGCCTGTCTGCTTGTCTCACCTCCCAATCTGATCTGCTTCTCCTCCATGGCTTGTTACCTCTAACCCCTTGCCCTGTCCTACTATAACTAATTCTCAACTCCTTAGATCTTTGTAATCATTGCTGAAAAGCTCCTACTTGCAATACTCTGTGGCCTATCTCCCAAACCGTGTGAATGTTTCTCCCCTAAGGATCTGCCTACCATATGTTATTTTGTAATTTTCCATGCTCATTATACCGGATCATTCCTTGCAAGTATGTGGTTGTTTGCTTTCAATGAACCTCTTGCTGAACTTTGCATCATGATAATTCCTTGCAAATATGTGAGCCATGTCCTGCACCTGCCAACATATTACCTTATTGCATGCTTTGTCATGAATCACACTGTTTTGTACTACCTTGCTCTGATAACCATGATTGTATTTTTACTGTAAAAGGTTGTTTTGTTTCTGTGTTTTATATAATTCCACTCTGTAACCTCCTGAGTCATGCCTGAAATTAGTCATTTCTACGGCTAGCGCACCTACCGGGTAAACAAAAGCTAAATAAATAAATATTGGAGCCAAGAATCCCAGGACAGAGTACTACCTGGGTGGAATATGAATATCTGCATCAGAGGAGGAGGAGAAGGAAGGACCTGGGAGTGATGATCAATACTGACCTGAAGCACTCCATGCAGTACAAGAAAGCAGCAGCAAAGGCAAACAAGATGCTGGGATGCATATCTAGGGGGATCAGTAGTAGGAGAGAGGAGGTTATACTCTCCTTGTACAGGTCCCTGGTAAGGCCTCATCTAGAGTATGGGGTTCTGTACTGGTGCCCACACCTTAAAAAGAACACCTGCAGGAGAAGGTCCAGGGCTACAAAGATGATAGTGGGTCAGCAGGGTAAGGCATATGAGGAGAGGTTGAGGGTACTGAACATGTACTCCATGGAAGACAGAAAAGACATGATTGGGACCTTCAGGTACTTGAAAGGGATAAATAAGGTGGATAAAGAGAGTCTCTTTAAGCTGAGTGGCAACCATAACACGAGGGTGCACAGTCTTAAGCTGGAGGGTGGGAGGTTTAGGAGGACATTCATGAAGCACTTCTTCACAGAGGTGGACACATGGAATGCACTGCCAGAAGAGGTGATCTCATTAAAAACAGTGGGCAGCTTTAGGAGAGACTGGGATAAGCATAGGGGGTAGGTATGAATCATGGGTAGGGAGGATAGGAGGTGTGGGGAGGGAGGGCAGAGACAGTAGCTCAAGCTGTGTACCCTGCAATATGAGCAGACTAGATAAACCAAATGGCCTTCTTCTGCTGGCTTCTTTATATGTTTGTATGTTCGTATATACCTGTACAAAATGCTGGTGAGGCCTCATCTGGAGTACAGAGTGCAGTTCTGGAGACCTCATCTTCGAAAAGACATGGACAGGGTGGAGACAATCCAGAGAACTGCAACTAGGATGGTAAGGGGCTTCCACCAGAAGACATAGGAGGAGAGACTGAAGGACCTCAATATGTGTGCACTAGAGGAGAGGCAGGAGAGGGGAGATATGATCGAAACCTTCAAGTATTTTAAGGGCTTAAACAAAGTGCAGGTGGGAGACATCTTTCAGTATAAGAGAAGTACAAGGACAAGAGGACATGATAAGGGGAAATATGAGGATGTTTTTTCTTCACAGAAAGGGTGGTGGATGCTTGGAATAGCCTACCCCAGGAAGTGGTGGGATCCAGCACAGTGAGGGTTTCAGACATGCATGGGATAGGTATAAGTTGTTCTTGTATGCTGTTTTATGATGTAATGTGATGTTCTTTGCTTGCACTGCAGTATATCACCTAATATGTAGATGTACATAACAAGGCATTGTGGGTACAATAAGAAGCTGTTTTCCAATTTCTGTACTGTGAGGTGCAGTCTCATATTTCAGTAGTGGCATCAACAATAGAAGCTCTCGTATGTTTATTTTCAAAGCAAGGCATTGTGTATACCGTATCCAGCTACGAGACTTCTTTATTGAGAGATACTAATGCCTTTTTTGTTGCAACTCCAGGTACTTTGTGCTTCTTTTGCTCCTTCCTTCTTTTCCTTGGGGATTTCTTGCTACAGTCTTCATTGTGTTTAAAAATTATTCCACCTGTCCACTGCATTTACTCAGCCTACAGTTGCACTTCCTTATTATTTGTGCAGACAAACCTATTTCAATTTGCTTGGCTATTCAATGCTACTAGCTATGCAACAGAATCTCACTCGATTCTCCTGCCTTTCCATGTTGCTCTCCCTTTGTGTACAGCCTTTTTTGGGTTCTTAATCTGCTCAAACACATGCCAACCCAGCTATAGCTGCAGATATTCATCAATTTAATTTCATGTACTAGTTTAATTCATCTGCTGGTACTTAAATAATTTTATCCTACTGGTTTAATTAGCTATTTGGTGTTGTGGTGCCTCTCTGTGGATTTGTTTCTCCATTTTGCCCACAGCGGGGGACTGTGTTATTTGCAGTGGGCATCATGGCTTCAGGCAGTGGGAGCAAATTTCAACTTCTTATATGTTTTATTGGTCACTGGCTCACCCAAGGCCTTCCATTGCTGATCCACACAGCCTTTATGGCATTCCGTAGCCGGCTGTTCCAGGCAGCTATCTACCTTAGGGCAGCTGGCTCTACCCAGCCTTTTATTATCCTTTCCCTGCTATTCTGCACCTGGTTTACACAGTCCTCCCAGCCTTCCTGTTCTTTGCACTACCAGTATTGCTCATATACCAGCTGTTATGGCACTAGCTCAATCAGCTTGCAAGTCTGTTCATTCCAGGACCTCTCCTCTTTCAATACTGGCATCCACTTCCAAGTCTGAGAGGATATCATGTTTACTTGCTTAGAACTGCACCTCATATTGTACTGGCTTTGCAGCCTCCTCCTACCTAACTGGCTTTACAGCGTCCTCCTCTCCAACCATCGGCCCTGGGCTTTGCCCGGCCTCACTGTTCTCTTACTCATAATATATTATCCAATTAACTCCCTGTTTGGCTTTCTAATGGACTTGGTCGGCATTCATTCCTATGGTTGACAACTGCTATATGCCTTACCTAGACCCACAAGAGGGTCTATATTGTTCAGCCTGACCTACGTACAGGTCTCATCTGGTCAAGACCCACGAGAGGGTACATAGTGCTCAGTCTGACCTACATACAGGTCTCCCCATGTCTGCTATCATCCATTATGAGCAATGAACGGGTCCCATGCTCCTTACCATGTGCAGGTCTCATGCTCATTAACATAGAACACAGAAACATAGAATTTGATGGCAGATAAGGAACACTGGGCCCACCTAGTCTGCCCATTTCCCTACCTGATGGATAAGCTGCAGATTCTAGTTAACCAACAGCTTACTTCCTCCTACCCCCACTAGAATTGTTTTATGTCTGTCCCATGCATTCTTGAATTCTCCCACTGTTCTTGACTCCACAACCTCCTCAGGAAGGCTGTTCCATGCATCCACAACCCTCTCTGTGAAAAAATACTTTCTAACATTACCTCTGCGCCATCCCCCTCTATCTTTAAATTGTGCCCCCTTGTTCTTGCACATCTCTTTCTCTGAAAGATGCTACCCTATTGGACTTTGTTAATTCCCTTGAGGTACTTGAATGTTTCTATCATGTCCCCCCTCTCCCTCCTTTCCTCAAGGGTATACATATTAAGCTGCTTTAGTCTCTCTTCATATGTCTTCTGATGTAGACCCTGCACCATTTTGGTTGCCCTCCTCTAAACAGCCTCCACTCTATCTTTGCAGAGATGGGGTCTCCAGAACTGCTCACAGTACTCCAGATGGGGTCTCACCAACTGTCTGTACAGAGGGATAGCAACTTCCTGTTTTCTACTGTTGATACCTCTCCCAAGACAACCCAGGATCCCCCCAGCCATCTTTACTGCCTTCTCACATTGCATGCCCACCTCTAGGTCATCTGATATAATTTCTCCCAGGTCCCTTTCGATTTTTGTTGTTGTTAGCATCTCACCCCCCATTGTGTACTCTTCCCCTGGGTTTTTGTTTCCCACGTGCATTGTGTTGCACGTCTTTGCATTGAATCTGAGCTGCCATGCATTTGACCAGTCCTCCAACCTTGCCAATTCCCTTTTCATCCTTTCCACCCCACTTTGTGTATCAACCCTGTTGCAGATCTTTGTGTCATCCACAGAGAGACATTTTTCCTTCCAGGTGCTCTCCAATGTCACTTATAAAGACATTAAAGAGGATCGGTCCCAGTACTGAACCCTGCTGTACCCCACTAGTTACCCTCCTTTCTTCACTGTGGACTCCATTTACTATTACTCTTTGTGTCCTGTTGTCCAGCCAGTTTTTTATCCAGGCTACCACCTTGGGGACCACTTCAAGGATGGCTATATTAATCTTTTGATTGGGACTGTGTCATATGCCTTGCTAAAATCTAGGTAGGTTATATCCACAGCATCTCCCTGGTCTACTAGTTTGGTCACCTGGTCAAAGAAATCTATTAGATTTTTCTGACACGATCTTCCCACTCTGAATCCATGCTGCCTTGGGTCCTGTGTCACTGGCCTCTAGGTACTCAACAATTATTTCCTGCAGAAGTGGTTCAATCATTTTCCCTACTACTGAGGTCAAACTAACCAGTCTGTAGTTTCCTGCCTCTGCCCTGCTCCCACTTTTGTGAAGTGGAATCACATCCTCCCTCCTCCAGTCCTCGTGCACCACCCCATCCTGCCATGATTTTTAAAGAGAGTAGTTAGCAGTGTCACTAGTTCTACCCTTAGTTCTTTTAGAATTCTGGGGTGAATCCCATCCGGCCCCATTGCTTTGTCCACCTTCAGTTTCAAGAGTTGTTTCAAAACCCTTTCTTCTGTGAATGGACTGGTATTGACCCATCCAGAGTGCTTCTCTTGTTTGGTTTAAGTACCTCCCCATCCTCTTCGGTTGTGAATACTGAACAGAAATATTCAATCAGTATCCCTGATTTTTCACTATCACCTTCTGCCACATTCTCTCCCTTTTATTTAGTCTCCGTATCCCTCCCTTGGTCTTTCTTCACTCCTTAATGTACCTATTAAAGGTTTTAACCCCCTTTGTAACAGAAAAATTGGCTACCTTTTCCTCACTTTGGGCCTTTGCTATTCTGACTGCCTTCCCTGCCTCCTTCTGCTTTAACTGATAAAGTTATCTGTCCTGCTCCTTCTGTGTTTCGTTATCTTTCCTAAATGCTATCCTTTTCTCTTTAACCGTCCATGCAGCCTCTCTTGAGAACCATAGTGTCTTTTTCCTTCATTTTGTTTTATTGATTTGCTTCACACAAAGGCTTGTCACTTCTAGTTATGGGCAAAGTGGCCCCAATTTGCTCGCAAAGTGATTCACGGAGTGAAGGCAAATTCACGGAGTTTCCCACAACACGAAGCGGAGTACTTCGCATTATAATGGGTAACGTGAAGTCCATTGAAAACAATGACTTCACGTTACTCTGCCGTCCCAAACCACTACTCCACCAATTCCTAAGGCGAAGTACGTTGAAAACAATGTACTTCGCTTCACTTCATCTTGTTTTTAAGCTCCAAAGGTGAATTTTGCAGTGATTCATGAGATTTCAGGTCACATGGGCTCTAGATTGTTCTGTACAGCCTCAGTTTGGGGTAGTGTGTGTAGGAAGCTGTAGGACACAATCTGATCTGAGAGCTCTCTGCAATTCAAACCTTTTAAAAGCTGTTGAAAAAGCCTTTTTGAGTCATTTTTTTTGCTGAAACTTTAGTTCATTGATAAAAGGAAACCCTCCTGTGCTCATATCATCGAGCGTTTGTGTGTGGATTTTGAATGTTAATGTACAACATTCAGTCTGTGTACTGATAAATAGTGGAAGTGTGCTTTGGGGGAGGGGTGTATCTGTGGTATAGGTAGATTAACTTGGAGAAAAAGACAGTGCTTTCTGTTTTGGTGATATTTTTCTTGTATAACTGTGTTAATGTACACACAGTAATATTTTCAATATTTCTTGCCATTTTTTTGCTGATTGTTGTGGTGCAGCAGTGCATAATTTTAGTTTATTTAAAATATGTGGTTATATTACTGAAGTTTTCAATTTGCTATGCATTACTTAGTGTGTGTGTGTGTGTGTGTGTGTGTGTGTGTGAGAGCATGTGTGTGACACGTGTCATCAAACCAGACAACTTTTATTGTGCCACATAATAATTTCAGCAATGAGAACCTGCTATCCACTGCAGCTGTATGATTTTTTTGCTTCTTTGTGGTATCTTTACTGGTACTAGTACTAGTGACTGTTATTGCAGCAGTGCAGTACATTGCCCCCCGCTGCCCTCCCCAACCGCAAAGGTATACTTTTCCAGATTAGAATTTCTGTTGGTGAGCACTGGTTAGGTGGTGTGCCTTTGTGTCTGCATCTCTTCAGTGTGCAGTGCAATCTTAATTTGTCAGTGCATTTATATCTCTTTAGGGCCCAATCTCAATCTGTAACTTAAATCACAGTTGTTTCTTTGACTTCCCTTCAGAGTACTGGACAGGTGTGGTGCATAATTCTGCATGAATATTGTACTCATTAATATGCTTTTTCAAGTCAGGACCATCATCACGAGTCGCTCGTGATACAAATCATGTTCTTCATCATCATAGTCACAAATGCAGTCACAAATCATGATTCACGATCAGGTCATGAATCACAACATTAATTTTTTTTTTTAGTTACTTGGATGTATTGTAAGCCTGTTTTGTAGTGTCTCTCCAGGCTTCACCACCCCACCATTGTAATCATTGATATGTGTTTTGAAGTCTGGAAGTTTTAAGCTACAGCTCATCTGGGAAGTACAGCCGTAGGCATTTGCATTCCCAATACAGTTTCATAGTGGTTATCTCACACCATCGACACCGAATCACGTTCTTCATTATCGCGGTCACAAATGCAGTCACAAATCATGATCACATCACGAATCACAACATTAATTTTTTTACTAGTTACTTGGATGTATTGTAAGCCTGTTTTGTAGTATCTCTCTAGGCTTCACCACCCCACCATTGTACTCATTAATACGTGTTTTTAAGTCGGGGAGTTTTGTGCTGCAGCTCATCGGGGAAGTACAGCCATAGGCATTCGCGTTCCTCCTGTACAGTATGTGAGTTACAGTATTATGGAGTAACGAGGAACCTGCGGAGTACTCCACAATGTGAAGCAGAGTACTTTGCTTCATAATGAGGGACGCAAAGTCCATTGAAACCAAAGACTTTGCATTATTCCACCTTCCCCAAACCACTTCTCCACCAATTTTAAGGTGAAGTACATTGAAATCAATGAAATTTGCCTCACTTCACCTTGTAATTGAACTCCAAATGGAATTCTACAGTAATGCATGGAATTGCAGGTCACATGGGCTCTAGATGGCACTGATAAGCAGCAGGAATATCCCAACCTCTCCCTACAAAACAGGGTACTAAAAGAGAAAAAGACCGAGGTAGAAAGGTCAGTGGGGGATGCTGCAACAGAAGGTAAAGCCATCAATAAATGGAGAGCAATGAGTACCAATGCCCATAGTCTGGGTAACAAGCTTCCTGAATTAGTGGCCTTGATGGAGGAGGAACATCTGGATATATTGGCAGTCACAGAAACATGGTACACACAAAATCATGACTGGGACGTAAACATACCAGGATACACTATCTACAGGAGGGACAGGAAGGGAAAAAGAGGAGGAGGAGTAGCTCTTTACATAAGGGAAGGAATCAAAGCAACAAAACAAAAAGGTAAACAGGGAGGAGAAGAAGCACTGTAGGTCAATTTGGAGACAGGCAATGGCACTACAATCCGCACAGGGGTTGTATACAGACCCCCTTCTCAGGAGGAGGAAATGGACAAGGAAATGATAGAAAGTATACTTAGAATGGCAGAAAAAGGGGAGATATTGCTGATGGGTGATCTGAATATGCCAGATGTTAACTGGAGTGCAGTTGCAGCAGCCACTTAAGAGTGGGATTATTCTAGATGCCCTACAGGGGGCATGTCTTAGACAACTAGTATTGGAGCCCACTCAAGAGGGAGCAATCTTAGACCTGGTTCTATCAAATGGAGATGGAGAGAGGATCACAGATGTAGAAGTGGGTAGCCATCTGGGAACTAGCGACCATCAAACAGTATGGTTCACAATAAACATAGCAATAGAGTCAAGCCATACAAAGGCAAAAGTGCTGGACTTTAGGAGGGCTGACTTTACTAAATGGGTGAGTGCCTAAGGAATGCACTAGCAAATGGGCAGGAAGGAGGGTGGAAGAACAATGGGAATAATAAAACTGCCATCACAGAGGTAACAAGCCTTTGTGTGAAGCAAATAAACAAAACAATGTAAGAAACCACTATGGTTCTCAAAGGAAGTGGCAGTGAAGGTTCAAGAGAAAAAGCAAGCATTCAGGAAGTACAAGGAATCACAGAAGGAGCAGGACAGAGAACCGTATCAGTTAAAGCAAAAGGAAGCTGGGAAGGCAGTCAGAATAGCAAAGGCCCAAACCAAGGAAAAGATAGCCAACTCAGTTAAGAAAGGGGATTGAAGGAAGACCAAGGGAGGGATAGTGAGGCTTAATAAAGGGAATGGAGAGTGGGCAGAGGGTGACTGTGAAAAGGCAGAGATACTAAACAAATACTTTCGCTCAGTATTTACAAATGAAGAGGGGGAGGTACCTAAAACAAACAGTAGAAACACTCTGGATACAGAAGTTGATACCAGCCCATTTACAGAAGAAAGGGTTCTGAAAGAACTCTTAAAACTGAAGGTGGGCAAAGCAATGGGGCCTGATGGGATTCATCCCAGAATTATAAAAGAACTAAGGGTAGAACTAGTGACACCACTGACTATCCTCTTTAACAAATCATGGGAGGATGGGGTGGTACCCGAGGACTGGAGGAGGGCAGATGTGATTCTCCTTCACAAAAGTGGGAACAAGGCAGAAGCAGGAAAATACAGACCTGTTAGTTTAACCTCAGTGATAGGGAAAATGATGGAATCACTTCTGAAGGAAAGAATTGTCGAGTATCTAGAGGCCAGAGGGGCACAGGACCCAAGGCAGCATAGATTCACAGCGGGAAGGTCATGCCAGATGAATCTGATAGATTTCTTTGTCTGGGTGACCAAAGTAGTAGATCAGGGAGGGGCTGTGGACATGGCCTACCTAGATGTTAGCAAGGCATTTGGCACAGTCCCACACAAAAGATTAATATACAAGTTAGCCAGCCTGGGAGTGGGTCCCAAGATGACAGCCAGGGTAAAGAATTGGCTGGAGAATAGGACACAGAGAGTAATAGTAAATGGAGTCCACTCTGAAGAAAGGGGGGTTACTAGTGGGGTACTGCAGGGTTCAGTATTAGAACCGGTCCTCTTCAATGTCTTTATAAGCGACATTGCAGAGGGTCTGGAAGGAAAAGTATGTCTCTTTGCAGATGACACAAAGATCTGCAACAGAGTTGATGCACAAGGTGGGGTGGAAATGATGAGAAGAGACTTGGCAAGGTTAGAAGAATGGTCAAATGTATGGCAGCTTAGATTCAATGCTAAGAAGTGCAAGGTAATGCACCTGGGAAACAAAAACCCAGGGGAAGAGTACACAATGGGAGGTGAGATACTAACAACAACAAAAATGGAGAGGGATATGGGGGTAGTCATATCAGATGACCTAAAGGTGGGCAAGCAATGTGAGAGGGCAGCAAGGAGGGCTGGGGGGATACTGGGATGCATAGGGAGAGGCATCACCAGTAGAAAACAGGAAGTTATTATCCCTCTGTACAGACAGCTGGTGAGACCCCATCTGGAGTACTGCGTGCAGTTCTGGAGACCCAATCTCCGCAAAGACATAGACAGGATGGAAGCTGTCCAGAGGAGGGCAACTAAAATGGTGCAGGGTCTGCACCGGAAGATATATGAAGAGAGACTTAAGGAGCTTAATATGTATAGCCTTGAGGAAAGGAGGGAGAGAGGGGACATGATAGAAACTTTCAAGTACCTCAAGGGAATCAACAAAGTCCAAGAGGGTAGCATCTTTCAAAAAAAGAGGTGTGCAAGAACAAGGGGCACAATTTGAAGATGGGGGGCAGCTCAGAGGTAATTCAAGGAAGTATTTTTTCACAGAGAGGGTTGTAGATGCATGGAATGGCCTTCCGGAGGAGGTTGTGGAGTCAAAAACAGTGGTGGAATCCAAGCATGCATGGGACAGTCATAAGGCAATTCTAGGGGGTGGGGGAAGGAAGAAGTAGGCTGCTGGTTAACTAGGATCTGCAGCTTATCCAGTAGGTAGGAAAATGGGCAGACTGGGTGGACCAAGCAGTCCTTATCTGTCATCAAATTCTATGTTTCTATGTTTCTATTGTTCTGCACAGCCTCAGTTCTGGCCTGGGTAGTGTGTGTGTTGTGGTACTTGGAGACAGTTTGCTCTCAGAGCTCTGTGATTCAAAACCTCTAAAAAAAAATGGCTGTTTAAAATGCCTTTCTGAGTCATTTTGTTTGCTCAAAATTTACTACATCGATTGTAGGAAACCCTTTTGTGCTCAAATCATGGAGTGATTATTGTTGTGTGTGGATTTTGAATGTTAATTTAGAACAGTCAGTCTGTGTACTGTGAAATGTGCTTTGGCGGAGGGGCGTATTCGTGGTGTAGGTACATTAACTGGGAGAAAAAGGCAGTCTTTCTGTTTTGGTTATATTTTTCTTGTATAACTGTGTTAATGTACACACAGTAATATGTTCAGTAATTCTTGACATTTTTGTGCTGATTGTTGTGGTGCAGCAGTGTATAATTTGTCTGTTTAAAACATTTGGTTATATTACTTAAGGTTTTCAATTTGCTACACATTACTTGTAGTGTGTGTGTGTGTGTGTGTGTGTGTGTGTGTGTGATGCATGCCATTAAATCAGACACCCTTTATTGTGCCATAGAGTAATTGCAGCAGTGTGAACCTGCTATCCACCGCACCTGCATTAATGTTTTATACTGCTTTGTGGTATCTTTACTGGTAGTGGATTGTTATTGCAGTCCACTAATCCCCCAACTGGCAAAATGTATTCCTTTCCAGATTTGGATTTGTGACTTGGGTGCACTAGTTAGGTGTTGTTGTGCCTTTTTGTATGCATCCCTTGAGTGTGCAGCACAATCTTAATCTGTCTGTGCATTTGCAGTGCACCATTAATTCTGGGAGACTGCATTTCTTGTTACGCTCTCATTTTACTTCGTCAGCACTGGGGAATTTTCTGGATACAAGACAGTAGCATTTCATCAGCAATGGGAATTTTCTGGACACAAGACAGTAGCATTTTGGGGATGCACATTAATTCTGGTGACTCTGTGTGTGACCAGTGCGAACATGACTGAGTACGCCATTAATTCTGGGAGACTTTGCATTTCTTGTTATGCTCTCATTTCACTTCATCAGCACTGGGGAGTTTTCTGGACACAAGACAGTAGCACTTTGGGGATGCACATTAATTCTGGTGACTGTGTGGGTGGGGTGCTGCCAGTATTGTTGTCACTCCACCTTACTTCATGTTTAAAGCAGAATGACAACGCAAACTAATAATAACAAGGTGAAGTGAGCCTTTCCTATGGGGCACTCCACGTAGCGAAGTGCCAACACGAAGTGACCACTTTGCTTTCACTTCATAGGCAAATTTTAAACTTGTTGCATCTCTAGTCACCTCTGTGACAGTTGTTTTGATTATTCCTCATTGTTCCTCCACCCACCCCTCCTTCTTGCCCATTTGCTAGTGCTTTTCTGAGACACTCTCTCATTTTACCAATGTCAGCCCTCCTAAATTCCAATACTCTTGCTTTTGTATGGCATGACTCTATGGCTGTGTTTATTGTGAACCACACTGTTTGGTGGCTGCTTGTTCCCAGTTGGCTACCCACTTCTAAATCCAAGATCCTTTCTCTGTCTCCATTTGAGAGTACCAGGTCTAAGATTGCTCCCTCTTGAGAGGCTTCAGACACTAGCTGTCTGAGGCATGCCCCTTGTAGGGCATTAAGAATGACCCTACTCCTGGATGTGCCTGCAGCAAAGGCATTCCAGTTAATATCTGGCATATTCAGGTCTCCCATCAATAATATCTCCCCTTCTTCTGCCATTCTAAGGAAGCCTTCTATCATTTCCTTGTCCATTTCCTCCTCCTCCTAAGATGGGGGTCTGTACACAACTCCCATGCATATTATGGGGCCATTTCCTTACTCCAGGGTGACCCATAGTGACTTATCTACTTCATGTTTACTCTTTAGTTCTGTTGCTTTAATCCCTTCCCTTACATAGAGAGCTACTCCTCCTCCTCTTTTACCCTCCCTGTCCCTCCTGTAGATTTTGTATCCTGGTATGCTGACATCCCAGTCATGGTTCTCTGTGTACCATGTTTCTGTGACTGCCACAATATCCAGGCAACCCTCTTCCATCAAGGCCACTAGTTCAGGGAGCTTGTTACACAGACTATGGGCATTGGTACTCATCACCCTCCATTTTTTGATGGCCTTAGCCCTTTTAGCCCCATCTCTGTTCTTACTGCCTTTGCCTTTTTTGCATTTACCCTGTCCTGCTCCCAAATGGCTTCTCTACCTTGGTGATTACCTCACTAATTACTGTGTTTTGTAGGGGGAGGCTGGGATTTCCCTGCTCCTTACAACTCACTTTTCCACATTTTGGAGATATGCTAACCATATCCATTACTCCAGGACTCAGGGTTAGCCCTGTGACTGACGGTCTTTCTCTCTGCACCCCAAAGTCTGCATCTTGAGCATGTGAAGCTTGGGGCAGGGTCCTTCTCACCTGCCCCATAGTTGGGAAGGTCCTTGCTCTGGGTGGACCTACAGTAGTAAACCATACCGATGTCACCTCTTGATGTAGCATTTAAGACTTCAGTGGTGAAGGGTTGGGGCTCTCATGGGAAGGGTCCCTTTAGCTGCCCAAGTGGGTTCAGAGGCACCCTTTCATGCTATTCTCCATATGACCACTTCTGGTTCACCTGGTTTGTTCATAGATCGGTAGGTCAGCTGAGCACCTCAGCAGTTGTTACTCTCTTCCTCCTGCCTTGGTCGATTCTTGTTGCTGAGTGCACTTGTAACCCTCCATGATATTCCCATTAGAGTGATAGAGTTTAAGTGTTCCTTGAAATTGCAGTTCCCTTGGATTGAGCTACTAAATTTCAGCAGCAGAGCTGTCACTAGCCAAAACTGTCCCAAAGCCTGGAGGGGAGGTCACCTAGGCCTTGGATCCCCAGAGATTTCCTCCTCAAAGTGTGTGTTTCCTCTCCTCAGTGCCAATGGTCATAATACTAGATAGGCATTCTTGTAGTCCCTAGGTCACTTAAGGAGGTTTCCCACTTAGGTAGGTTTCTGCTGTTGGATGGAGTTGGGTGGATGTCCCATAATTGTCCCATCTCCCCCTTTGACTGTTTTCTCTCTCTCTCTCCTTAGGAAGCCAAGCCTCCACACCTTACAGTCAGACCTCCGAGTGGTTCACTATTCACCTGTCACTTCTTGTCTACTTTGCTCAAACAATATGACCAAATGATCTATGCTACCAGCGGAACCCCATTGTCAACCGACCTATGTACAGGTCTTCATTGACTCGTGCTATCAACTGAACCTATGCTACCACATGACCTAAGTACAGGTCTTCATTGACCCATGCTACCAACTGAACTCATACTGCCAACGACATACATACAGGTCCTCTACACCTGATACATGTTCACTACCTTGTATGCTTTGCTTGACACTCTTTTTGGGCTTCTTTCTAAGGTACCTTTAGCCAAGGGAATCTATATATAAGCTATAATAGCTGTCTTGTTTTTAATAGGTCTGGCATTATGTAACACTGCCCAGGTAGGATGGGTGGTGGAGGAAGACCTCAGCTCCTTCACACTTATTATGGAGCCCTTGGGTATGGGGACAAGACAGTGGATTGCCCTGTCCTGGCTCCATTTTACCCGAGGGTGTTTCCTGGTCCCCATGACCTCAATCTGCCTTCCCCTTTCCCTCCCCCACCAGGCCCAATTCTCCTCTTCTCCTTTGCCTTCTAAATGTCTCTAAAGCTCGACACCTTGTATAGGTCTCTGATGATAAAGGGGGACACTCAAAAGAACTGAGCCTACTGGGGTAATATTGCCTGACCATCTTTAAACCTCCCCAGCACATTCCTCAACACTATAGAAGCAAGCACAGTCAAACCACTTACAGTCTTCACTCACACACCACCTCACACACACACACTCATGCCTCTCATACACTATACAATATAACAAATCAACTATAACAATATCCAGAACAGATCCCCACGCTCATCCCAACCACTTATACAACAGAGGGAGAGTTGTTTATATGAGAAAGTTTGAAAATTCAGAAAACAACGTGCACATTTTGCATAGTCTTTTGTGTATCCACTAAAAAAGGACTTGCCCCTAGTCTATAAAGTATTGTAGAAGGGCTCAGGAGTTCTCACCATCTGTGGCCTGGAACCTTTAATGTCTCCACCCAAGAGACTCTTACTGTCCTGGGTTCAATATTTAACTGTCTTACCACATGTTTCAGACTATGTGGTTCTCTCACTACCACATGTCTTTGCTAGAGTTTGTGAAATAAAAACCAACCTGCCCCAAATCCACAGTTCGAGTTCTCTTCACATACCACGAGTATCTTCCAGTTGCAGTTCCGCTGCTGGATCTTCTCCTCGAATTACTGGTAGAGTGCTTGATTCTCCCTATGGTAGCTGAAGTTCACAAGTGTCTCAGAGAGAAATTTCCCAAGGAAGTGGACACGCAGCTCCAAAACACCTCCAGTAGCTATCCCACCAATTACCTCCAGGTTGCACTTGGGTCTGAGAGAACCATCTCCTGCTCCAGATCCAGAATCTCGATAATGCTTTCCACCAAGGGAGCCCTCATGACCTGAAAACACTTTCTCGACAACAATCACGTCAATGGACACCCTCTGGTGATGTCCTATGGCCCATGACAAGCTCAGTGTCCAGTTAAAAGGACTTCCCCCACCGAACTCATGCTCCATCCAACTCCATTCCTGTTTCTCCTCAGAATCATCTGAATCCCTAGAGGGAAAAACTCAATTTAAGGGAGCACAACTACTGTCCTCTCCGACAATACACCAGCTCCTTCAGGGATGCTTCGTTGACAGGAAGATCATAAAATCTTCAGTCCAACCCAGGTACTGAGTTTTCAGAGTCTCATTTAATATGTACTCAGTGGTAGATGGGGCAGGTGGAAAAGTCACAGACACTTGGTCCATTTTCCTTTTACAGTTGGTGAAAGCTGTTGAAAATTTCAGCAGTTAGGGCACATATTTCAGCACAAAGTTCTGTCAAACATCAAACAGTCAGCCAGCCACAGCACAGTTATAGAGACAATGTCACTTATGCAATTAAATGGACTTCTCTTTTAAAACCTAAACTCCTCAAATTTCCTCACGTTAAACTCCCTAACTAACTCTACTCACCCTGTTCTTTAATTACTTAACAAAATAAAAATTAACTTTAAAAAAAACATTAAAATAATGCTCTTCCTCTCCCTTAAAACGATGGCCAGCCCAGCATGGCCACCATCTTGATTGCCATTAATGCTGGGAAAAGGCCCCTTGGAATACTTACTGATTTATTGCCATTTAAATGGATTTTAGAATGTCCCTTTGTGGTGCTTCAAGAGTGCTTTGCACTTAAGATTCTCAATGGGAAAAACATTTTCACCTGCAAGCCCATGGTCTTGCTGCAAGTAGTCATATGTTGAACTTTTTTAGGACTAAATGTATAGGTGTACACATTTTATCTAAGGGAACCCCTCTATCTATTGTAACAAAGGAAGACAAGATTAATGCTCCTATGTATGCACATTGTTGTATAATTGCCTTACTATGCCTTAGAACCAATGGACACTTTAAATGTCTGATAATGCAATAAAAATAAAGATTAAATAAGAATGATATAGAGAATAATGAATGGGATACCATACACAATGAGGCTGTGTTTCCATCAAGGGGGTTGAGATGACAACATATGGACCTTGAGAGCAAAGCTGGAGAGGTCCATTATGTCAGCTCAGCTCCAAGATGGAAATACAAGCTGAGTTGGGCATGGTAGTCCATGTTTTCTTTTTTATTAATATATAGTTTTACTATACAATAAAAGGGAAACTTTTGTTTATATGCAGTAGTAAAATGGGCCCATCTGTACATCTCCCACCTCCTTTTCTCTGCTTATGGTCAGTAACTATATTAAAGCTAAATTATGTAAAAGGGAGCTTAATAAGAGATGACCAAACACAGCAACTTTGTGTAACCTTTGAACTCTGCACAACAACGTGTTATGACCTTTGAAATGTGCACAACAGCTTTTCATGCCATTTGAACTGTGCACAACTTTTGCCATTCACAACAAAGAGCCTGGCAGTATTGAAATCCCATACACAACAACACTTAACAAAATACTATAAATGTATTTGTTTAATTGGGTGCTGCCATCCCCAAACCCCTTCTTTTACCATTGGACTTGTTGGAGAAATCAATTTAAAAATACACAGTCATCCAATCATAGTGACTGGAGGCTTCAACACCGAGTGTTGCATAGGTTTGGGTTCGTTAAAACATGAAGATATGGCCTCTGAATTGGGTTTAGCTCAACTAATAACTGACCCTACAAGAATAAATTTGAAGAGCATCAAATCCTCCACCACGATAAACCTAGGGCTAAATTTTCAAAACTCCAAGATTGCCACAAGCCCCGGATATGCTAAAGATATGGTGCACCAGGTTTGCTGCAGTCTAATGGATTTTCTATCCTGTGTGAAAATTGATGCAAGCTAGACCATCTTTTTGTGGTCTAGGTTGTGTCAGTCTGTTTCACAGAGCTTGCACCTGAGGTTAGGTGCAAACTGCCATGAAGCAAGTGAACTGCCTCAAATGTGCCCAAGCTTTCATAATTGGGTGCACTTGTAGAAAAGGAATATGGTGCATGGAAAGGGTTTGATGAAGGGCTGCCTGCAAGCCCTGTGTCACCCTTTGAACTCCAACCCCTGATTTTTACCAGCAGGTCTGATGAGTATAGTATGCACAGGCTGGAGTCCTACCTGAATGATTATCAGACAGTCATGCTATATATTGCATCAGTTGTCATTTGCTAGCAAGAGACAAGCCAAATCTCAAGATTTTCAGGCCATTTGAAACATTTTATTATACTGACTTTACCTTGACTTTATATTCACCTGGAAAATGTTAACTGGGACCAATTGTCACTTAACTCTGATGTTAACAGTGCATGCTCTTACTTTATAAATGAATTCACTGATTTTTGCAACAGGCATGCTTCAATTAGAAAGAGGATTACTCATCTGTACAATTTCTCTTGATATTTAACTAATTTGGGGCCCACGCGAAACCAGAAAATATTTTATCATTTAATTTTAAGTGATTTAGGTTATGCACAGTGCTATACATGTTATACACAGTAGCCCCCATATACGGCTGAGTACGGTGGGCTAGTTTCAGGTGCATGCAGATCCTGCTGTCTGCTATAGTGATCCCACTACTGTCAAGAAAGGCATCAATCTTTCACATGCTTATACCAGTCACATCTGTGATCCAAACTGCTGAGCCTATCTCTGCATTAGTCTTCTTCCCCATTTTTCTCACAAAAGCAAAAGATCAAGATTTCAATATCTACTAAGTGAAATTTAGTAATATGAATTAAGAAATTTAGTAAAGAACCATGGGTAGTAAGATTCAGTAAAGTATAAACTGTACTAGATGAAACATTAGGAGCCACCTGCAGGGGCCAGGTTCAGCGTGACCAAAGTTCTACAGACTGCAGAAAAAGGTCACTGAACTCACCCAGCTCACATAAAATTGCTGTTCACATGGAAAACTGTGCAAATAAATCAGGCAGTTTATTTAAAGAGTCAAGAGACAAAAGCTGAGCTTCTCATCCCGAGGACGCCCACACAGACTGACGTTTCAACCCAAACAGGTCTTCATCAAAGCCCTGGAAGTTCTTACTTGTTTACTGACATGATCCTATCATGGTGGACAAGAAAATATTCTACAGTAAATCACATACCTCTGTAACTTCTGAGAAGGTGTGGAAAGCACTCCTTGGCCTCTGAATTTGGGCACCTGTGAGAAAAATTAATTCTGCAAGACATGGGAAGGAGAATAATGTTCTGGCGGTAAGAAGCTGCTTTGTGTTGTCAAACCCACCAAAACCAAAAAAAACAGTGTGGCAGAAGCATCTAAACTAACTCTAAATTCAGTCACCATACTGTACTACTGTACATGTTTAGATGTAAAGTTGTTGTACAAACTATGGACCAAAATATATGAGTAGACTACCTGGGTATCCCTTTAAGTGGACACTCAATTTTGGTGACTCTATTTGAGTGACTCAAATTTAGCACCTGTCAAAATAGAGACCACTATAGAACAGCAGCTGAACTATCAGCAAATGGTTTCAGAGTGGGTACCATGTGCTGGGGGAAAATTATGCAGCATGGGGCATCATATGCCATCTTGGATTTAGTTATATTTAGGTAGGGGAGGTACGGGGGGGTGCAGGGGGTGTAGCCTCCCATAAAAAATCATTGAAGCATCAACATCACGGTTGACGGTGACAACTGTTGTTTGTGGTCGCTGTCTAAGTATGCACTATTGTGCAAATGCTGTTTTTCTTGTCGCCATTACATTTTCACTATCTTGATGTGGAACTGACTACCTAGAGATGGACACCACTGGGGCGTGAAATTAAAAGTCAAACTCTAATCTAAAAGCAAATGGGACAGGACAGCTTCTGTGTAAAATGTAACCCTCTAAAGGAAGAAGACTGACTGACTACATTATTACTAAATATGCCATAAGACCTTGGGTCTGGGGAATGTACAGAACTGTATGAAAATATAATCCCCCACTAAATATATTACAATGCTCCCACCTTTATTTGCCACCAGTTTCATCCACCCCTCTCGCTTACTGCCAGTGTGAGCTCCTGTACTGTTTTCCACAAATGTTATCCCTGTACTGTTTTCCACAAATGTTATCCACCCCTTAACTGGCACCCTCAATTATCTGCCACCCTCTTTTATTCACCAAACTTCAGTTCACCTGCCTTCTCTCCAATAAACAATGGCCTGCAAAGGGATCTACCTATACCACTTAACCTGTAACAGTACTAACACCTTGTGGGGTAACATGACCTACAGCTCATGACAGTTTGAGGAGAAAACACAAGTCTGAACACTGAGGAAGACAATGATCAACATCCATGGACAGTTGAGGGTAGTCCAACATAAACTGCAGGAGGTCTGTGATCACTATAAAAGATCAGACCAGAAGCTGAATATATTACCACAACCGTATAGTACATCAAAGGTACAAGCACCACAGGAAAAGAACATTCTCACTGAGAGCTTTAACAATGCTGCTGTTCTCCAACACATGATCCTGTGTTCAACACTGACTTCAACAACACAGACAAATTTTGCTCCCATTCTCCTACCCCTCCCCATGCTGCTGCTGCTGATACTCACACTGAACCCCTTGTCCTCTTTGTACCTCTGATTTGGAAACTGTAATACATTCTTTTTCACTTACCCAGACTTCAAATCCACCTGCTGCCTCACAAGCCAAAACGTTGACCCCAGTTGCGGAACCTGCTACCTATGCCACTGGATATTCAATGACTGAAGGTTATGGGACTTTACCAGTAATTGAACATTTCACTGTCAGTGACAATAAAGAACTTGAACAGGTCACATTGGCTGGAGATAGGTCAGGTTGAGTAGCCACACTGATTTTCCATCATCTAGTATGTCTAAACAAGTACCTCACATTTGTCAATTGTGTCAACAGGAATGACAGTGAAGGGAAAAGAAGAATACAAGACAACTTAAAAAGTGAGACTCTGTGGGTGGTCAGGCAACACATTGAATTTTCATCAAACCACATCCAAAGCATGAGGGACAGGATACAGAAATCAAAGATAAACTTCTCTGTTGAGTAGTTCTTGAATACAAAATTATTCATTATTGCGTGTATTTGATGTGTTTGACATGATGTTTCATGTTTTTATTAAATACATTTATTTCAAATGAAATGAAGAAATCCATTTGTATTTATGGTTATAGTGGTTATATTTTTAGGTGTCATTTAAAAAAAAGAATACAAAATCCTTAAAAGTTACACACTGTTTGTATCATAATGTATTTTCTAACAGTTTACACACATACTGTACCAGTACTGGCAAAGCAAGTACCGTTCCCAACTCACAAGATAGCTGATGAGATTGTTGCTCTGACAGTTTGACAGAACTGCCATCTGTAGAGCTGTTGCTGTCTTGCTGTGAGGATCTTATTAGCCATTTTGTGGGTAAGGATCTGCAGTTTCTCTGTTGGAGATTTAATTTTATCTCACAAAGGCTTGAATTACACTACAAGACCTGCTTCATTTCTACTCACTGTAGCGAGTTCAAAATACCAAAAAAAAAATAATAAAACACACTGTGAAGCAGTCATACAAGCCACAGGGGATCAGTGTCCATGTGCTGGGGAGGGGTGCTCTTCTTACAGCCACTCTAAGATTTTGACTGTGCAGTAGGGTCACAGCAGCACAGCAGTGTAGAGGTCCTTCAAAACAGTACCAAGTTAACACATTACAGCAGGGCATGACACATTCTGACTGATATAAATTGCTGAAACTGCATTGTCTTATAGGTCACAGCCCTTTCTTTCACTCAGACAAACGAGACAAAGTGCTTGAATAAAATGGCCACAGCCATGCATTTGTTAATATGAGTTAATTAGAATCAAATCATATTGCAAATCACAAAGAGGCATGCCGTGCACATCAAGGTAGTCGCAGCTAACAAATAATCAATTTGTACCAAAATGTATCAGCTCTCCCTCCCTCCCCTTTTGAGAGGGTCGCTGTATTACTTAACTACCTCAGAAGGCCTATAGACCATCACGCCATGAGGGGTGACTCTGAACGGACCAGTCTCTACAGTAACCCCCCACCACAGAGGGTACTGCTGACTGGCAATTAAGTAAGTAAAATGTTATTGAAGTGTCCTTTCCCTGAGGCTCAGGGTGCTGTACAAGATACAAGGTTCATAGGTTCATAGGTTCATAGGTAAGTTACACGATCGAGGGACAAGCCCATTTAGATCGTGCCACCTAAGCTAGGTGGGTACGAAATTTAGATTCATTCATAAATATTTCTAAATGAGATTTGAAATGAGATAAACTTACACAATTCACCACCTCATAAGGGAGTGAGTTCCATATTGGAACTATTCGTTGTGTAAAAAATTTGATCGTTTGGTCGATCGATTAATCGGTAAGAATAATTTAAAATTATGGGAGCGAGTTGAAACAGTAGTAGTATTCCATTTCAAGTGGAGAGTATTAAATAAGTATTCATCCCTAGAGGCTTTGTATAACAAACAAAGATCCCCACGTAATGATCTGTATTCCATACTGTACAAATTAAGTTGTTTAAGTCTATCTTCATAAGGCAAATTTCCCATTCCTATGATATTCTTAGTAAACCTTTTGCATTCCTTCTCTAGATATTATATCACTCCTCTGTGTAGGCACAAAACCAAGAACAATAATCAAAATTTGTTCTTATAATACTACTATAAAGGGGGACCATAATCGATGGCTCTCTGCTTTTAATGTTCCTAAATATACAATTACTAAGTCGAGAACATTTTTTAATAACGTAGTTTAAGTGTTCAGTAAATTTTAATCTGTTATTAATAACACCAAGATCTTTCACAGTGGTAATAACGCTTAAGGCCTGTTTGTCTATATAATATTTTGCACACTTATTGTTATATCCAAAGTGCATAACCTTACAGTTACCAATATTAAATTCCAACTTATGTTTACTAACCCATTCGGAAATAACATTTAGATTATCCTGTAATTCTGATATAGCTATTGGGTTGTTGACAATTCCTCCAAGTTTGGCATCATCTGCATATTTAATTAACCAGTTACCATTATTTATTTTCATTCCTGTTATGAGTATATTAAATAACACAGGCCCCAAAACTGATCCCTGAGGAACTCCACTAGTAACTGGTGTCCATGGGGAAACAAAACCCCTCAAGCATACTTGCTGTCTTCTATTTGACAGCCAGTGCATTATCCATCTTATCAAATAATTATTAAGTTCTAAACTGACTAGACACTTATATAATATATCGTATGAAACAGAATCAAAAGCCTTCGCAAAGTCTAGATAAATCACGTCAACTGGCAAACCAAGATCCAGAGCCTCGCTGACTGGTTCAAAGAAATCAAGCAGATTGGTCTGACATGACCTTCCAGCCTGAAAACCATGTTGGAATATATCAGTCAGACCATTAGCCAAAATATGACTACCAATTCTGTTTAGGATTAGCCGCTCCATAATTTTACATACAGATGAGGTCAGACTTATAGGTCGATAATTGTTTAACTCCATCTTAGATCCAGATTTATGTATCAGAATAACTCTAGCATCACACCAATCATTAGGTACTAAACCCATCTTTAGTGACACATTAAATAAGTAGGTCAGAGCACCTGCTATTTCATAAGATAGTTTTTTTAGAAAAATAGCAGGAATATCATCTGGACCACATGATACAGATGGTTTTAAGGAATCCAATAGGTAAAAGGTTTCAGCCACGCTAAATACGATCTCAGGGTCTGAATTAGATGGTTCAGAACACAAAAAATCACACTTTTTTTTAAATATACTACCAAAGTACTCATTAAATTCATTAGCTATAACCTGTTCGTCATTGACATCAACATTATTAATAATCAATGGTCCTACTAAGGTGGATGAATTTTTTAAGGAACCAATGTAATTAAAAACCTTTTTTTTGTTGTCTTGATGTATGTCAACTAGATTCTTCTCAAAGGCTCGCTTAGTCTCTCTAATTGCATATTTTATCTTTTGGATTTTATTATAAATTTAGACCAGTTTAACTCATTAATATTATTTTTATATCTATTATACGCTTTCTTTTTTGCTGAGACCAACGTTTTGATTTCCTTAGTGAACCATGGTGGAGACCTTTTAAATCCAATATATTTAACTCTTGTTGGTACCCAATTAGTGATACAATGTTGGATTTCTTCTTTGATTCTTAACCAAATATACTCTATAGGTTGCTCGGTTAACTCATGTTCCCAGTTCCAATTTGATAAATATTCCTTTATTGCCTGATAATTCGCTCTATTGAAATTTTTAAAATTGGTTTTACCACAAGATTTGTTAACAGGGAAATTAAATGACCATTTAACTATCGGATGGTCGCTATTTCCTAAAGGAGCCATGAAACTAACCAAGTCTTTATCACCTTTAATATTTGTGAATATTAAATCCAAAATATGTTCTTCTTTTGTTGGTGATCCTACCTGTTGATCTAAACCTAGGTGTGACATAGCACTAATAAATCTGTTCTCCTGGTTATTGGATCCTTTAACTGTTGCCCAGTTTATTCCAGGATAATTGAAGTCACCCATAAGAAAGACATCTGACTTAAAATCAAGATTCTCCAAGTAATGACACATATTGTCATTGTTTGCAGTGTTCATTGATGGTGGTCTATAACATAACCCTATAGTAAGTGAAATTTGTTTATTGATAAGTTGGATCCAAATTATTTCAAATCCCATAGGTGGTGAGTTATCAAAAACAACTTCAGAACAAGACATATTATCCCTGACATAAAGTGCCACACCACCCCCCCCTTTGAGTATATTCGGTTTTTATTAAATAACTTGTATCCGTTGATATTATGACCCCACTGTCCCTCACCAAACCAAGTTTCTGTGACGCCACAAATGTCAATATTTTCATCAAGTAAAACTACCTGAAGTTCATCCATTTTATTACATAGACTCCTAGCATTTAATAGAAGGATATTCATATTGATATTTAGTTCTTTACTGTACCTACAAGATGTAGGTTTATGAGTCAACCGTGCATTACCTGCTAACCTTTTATTATCAATCCCGGAGTTTTGCATAAAAAATAATCTATACATGAGTTAATTTTTAGACCCAGGTTCATCTTCCCCTCTCTATTCAAGTGTAGGCCATCCTTAGCATAAAAACCTTTATTATTATCAAACTGTTCCCAGTAAGTGAGGCATTTTATTTCTTGTTTAAGACACCATGCTCTAAGCCAGCAATTAATATGTTTTATTTTGGAAGTAAAGCTAAAGTTAGCCCTAGGTACTGGTAGAATCTCAGATATCACAAAACGTACTCCAATTTCACTTAAGATATTGGCTAGTCCAACAAATGCTTCTTTAATTGACTGTGTAGACTGATGCCAGATGTTATTTACACCTACATGTATAATAAGTAGATCCTGACTGGTGCAGCCTTGTAGTATTTTGGGGCACATTCTGGTAAGATGGCCAATCTTAGCCCCTTTAAAGCATGATAAAGTTCTTGTAGCTTTACTTGGATCACAAATAATTCTATCCAAGTTAGCTATTATAGAATCTCCTAAAACAAAAATATTAGGGGCATCAGTGACAACTTGACATGAAGATTGAACTTCCATGTTTTCCAGATTAGGTACCTTGTGAACTTGATTATCAGCAAAATTAATAAGATCACCTTCGGAAAAGTTACTAGTGATATCAGTTTGCATAATGGATTTAATTGATTCATTTACTTTACTAGGTACCAGAGTTTCATTATTCCCTGTAACTTCAGTACTAAGACTCGTTAGGGCTTCGTATTTATTATGAGTTGGGAGTATAAAAGTATTAGCTTTTCTTCCCCTTTTATTGGTTTTTTGATGTTGGATTGTATACCAATCATTATCCAAATCAAGAGTTGCATCTTCTACTCTTGGTCTCTTTCTTGCTATACTAGCTGTATAATTATTATCATGACTGACACTTAAACTAGGTACATCTGAACTAATTTTATCATTGGTACTAAATAGTCTTTTAGCAGTTTCAATTTGGCTATTTTCTAAATGTTGTAGTCTATCATCAAACAACCTTATTTCATTTTCCAACTCCACAATTCTTATGCATTTATTGCATAGAAAGGTAACAACATTTATAGCCCCCATATCAAAATCATACATATTGCAAGAGACACATTTAATGCCCTTCCTACCATCCGACATTATAATGTTGTCCATTTTTTTTTTTAAATACCTAAAACTTACCCAGTGGGATTTTTAGGCAAGTAAAATATAGGTTGAGCGACAGTCCTTCAGGTAACACCCAAAACACCCAACACGCCTAACATGCGCAGAGCGCCGTGTCTTTCTTGTGGCGCTTGCTGCACACATCCACGCGTGAGCATCGCCTCGCTCATGCTCGCCCTGCTCACAGCAGGGCAGGCTATAAATAGCCAGCTGAACCCAGAATTAGCGTAGTAAATCGCGCTCCCCAAACACTACAGTTGCTTTAAAATGGTTTATACAATTAGTCAACTAGCAGAAATACAGTTTAAAAAGGAAGACACACAGAATTAAAATTAAAATAAAAGTGAGAGTGTAGTGAGGGAACCTCGTACTACAAACTCCTCCACCTAGCTAATAGTTGGCTAGGGCTCCAAATAGCTAATACTTGTAAAGGAGCAAATATTTAGTGGTACATGGCAAAGTTACATCTGGTTGTGAAATAAAACAGCATACAGCACTGAGTGCTCGCAGCAGGGCAGGCTATAAATAGCCAGCTGAACCCGGAAGTAGCGTAGTAAATCGCGCTCCCCAAACACTACAGTTGCTTTAAAATGGTTTATACAATTAGTCAACTAGCAGAAATACAGTTTTAAAAGGAAGACACACAGAATTAAAATTAAAATAAAAGCGAGAGTGTAGTGAGGGAACCTCGTACTACAAACTCCTCCACCTAGCTAATAGTTGGCTAGGGCTCCAAATAGCTAATACTTGTAAAGGAGCAAATATTTAGTGGTACATGGCAAAGTTACATCTGGTTGTGAAATAAAACAGCATACAAGCGAAATTTAAAATATAATGCAATACACAGAAGACTAAAACACATAAATAAAGATTCTGATAAAAGCAATAAAGAAGCTTGGCTAACTAAGAGGGAGAAATTAAGAAGTCCCAAAAGCCTCCCTAAAAAGATATGCCTTCAGACCCTACTTGAAGGCCTCCTCCAAGGGGGCCTTCCTCAAGAACTTGGAAGAGAGTTCCACAAAGCTGGTCCTGTCACCTTGAATGAACGATCTCCCAAGGTTTTAAGCAGGGCCCTGGGAACTGCCAGGAAGTCCTCAGAGGAGCAGGAGTGGAGAGAGCATAGAGAGTGGGCAGAAATCAGGAGGTTATTCAGGTAGCCTGGGCCCAGTCTACATAGGGCCTTATAGGTGAAAAGACCCACCATGACAGTGAATGCTCCACGTTACCAGCAGTCAATGCAGATCATGCAGGATGGGGGTCACATGACAAGGCATCCGAACGCCCATCAGCAACCTGGCCACTGTGCTCTGCACTAACTGAAAGTAATGCAGGGCCCATCCACTTACAACAAGATAGAGAGCATTGCAACAGTTGAATCTGAATGTCACAAAAGTATACATCAAGAGGGCAGGTCATCTGGCTGGATTAAGACTTTAATCCAAGCAATGTTCCTAAGGTGGTAGAAACCACTCTGGACAACAGAGGACTCTTGAGCTTCAAATGTCAGTTCATCGTCTAGGATAATGCCCAGATTTTTCAGTTGAGCCAAGGCTGTAAGCTTCAAGCCTTTTCCTTCCCCAATAGCAACCTCATCCTCCCAATGACCAGACTCAATCATCAGCACCTCCATCTTGCCCAGGTTGAGCCTCAACCAGTTAGGGGACATCCAGTCCTGGATCTTGACCAGATATCTACTGTATTTAATTTGTTCCACTGCATCACACGTCCCTGGTGCAAATGACATACATAGTTGGGTATCATCTGCATAACAGTGAAACTCCATATTGTAATGTCTCATGATCTCACCCAGTGGAAGCATGTACACTGCGAACAGCATCGGTGAGAGGATTGAACCCTGGGGAACTCCACAAGGCAGGGACTTCGGGCATGAGGATACACTCCCCATTACCACCCTCTGTGTCCTGCCTGTGAGGTAGGACTAAAACCAGCTGATGATGGTGCCAGTGAGTCCACAGAGCTCCTTTAGGCAATCCAACAACATCACATGGTCCACAGTGTTGAATGCTGAGGAGAGATCAAGGGGGAACAAAATTTGACAATTCCCCTCTATTTCTATCCCTGAGGAGATCATTATGCACCATGATTAATGCAGTTTCAGTAATATGCCTGGACCTAAATCCCAACTAGAGAGGCTCATAGATGTCAAAGGCCATGAGGTGTGCCTCATGCTGTGGAGCCACTACTTTCTGGATCACCTTACCTAGAAAGAGAAGGGTCAAAACTGGCTTATATTTGCCAAGACATCAGAGCTGAGAGATGGTTTCTTTAGGAGAGGCTTCACCAGTGCCTCTTTCAAAGTGCCAGGGAACAGCCCCTCAAAAATCCAATAACTGACTATCTTGGTGAATACCATCCCCTACAAACCCCACCCATCCCACAAGGAGATTCATTGGGCCTGGGTCCCGCTCACAATATGTGGGCTGCAGCTTCAAAATTACCTCACAGACTTCTTCTACCCTCATTGGTCTAAACTTGCTCCAGGCAAGAGGAGTGCTTTGAGAGATGACCGTCCTGCTACTGTGGAGCTGTGATCACCCCATTAGAGAGATCCCAGACCTGATGGAGGACACTCTGTCAGAGAAGAACAGAGCAAACTCTTCACACTTGGTAGCTGAAACTGTTCTTTTTGGCTGCAGACATGCAGGGTGAAGTAGCCTGTCTACAGTCCAAGAGAGTTATGCTGGTCTGTTCCTCCCTGCAGCAATCTCCCTGGACAGAAATATTGCATTCTTAAAGTAGATAGAACTTTGATACTCACTATAGTGAGTTCTCAAAGCCAGCCTGTCCTTTGTAGAATGCAATCTCTGCCAATACTCTAACATCTGACCTCTGGTCTTCATCTCCTTGAGGACCCCATCAAACCAAGGGGATCTCAAACAAGAAGACCTGGGTCATATACGGACCAATGCAACAGAGTTGAGTTACAAGTTGGCAGCCCTATTAAAGGCCACTACTGCCTCACTCGTACCTGTCCCACAAGCAACACTTGCTTCTGAGAGGTCAGTTACCATCATCATTCCCTCTGGAGATGACCCCCTTAAAGGACTACTGAGAGGGGCCCCGAACGAGAACTCTACAGTTTAATTATCCAACCAGATGAGCAAATCAACCCTGAGATCAGTTATCTCAAACCCCAGTGAGAATACAAGGTCTAAGACATGTCTGTGGCTGTGGGTCACAGTAGCAACAGCATGTGTGAGGCCCAGCAAGGTCATCATCTGGAGAAAGTCTTGCTCACACTGCAATAGTTTGTCATCGATCCAAGTATTGAAGTCACCCAGGATGAACCACCTTGGTGATTCCAACACTTTCTCGGCGACGAAGTCCATGACTTCCTGCAGAAATTCCACCTTTGCCCAGAGGCTGGTACATGAGAAGGATTCTTCAACCTGCATCTGGACCCTACCACATGGCCATGCATTCAAACAATGAAGATAACTCACTGGGTACACAGAGAAGTTCAGGTCAAATTTAAAACAAATGGCCACACCTCCACCCCTGCATTCCCTCCTCATGCAGTGCAGTATGGAGAATCTGGCCAGGACAGATGCCTCCAAAACTGCTCCAGCATCATCTCCTAGCCAGGTCTTCATAATACAAGCCAGACTGACTGAAGAAATCATGTCTGCTATAATTGCAGACTTATTCTTAATTGATCTCACATTACACAGCACCGCTCGAAGGGGTCTTGCAGAGGTTGCTGATCTGATTGATGCCTTCCCACTTGGTCTGGTGGAAGCCTTGGGTATGGG
Organism: Neoceratodus forsteri; assembly: GCA_016271365.2. Lineage (NCBI taxonomy): Eukaryota > Metazoa > Chordata > Ceratodontiformes > Ceratodontidae > Neoceratodus > Neoceratodus forsteri. Next base: position 577,859,318 of record CM057456.1, read on the forward strand.
TACCAAACATGTCTGGCCTCTCCCTAGGCCTCATTTCACTCCATGGCACTTCATGGTCCTAACCACCCCAATATGGTTCTCTTCCAACACAACCCTAACGTCCCACTCTCTACCATCTCCCTTCCTCTCCATTCTAACCTCCCTACAGTACCTAATTGCCATAGATGACAGTTGGAAGTAAGTGTAGGGGTGAAGGTCCAACAGCAGGGATGTCATGTAGGTGATCCTCTGAGGACTAAAGCCTAAGCACATCTTTCTCCAGCCACTGTCTGCTCGCTATGAAGTAACAGATCTAATGCAGTATAAAAACTGCCCCACTTAAATTACCAAAGCCACCCCTAAAACAATCTATGACATACAAAAGTGCCCCTCACACACCCTCTTCCCTATATGTAAAAGCCCCATCAAGGAAATGCACAACCACAGAATGCTGAATAGTATAAAAAACAATCAGTGTTTCTTGATGTCCATTACCTGACCCACAAGTAACTTGTATTAACAATTTACAAACATATGAAAATTGCCAGCAGCAAAAGCCCATCATGGTCTATCTAGGCTGCTCGAGATTGCAGCTAGTTCCCTATTCAGCAGCTGCTCCACCCCCCTTACCTCCCTTTACCCTCCCCTTTGCCCTGTCCCACCCCTTCTTGAAGCATTCTGCTGAGTTACATGCCACCACCTCAGCTGGTAGTGCATTCCTCTTTGCCACCACCCTCTCCATAAAGAAATGCCTCCTCACCTCCCTACTGAATCTACCTCCTCTAATCTCATGCCATGGCCCCTAGTGTTTCTACCCACTCTCCTCCTGAATAGGCCATCTGTGTCTGTTTTGATTATCTCTTTCATGTATTTGAAGGTCTTAATCATGTCCCCCATCCCTCCTCTCCTCCAGTGTGTACATGCTCAACTCTCTTAGTGTAACCTCATATGGCAAGTCCCCGAGGCCTTGAATCATCTTTGTGCCCTACACTGCACCTCCTCCAGCAGCCTAATGTCCTTTTGTAGGTATGGGGGCCAGTACTGCACACAGTATTCCAGGTGGGGTCTAACCAACGATCTGTATAACAGTAGAATAATCTCCCTTCTTCTCGAGGTAATGCCCCTTGGAATGTACCCCAGCATTTTGTTAACCATTGCTGCTGCCTTTCTGCATGGTGCGGAATTGTTCATTGCTTCTGTGATCCTTCTCCTCTTCTGTTACCTCCAGCTGCACCATCCCCCAAGATGGTAGCTTCTCCTCAGATTTTCAGTTTCAAAGTGCAGCACCTTGCATTTTTTTGCATTGAACCCCAGCTGCCATCCGTTAGACCATGCCTCCAGCCTTGCCAGATCCTCCTGTAGCCCCAGCCACCCCCCCCCAGTCATCCACCACTACTCCCATCTTGGTGTCATCTGCAAATAGACTGATTTTGCTACTGATGCCATGTGAGATGTCTACAATAAATATGCCAAACAGCACTGTGCCCAACACCAACCTGACCACTGTGGAACACCACTTGTCACAGGCTTAGGGACTGAGTATTCCCCACCTACCGCCACCCTCTGCTGCCTATCTTTCAGACAGTTCTCCACCCACCCCACCAGTTTTGCTCCCACCCTTGTACCCTGTAGCTTGCTTCCAAGTCTCCCATGCGATACCGAATCAAAGGCCTTACTGAAGTCTAGGTACAGAACATCCACTGCATGGCCCCCATCAATTTGCCTACTTACCCAGTCATAATATTCCACCAGATTGGTCTGGCATGACCTGCCCTAGATGAAGCCATGCTGCCTTACGTCCTGCACCCCCTTCAAGTCCAATAGTGCCACTAGCCTCTCCTTTAGAATTGTCACCATTAGCTTCCCCACTATGGACGTTAGACTTACTGGCCTGTAGTTTCCCGGTTCGTCCTTGGGTCCACTCTTGTGGAGGGGAACCATGTGAGCCAGTTTCCAGTCCTGCGGTATGCATCCTATGTCTAGAGCTGAATTAAATAAGTCTACCAAGGGTCCTGCCAGGACTTCTGCAACTCCTTCAGCACTCTTGGATGTACTCCATCCAGTCCCAGTGCCTTGTCTACCCTCAATGCCCTTATCCCTTCCAGCACCCTGCCCACTGTAAACTTGTCATTGTTGGAAGCCTCCAATTACGTAGCTGGATGTGACTATGAAACACTTACTGTATGTATGTTCCTCTACAAAGTAAGACTTTTTGTAAGGCTACGATTGTTTCTAAAATTGTATGTCTATCAGATTTTTATGTAATTAATTCTGGGTCACCCCTGTAAAAGGGACCTCCAGGACCCAGTGGGACTACCTGGTTAACAAAGTGAAATAAATAAATAACCAACTAAATAAATAAATACTCAGCAAAACAATAAACCAGCTCTATTATAAAGACACACCTATACACATACGATCACCATTTAACCAAAATTAGAAACACTCACACCAACCCCTCCCCTCCTGCCAACCAGTAAAACTACCCTCAAACCACTAAAATGTCACAAAAATAAATAAACAATAACAAAATAAACAAATTGGAGAATCCAAACAGCGGGCTGCTTCAGGAGAGAAATATCCAAGATAATAATCCAGATATGACTAAATAATAGTAAAGCTCTGCAAACCTGCACAAGTCCCTGTCAGTTTACAAAGGCAGCCTTCCCCAGCAAAGCTCTCACTAATGCCTGGGTGGTAGATAATAGAAGAACAGCTAGTGGAATGAGGAAAACAGTGCTCTCACCACATGAGTTCCATAGTTCCCTGTTCTTACAGGAGCAGATGTTCCACCAATCAACCTTCAGATAAAAAACACATTTGGGCATGCCAGCACCACTGATCCCGCATAGCAGGGAACGGGACGTCCATAAGCAGTTCTTCGTCTTGCAACGCAGGATCTAGGTGCCCAAAAGCACACTGGCTTGCTCCCGGTCTGACTCTGGGCCACAGACTCTGACCTCTCACATTCATTGGCTGCTCTTAGCCCATACAGTAACTCCACAATCTCCATTTTGTAGCCTCTCTTAGCTGATGCATTAACCCCTCAATCTCCATGTCGCGTCTCCGAGCTTGAACACAGCCACACACACATTTTTTCCATGAGTCTCTCTCAACTGCAGATGCTGCTTCCACTGTGAAATGGCATCAGATCAGTCCACAATGAAAAAAAATAAACAGTCCTCAGCAGGACACAGGTGAAATAAGGGAGAATATTAAAACTAGCTCCTCTTCTAACTCACCTGCCTAACTCTGTCTAAGCCTTTTGCCCTAAGCCTTGAACCTAACTATATGGACCATAACTTAACTTACCATGAAATAACAAATGAAACTAAAGCCCCTGTTTAGACCGGATGCTTCAACTGTTTACTTCCAATGTACATGTAAGTCACAGATTCTCCTTTAAGAATAACAGAAAAGTACAGCTGAAGGAGTTTTGGTGAGCTCAGCTAGAGTCCAAACAGACGGCAGACCAGCCTGTTAGCCATCTTCCCCCCCAGGCAAATTGCTGGTGACCTGAGTCAGAGAGTGATGACCCTGTTCACCCCTTGTATGCTAGTGTGCAACTACTATGCAACAGTACTGCCCTATGGCAGTGATAACCTCCCTATCATACTACTACTAAATATTTCTAAAAAAAAAAACACTGGAGAATAGGTGAAAAAATGGAAAACCCAATGGGATAAAAACAGTAAAATTCCTTCCAGACCCCTAAGGTTATCCCCCCTAATGGAACAGTGGGTTCCCTATCCCCAGTTCCGTGCCCTTGATTTTACAAGGGGAGGGATTGGGAGGGTATCTGCTGCAGGCAGGTAAGAACAAAGGCAGAGCACCTGAATGCAACCACTTAAATAACCAGGACCACTCCTACTGCAGATACCAGTCCCACCTCCTAGAAACCCTATCCCTCTGTTTACCCTGCCCCTACTGTATGGACCCCTGTCTGTCCGTCCTGTTGTCATCCAGGATGTTCCCTCAGACAAAACACCCACTTCCAGTCCCTTGCAGGCTCTATCAATGTCTTATAGGTCATCTATAGGTCAACCCTGTTATTTACCTGGGCAAATGAGACAAACTGCTAAAAAGAAATGGCAACAGCCATGTGTTTATTCACACAAGCCAATAAGAATCGAATCATATTACAACTCACAAATAGGTGAGATGTGCGCAGCAAGGTAGCCTCAGCTGCTAAACAACCAATTTGTTCCAAGGTATATCAGCCCTCCATTTTTGAGGGTACTGCTCTATTGCTTAACCACCTTGTGAGGCCTTTAGATCACTGAGGCAAGAGGGGTGGCTCTGAATAGGCCATTACCTACAGTGACTTCCCCCATGGAGAGTGCCACTGACTAGTGACCTGTGTCAGACAGTTATCCTTTGCCTATGGCTGACACACCTCTAGCACTAGACTGCCAAGACCTCACCTCTCCCCAGCCTCAGGACCCATCTGAAAAGAAGTGGCAATCCTGTTCACTCCCATGTATGCTAGTGCACGACTACCATGCCCCACAGTATGAGTGTCCCAGTGCCTTGGGTTCTCATCCCACAACAAGTACTTCACACCAGGACTTCTGAAAAACCACGCCGTACTGTAGGTCATCTAAAAACCTATAATTTCCTAGGTCAGATATGTACACCATCCTTGGCCCAGTGGTTTGGAGGGCTGTAGTGCTAGCTGCCTTAAATTCTGCAACACTGGCAACCGGAGGTCTGGAACAGACTCTGGTTGCTCGGGGTGCCGAAAGGGAGAGGAATGACTGAGCTCTCCTTCCTCAGGGAAGGGGTGAGTGGGGTGCGCTGCTTGCCTGACACCTGTGGTGGCTGGGTGCCAGCACGTGCACACCATCATGCAGGGAAGGAACCCCACATTCAGGATGCTGGGGTCATCTCTGCGGTGGCAGAGCTTGGACATTGCTTCCATTGCATGTCTGTGGGCCCAGGGAGCAAATCAGAGGAAAAACTACCCCAGGAAGCAGAATGACGACCAACCCTCTGCAGGCCCCGCACCAGTGGCCAGGCACAACCACAGTCCTGTGGCACAGGACACTGGTGGAGGTAAGTCCTGGAGGAGCCAGTGTGGGAGCTGGGGGCTGACAGTTAGAAGGTGCTGCCGGGGGAGATCAGGTGATAAAATGTATATGGAAAAAAGAAGAAAGTGTACCCCATCCTTTGCATATAACTGTGGTATTTTTGCCAAGATCCCACCATGCTGCAGCACTCACCCTCCAAGGAATTCCATGATATGCTGCATTGCGATGTTGATCAGCCCACGTGCTGTCTCTATGGTACTAGGGTTCTGAGCACAGTACCACTGCTGCCTCTGAATCATATCAGACCAGACTATCCATGTCTAAGGCTACCCTCTGCTGTACCATTCCAAAATCTTCCTGCATCCGATTTCTGTTTCGCAACTCCACAGACTTCATGAGACCCAAGTTGTTTCCCACTAGGTGGACAAAGAGCCCATCTGGCAGACGGCAGCAATGAGCTTAACGGTGATCCAGGGAAGCAGTTCCACCCCGTCTCATCCCCCTTAGGACCATCCATCTCATCCACACCATGCATGGATGGATAGTGAGATTAGTTCTGCACTGGAGCCACCTTGCTCTAACAGATGCCCATTGAACGTAAGAATGGCCACATATCCACACACTCAATGGCCGGTAGTCTTGACCTGCGAATAAAAAGAACTGAATATTTTAAAGCAACTGTGGGCGAACATATTTCTCAAACACTTGTGACTCCCATTGCTCCAGCAACTGTATCTGTGCATTCATCCATCCTTCCATCCTGACATGCAATGCCACCCCTATCTTAAATGTGTGAGTGTTATAGCCCTGGTCCACCACCCCCAACTCTCTCAGTGTCTTGGTCAGCACATGCCGGAACTGAAAAGAGGTGAGTGGGGACCTGTACTCATGGTGGAAAAAAGCTTAATCCCCAGGCTTCAGCTACTGGCTATATGTTGACACCCAGCCCTTTATATCCCTCTGCACCCCAGGGGGCAACCTGAGGCTACACCAGTAATCCCTGACTCCCCTGTCCGTCTTGCTCCTATTTAAGCATATGAATTCCCCCTTCTTGGTCACTGCCACATTGTTGTTCTCCAAAACCACCTGCAAAGCCTCCACTTTGCTCGGTTGTGTGATCTCAGACACCCTGAAGGCCCTGCAAAATGCCACAAGATAAGCTGTTTGAAACAGCAGGGTGTCTGAGGTTAATGAGCAATCCTTAGGCAGTGCCACTATAATCCTGGCCAGTGACACTGGGCAGACAGGGCCCCACATATCCCCTCCTTTGAGATCTCCTCATGCCCACCATTCAAGCCTTCTGCAAACTTTAAAAGCGCAGGTTGTATCCTTCACCCCCGTAGCAGTTTTGAGCCATGCTATCACAACTAAATGCCACCTCACTGTTCCTGGTGTAGCTCCTTGCTGCTTCATGTGGAGAGTGTATGAACACAACTGATCCTCTAGCACCAGCCACACCACTTCCCACCACAAATGTTCCTTTACTCCAAGGTAGGTGTCCACCCCACACTTATATGCAGCCCTTATGCTAGGCACTAAGAAGCACTTAAGCAACTCCCACTCTTCTGGATCACCAAATCCAAGCAGTAGGGCAGAACTTCCCTGGAGCATGTCTCTGCTTCTGGGCTCAGCTGCCAAATCCTCTCCAACTGCTAAACAGAAAGTGTCAGTCAATTCATTATCCATGCTTGGGACATGAGTTGCCCTAAGTTCCGCAGTGAATATCAAACATTTGAGTATAAATACTGTCATGAGATTTCCCATTGGACCCTTACCTCCAAGTTGCCCATTAATGCTATACACCACTCCAGTGTTATCCTTTCTGAACATCACCTGCTTATTATGCAGCTGTTCCCCCACAAAATGGTTAACACCACAACAATGGGAACAATTTGAGGAGCGTGACTTGAAGTAGCAAGCAGCCTTTGCCCATTCTTGGGGCCAAGGACCTGCACACTAGGCTCTAAAACATAGGCCCTGAAACCAAAGCCACTGGATTCATTCGCATAAAGATCCAATTCCTGGCTTGTAACCTCTGCTGACCAGAGTACAACCCCAGTTAAGCATGACAGAAAGGCAAGCCGTACCTCAAGGTCATCCTGCATGGCTTCTGTAACCCTAAACCTGTGATTGGGCTTGCTACATCTCACCCTGCAACTGGCCAGCCACCAGAGAATTGTTCTCCCCATCAGCATGACTTTGCATGAAGTTAAATGCCCATCAATTGCTGGAGCTTTTTCAATGTAATCTTGCATGCCTCCATATCCTTGCGAAACAACCCCTTCAGTACAGTGATTTTTTTCAACTGGGAGGTGGAACTCTGTAGCCATCATGTCAGTTTCAATCCCTAGGTAAGTCAGGCAAGTACCTGGTCCCTCAGTTTTATCATGGGCTATTGGCACCCCCAAGTCATCACACAGTGACTGGATGCTCAAATCAAGTGCACATAATGGTCCATCCCTGACTTTCCTGTGAACAGAAAATCATCCATATAGTGGATCATCTCCATTCTCCTCGCCTTCTGCATGGTTGCCCAGTGCAAAAATGTACTAAACACCACACAGGCCACTGCGCATTGCTGCAGGCGGGCCAAAAGAAGGCAAAGCCCCTTGATGCAGCCACTTAAACCAGGATCCCTTCAACTGAAGATATCAGTCCCACCTCCTGGGAATCCTATCATTCTGCCTACCTTGCCCCTACTGGGTGGACCCCACCTGTCCATCCTGGTGTTGTCCAGGGTATTCACTCAGAAAAAACTTCGCCCACTGCCAGTCCCTTGCAGACTCTATCAGAGGGTGATAGGTCACATGGGATCAGATGCATATAGAGTGAGGTCATGTTAATAAATTTATTTAAAAAAAAAAACTTTGTCTCACAGTTTCCAACCCCCAAATATAACATGGGAAAACAAATCAAAACATCTTATTACAACAGACTTTGAAACATAAACATATTACAAATAACAAAAATACATTTGATTCTAGGCATCTAAAATGCTAGGCAGTCATGGGGTCATAGAGCACTCACTTCCAAAATGAGTAACATAAAAAAAGCCTCCACACCCATTGGCAATTGAGCTGTACTGCCAGGTGCCTCTGCTTGGCACCAACATGGCAGAGATTACAGGGACACAGAGGGGCATCTCTGGAATATAATTACACCTGTTTTGGTAAGAACAGTACAGTTTAATTTTAAGTACAGTACTTTTTAAGAATGTACAAAGTCATACTTTGATGAGAGTACCAGTGACATTAATCAACATCCACATGATTTATATCATTGCAGGGTTTCCAAGGTGAGGCAACCAATATTATGCTGCGACAGCAGAAAAGCACCAGTATTTCCCCTATTTGATAGGGTGGGGCAGTACTCATGTACTAAACAAGAAGTGATACCATGTACATGGTTGACTAGTGGCAAAGATAGATTATAGTATCTGTATCTTCTGCAAGCTACATATCATGACTGCCAAATAATAGATTAATCATTATGAAATGAGTAAAAATAATTCTGGCTCCTAATTGGGCAAGAGATACTTTCAACTGGGCCTTTATACCAGCACAGCAACTTGGTTGAATGTAGCTCAACAAAAATATGTCTAAAAAATACACCCAATTTACTAAAAAGGACTAATTTCATAATTGCAATAAGTCACTCCAGGGGGTACATTATGTGTGGGTTAATGGCTCTTGTCAGGTGGCAGAAGTACTCAGCTTCTTCTCATGCTTCAGCCCAACTGAGGCTGTCGTCACCATACCATAAGACACTCCCTGCCATGTCTTATTGCTTATATAAAATGTACACCATGGTAATAATCATTAGCTTTTCTGTATTGATGGTATTACAGGGTCAATCTGGACCATCTGGACATGGACAGCCACCTTTCTTCTCCTTCTCCAGAACACTGAATATAGCAAGTACTGTACTGTGCTGAGTAATGCAATGATATTTGTATGCTGTATTACTATATAATAGTTTAGTAATGTAATCATGCAGTACCACTCAACTGTCATCATTTATACCCTCAAAATTGCTCTGTCTCACATGGAAAACATTCAGCCCACACAGAGAGGGTGCTGAAAATCAAACTTTCACATAGAAACCCATAATATTCCGAGATGTTTAGTCACAATCAGGGGTTGAATTGAGCAGGAATTCACAGAAACTAAGTTCTACCACCACTTACAATACTGTATAAGAGATTCTTTACTTCTGTCATCTGTCTATGGTGAATACTATAGGAGAGTTCCACTACCTAGTTCCCCCTCATATAAATCTAGATGTGAAAGCTCCCTAAACATTTTTAATTTAACCACTAGTCAAAATTAGACATTGTACACATGGAAGCACCAGCTTCCATAATTGCCCTAGTACACTGAGCTTGAATTGTTTGACTATATGAAAGATGTGCTAGTGAGACTACTCCAGAAAAAAAAATCTTTGGACCTGGACTGCTTGGAAAGTCTTAGGTCAGTCTCTAACCTTCCATTTTTAGGAAAGGTTATTGAGAAGATAGTGGCTCTGCAGCTCGAGGCCCACCTCATTGCCTTTAACATCTGTGAGTCACTGCAGTCCCATTTTAGGTCCAGACATAGTATTGAGACTGTATTGTTTTAGGGTGAATAATGACCTTCTCAGGCTAGAGATAGAAGGGAACAGTCAGTTCTCATTGTACTTCATCTCTTATCAACATTTGATATGGTGGACCACAGGTTGTTGATGGATCATCTCAGGTAGTAGTGTGGACTCAATGTCAGGGTCATCACCTGGTTTGAGTCCTTACTTAGTGGCAGGACACAGAGGGTGGTGATGGGAAATGTGTCCTCACTCATGCAGCCCCTACTCTGTGGTGCTCACCAGGGTTTGATTCTCTCACCTATATTGTTCACTGTATACATGCTGCCCCATGATGACATCATCAGATGGCATGACTGGGGTTTTCACTGCTATACAGATGATACCCAGCTGTACCTCTCATTTGCACACAGGATGCCTGGTGTGGTCAGTGTACTTAATTTATGTCTGGTCAAGATCCAGGACAGGATATCCTCTAGCTGGCTATGGCTCCAACTGGACAAGACAGATGTATTAGTTATTACGCCTGGCCAAATGCAGGGTGTGGGGGTGACACTAGAGAGGACCAGTTTGTCTCTTGGTTCATCTAGTCTGGTGACCTCTACCAAGATAAAGAAGCATGGTGTCATTCTGGATGAAAGACTGACCTTGGAGGCTCAGGTGCTATCCATAATAGGGAATGGCTTTTACTATCGTCATAACATCTCCCAGATGAAAGCCTTGATCCAGAAGATCTGCCCTCACTGGTACATGCCTTTGTGACCTCCAGGCTCAACTACTGTAATGCTGTGTATCTGGAAGTATGTTAAGAGTCCCTATGATACCTGCAGCTAGTGCAAAATGCAGTGGCCAGGTTACTTATGGGCCTTCCAAAGTCATGTCACGTGGCTCTTGTCCTGCGTTGTCTGCACTGGCTGACGGTGAAGTGGTGAATCTTCTTCATGGTCAATTTGCTGATCTGTAAAGTCATACATGGACTGGGCCCAGGTTATCTGAGTGAGCTCCTGTCTCCTTGCTGCCCTGCTCGCCCTCTCTGCTCCTCCAAGGGAATACCTTTTAGCAGCTCCCAGGACCAGATTAAAGACATCAGATAACCCCATGCTTGAGGTAGCTTGTCTGGCCCTGTGGAAATCGCTTCCTAGGTTTCTGAGAGAGACTCTTTCAGTGGAAAACTTTAAGAGGGGCATAATGACCCACCTATTTAGACAAGTATTTAATTTAATCACCACTGGGCTTTAGTTAAGCGATAAGGTATGACAAGGTGTGTGTTATCATGTAATAATGTCACTCCTGGGGTGGGTTGAAGCACGAGGCAAAGCCGAGTCCTTCCTCCACCCCAGGAGTAATGTTATTACACAATAACACACGCCTTGGAGTGCCTTATTGCAATTATACGATTGCTCTATGTTATACAAAATAAAAAAAAAAATAAAAAATGTTTTTAGTAGATTTTTAGTGAGGCGGTATATCTTTGTTTCTTAAGAGAAAAGCAAACAAAAATGCAACAAATCAATACAGTGATGTTATTGTGTAATAACATCACTGTCTCAGGCACCTACTGACCAATCAGAATACAGGAAATGTCCTTGCCATTGTATAATATTTAATTTATCCTGCCTGCTAAGTTTATACTACTGTATTTTATGTTGTCTAATTTATTATAAGCTGCTATGTTATTTGCTTTTTAACCTTGTTATGTTGTACAATGACCAGAGAATCTGGGATACATGCTAAATAAATAAAAGTACTGCACTAGAACTGTAAAAACAGCTGCTTTTATGGCCCCCAAAATATTTTTCACCAGCAAAGTCAAAACTAGGTGGTGGTGGTGGAGGTCATAAGTAGGATGGCCCTCAAATTTGATGCATAAAATATTACAGAGTTATCTAGCCCAGTGGTGCACAGGGCTGAGAGCTGGGTGCCCCACCTCCACCACATTGGCGACCCAGGTTCAGAAACAGACCTGGGTCACTCACAGCCAGCTGGGTGAAGGAGGATTGAATGTCCAATGACAGCTGTCCTCCTTCATTGAGGAGGGACAGCACATGCTGCTGCTTGGTCAACACCTAGCAGAGGCTAGATGGCATTAAAGTGGCCACTTACCTAGTCAGCCAGAAGCAGGTGCAATGATATTACTCTGTCTGTGTGTACTGCATGAGGGCCAGAGCTTGTCTCACTTGCCAGGTAAAGGGGAAAAATTGAGAAAAAAAACAGTGACACCCTGAAGGCTTGCCCTACCTCCCAAGGCATACACCCAGCCATGGTGGTTCAAGAGATGCAGATAGGTATCAGGTGGGTGGGTGGGTGATGGAGCTGGGGGCAACCAAGGGCAGAATGTACAAAACTACTAGATGAAAAAAAAAATGAAAAAAAAATGAGAAAGTTATGGGCACTTAGAGACAACAGAGAATAACAACCAAATAAAAAAAAAAACTTTGCATGGGCTGGGACTTGGTTCTTATTGCCCCCCAAATATATTTCCCAACCAATTTCAAAAGTGAATACAGGGTAGTCAGGGGGGAGGGGGTATAAGTAGGCTGGCCTTCAGATTTGGTTAAAAAATGTTATAAAATGAGACAGTTATGGCTGCTTGAAGGAATAACTGACTATAACCACTAGGTTAAAACAAAGTCTCATCAGGGACAATACGGCTATAAAATTATGTTATTGATGGTAATTAGAAATGTGTAAGAAAGAGGGTATGATAAAATATTGAGAATGAAAAAAATACAATTATAGCATGGTTAAGTAATGCTGGAAAAGATTATATCAATATTATACTGGCCTGGTAGGGCCAGTATAGTTAGGGTTTGTAGGAGTGTTTAATGTTAAAGGGCAATTTTTCCTGGTTAATAATTTTAAATTGGCTTCACAGGTTTTTGTGGAATTTGACATGCATAATCTACTGGGGTAGGTCTGTTGATATACCAAATTTGGTTTAAATCCCTTTTAAGGTTTTTGAGATATACAGTAAAGTGTTGAAAATACAAAGATTTCCCTGTTTTTTGCTGTTTTTTTTGGCCACCTGTATCTCAGAAACGACTTTAGGTGCTGGGCTGACATTTTCAGGGTAGAAAGACTTGGCCTCACAGATATGCCTTTTTGAAGGTTTGCTAAAGCAATATTATACAATGGCAAGAACAAATGTTGCATCCCCATTGGTCAGTCTGGCACTGGAGCCGTGATGTTATCCTGGCATAACATCACCTCTCTAGTGCCAGCACATTGATGACCGCATGTCAGTTTAAAAAAAACATTGCTCCGCTGCCTACGAGCAGCTTCCCTGGTCTCCGCTTAGCCAGCTACCGTTGTCATCGCAAAACCAGAAACCCGCCATAACACCTACCATCACCCCACAACAAACGGCACAAAGAAACACCCACAGCCATCACAAATAACACAATAAACACAAGCATCAAAATCTCCTGTTTTTCAGTTTTTAAAAACTGGACATCGGGACCCATATACAGAATGAGCGCTAAGTGAGAGAATGAGAAACTGCGCTTTCAAACAGTCAGCGCGCGGCTCTCACTCGCTCGCTTCAACAAAACACTTTCCTCCTGTTCTCCTTAAAACAAGAACTTCACCACCCCAAAATACCCAAAACAATATTACAGCCTGTCCCTACCTTAATACAGCAATCCTCTGAAGCGCAGAGCGAGTGCACGCAATAACTGAGTGTGTGTGTGTGGGGGCTGCCTTCTACAATGCATAGCAACTGCAGGAATTATACCAAAAAAAAAAGGTAACCCCCCAATGAGCTATGCTAATATGGAACCCTTATTCATAAAAAAAGACAGCAGTAGCAAAGATTGCTAGCAGGAGCACAAAGCCACAACAAAACAGGACAACTCCACCTACTGACTAAACAAGAGAACTGCACACTATTTTTGCATAATGTAATCCTACCCATTACAAAATGACAAAAAAATCTACTTTAATATATTTTTATCTTTTGTTTTTGTTTTACAATTAAGCCATATATATAGGAATAATGCACTCCAGGGTGTGTTCGTGCTGGGATAACGTCACTTGGGTGATATCACACTCGCCTGCGTCGTGCCTAATCACCCCAGGCGTGACGTTATCCCAGCACGACACACACCCTGTCATGCATTATTCCTTTAGTAATCTATTCCAAAGTTATTAAATCTTGAATTTCCCATTATTTCCTATGGGAGAACATTGATGTAAAAGTGAAAGTGATTTTCACACACTGTCATCCAGTTTTGCATACTTTGCACCTGAATAACTTTGCAACACTCTAACAGATTTGTATGAAATTTGACAAACATCAGGCTAGGGTACAGGTCACTTGACTTGGCAAATGTGGTTTGAATCCCTTGTTTGGTTTCTGAGATACATAGTGTTGAAAAAAAAAGATTTTTGAGGGTTTTGCTGTTTGTTTATTAATGTTTAAGGGCAATTTTTGGATCTTAAGAACTTTGTAATGGTTAAAGTGATTTCTACAAAATGTGGCATGCATAATTATCCTGGGGAGGTGTTTGTAAGTGTTAAATTTTATCTTGATAGCTTTAGCCATTTCTGAGCGACAGAGTTTTAAAAATAAAGGTTTGGGTGGTTTGACACTTTTTTGTCCACCTGTATCTCGGAAACGGCTTTAGCTTCTGGGCTGACATTTTCAGGGTAGAAAGCCTTTTGCCTCACAGATGTGCCTTTTGAAGATTTGGTGGGAAAATATAAATGTGTTCCAAAGTTATGACATGTTGAATTTCCCATTATTTCCTATGGGGAAAAATAGATATCCCACACAACACAGGATTCTGCTTCGCACTAGGGTTCTGCTTCGAACTAGGATTCTACTTCAAACTAGGATTCTGATTAGAACCAGGATTGTGCTTCAACCTAGGATTCTGCTTCAAACTAGGATTCTGCTTTGAACTGAGATTCTGCTTTGAACTAGGATTCTGCTTTGTATGAGCCTTTTGGAAAGGGATTCTGCACTGAACAGGGATACTGTTTTGCAATACTAAATCCCTTTTGGCAGGCAGAACCAACACAGCATGGGAACAGGAACCAACAGTCAACCAACCCTGCCTATTCTACAGCCTCCAGGGCCCCACTCCAGGCTGCAGAATCCCCTAGAGTTTTGTTGAAAACGTAATCTCCACTCTGGGGTGATCTGCCAGGCTTTGTTTTCTGCAACATTGTGAACTGAGATTTAAACTTACTATAGAACTGAATGAAGTGCTGATCTTTTTGCTGGTTTTCCAGCTTGGTGCTTTTCAACTGAGTTTAACACCCTGGTACGTGCACCTCACACTTGAAGGCTAAAAGTCGTGCCATTGACCTACTGTCTTTTGTGCTTTTTGCTATTTCAATATCTTGTTCCCCCCACCACCACCACCACCAGCACAGTAGGACACTGTGGAGCCCACTCCCAATGTCCCAGATAAAGCACCTCTCCTCCCACTATGAGACACTAGGGAACCCACCCCCAGTGTCCTGAAATATGTGTGTAATGGTTTTGCCAACAGCGGGGTGACTGATCCCCATGTCAGCACTACACTAGCCCCCACCAGCAGTGTGTGACTCTAGGGAGGCCACTCCCAGTGTACATAGTGTACCCAGTTATGTTGTACCCCCAGAGCAGTGTGGGACACTGGGGAACCCACCTCCAGTGCCCTGAGAAATGGTTCTACTGTTCCTGTGAAAAAAGAAAACAGTCCACAACATCTTTTTTTAAACTCCTGTAAAAAAAGGTCTCTCATTGTTTCCCCACTCCCTTTTGCATCCCAACCCTCCCACTGAGCAACCAACCACCCCACATCCCCTTGCCCTATACTCACCAACCAAGGTCAGCAGCTGTCATCTTTTGTGGACTGGGACACGTCTGCACTTTTTAAAGTTGAACAGTGAATTGAAGAATAAAGGTAAGTACCTTACAGAGGCAGTCAATTACATTCTGAACATACTGTATGTTAATATATCAGCCATTTGTAGGTATTTTACATAGATACATTGACACTGCTGGCAGATAAGGGTCTATGGCCCACCCAGTCTGCCAAGTTGAACTTGTAAGTTCACTTTATGTTTTTCTAGATGTCTGTTGCCCCTTACTCCGGACCTCCAGAATGTCCTTATGTCTATCCCATGCATTCTAAAATCCCGTGATTGTTTCAGCCCTCACCACTTCCTCTAGCAGGGTGTTCAACCTGTCCACCACCCTTTCTGTGAAGACATTCTTCTTCATGTTTCATCTGAATTGCCCTCCCTCCAACTTCATTCCATGCCCTCTAATTCTGGAACATCCTTTTCACTGGAAAATTGTGTGTTCCTGCACCCTGTTCCTCCTTGTAAGGTACTTGTATCTCTTTATCATATCCCCTCTCTCCCTCCTCTCCTCCAGGGAGTACATATTCAGGTCCTTCAGCCTGTCATTATAGGACTTGTGATGCAATCCCTGTACCATCTTTGTTGCCCTCCTCTGAACCTTCTCTACCCTGTCTATGTTCTTACACAGGTAAGGTCTCCAGAACTGCACATTGTGCTCCAGGTGGGGCCTCACTAGTGTCTTGAATATTGAAATTATCACCTCCCTTTTCCTGCTGGTGATGCCCCTTCCTATGCATCTCAGCATTCTTTTTGCTTTACCTGCTGCCTTGTTGCACTGTTTCCCTACCTTGAGGTCATCAGAAATGATAACTCAAGGTCCCTTCCCTGCTTGGTGCATGCTATATCCTCACCCCCCCAACTGATATGTTGTTCCAAGGTTTTTGTGCCCCATATAGATTATCTTGGATTTCTTTGCATTGAATTGCAACTGCCAAACCCTTGATCATTTGTTAAGCTTCTGCAATCTTCTGCAGGTCCCTCCTCATTCTGTCTACTGCCTCTGGCATGAAACAAATTTTCAACATGGACTTTTTGGGATGCCACCTCATGAACACTGGCACTGTCATTTTGTTACTCTGTCCTGAAGAATGCTTTCACTGTGGCTGAAAGAAATCACTTTTTGGGACTGAGCAATGAAATGGAAATGCCATTGTGCATGAGGTGGGTTCCCAAAAAGCCCATGTAGAAAATCTGGTGCAAAAATATCCCAAAACACCCGAGTTATGCATGGTTGTTGAAATTTTCCTTCATACACATGTAACTTTGCCAATTTATATTTTTACTCCAAGTTTTCAACATGGCCACTTTTCACACCACCTCATGAACAGTACAGCTGCATTTCTCACATCCTGCCTGAAATGTGCTTTTGCACCTGTAGCGCGGAATGGTGTGGTCGATGTGCAAAATCACATTTCAGGATTGAGTTACAAAATGACAGTGCTAGTGTTCAGAATGTAGGGTCCCAAAAAGGCAATGTTAAAATTTTGGAGCAAAAGTAACAAAGAATGCCTGAGTTATACGCAATCAATGAAATTTTCTTACACATGCATTTAACTGCTAATCATTTATATTTTCACTCCAAAGTTTGAACATAGCCATTTCTTCACAGCACCTCATAAATATTTACAGCTGTCATTTCTCACATCCTGTCCAAAATGTGTTTCCACAGCTGTGGCACAGAATGGCATTTTGCCATGGATCAAGAAATTTACACCTACAGTATGAGGGTTATGAGGTTGGGTGATAGGAAGACTATGTCAAAATTTGGGGGCGCAATGTGATAAAAATGACAAACTTATGAGTATTTGTTGCAATTTTGTTATACACCTATCTCAAAAAATTAGGAAATTCATTGCAAAAGACTATGTTTTACAAAACCTGTTAGGGTTTCCATTACACCTTTAAAAGTATGGAAATTCAATGTTAGGATTAATATGTGTATCAGCACAACAACACCAATCTCTGCAAACATTAGAAACAAAACAGTTATTTGATATATCCCTTGGTGCCCTTCCACTTAACTCATATACAATTTGAGCTGTTAATCATGTGGTATAGAACAATATATTTGTATGGTGTATGAGTTAGGTGGAAGGACACCAAGGGATATATCAAATAACTGTTTTGTTTCTAATATTGCAGAGATTGATGTTATTGTTGATACTGATAATAACCAGAACATTGAATTTCCATACTTTTAGAGGTGTAATGGAAACCCTAACCAGTTTTGTAAAACAGAATTTTTTGTAATGAATATTATATAGCCTTGTAAACATTTCCCATGAGTTATGATACATATATACAGTTCAGTGCATGGATAAAACTGTGAACGTTGATTTGTAATGGCAGAGTTGAATAGTTTTGTCATGCAGTAACCCATTGTTTTGCAATGAAGTTGCTTTTCTTTTGTATCAGTATGACATAATAGTTGTAGGCACAGTGGAGAAGAGTGAAATGTTCTTGGGATCAGTGTAGTTTTCTTCTCTTGATTCTTGGTGGTGGTGTGGTGACTGAAGAAGGTTGTGATGTAGGTTCCATTGACTCATCAAACATATCAAGTGGGTTATCATTGATGTCATCATAGTTATGTGATAAAATGTTAGTGATGGTAGTATGTCTGACTGTCACAGTGCATTGAATAGGTAGTTTGATGAATATGTCTCACCCAATGTTTGTTGTTGGAATTTGTAGAAAGTTCAATAGTACTGCAGGTCTTTTGACATTGTTGTCACAGTTTGGCCAGGATATGGAAAATGACAGCTGCCACATTCTTGAGGTGGTGTAAAAAATGGCTAAGTTGAAAATCTGGGGTAAAAATATTTAAAATTATGAAAGTTAAGATTGAGTGTAGCCAAATTTCAACAGATGAGCATAACTTTGCCATTTTTTTATATGTTAAACCCTAAGCTTCAACATAGTCTTCTTTTGACCCCACCTAATGAACAAGGGTGGTGAAAATCTTTAAATCACGCCTGAAAAGTAATGTCACCCAGTGAATGTGAAACTGCCTTTCAGGCTTGATTAACACAATTCCATCACCATTGGTAATGAGGTGGGGTCCCAAAAAAGGCCATGTTGAAAAGCTGGAATCAAAATATGCAAAAATAACAAAGTTATTCATCAAAGTTCAAAACCCCATTGAAATACATTGAACTGCAGTAATCTTAGTTTCTCATATTAAAGTCAGAAGTTCCAGCAGCAATACGTGTCTTTGATTAGCAAGTGGATGTTCACCCTGGGACCTGTTCAGGTGAGTGAGGGAGTGAGGAGAGATGGTGGGTGCTCAGTGGGAGGTTGGGATGGGGGATCGGATTGGCGAGAGACCATTTTCTTTTTTACTGGTGAGGGAAAAAAATACATCAAAGGGCAATTTTCTTTACCACAGGCCATTCAACTATGGGGATAGTGATTGGAGGGTGGGGGGTGTTATTAGATACCAGCAAACTTTGCAAAATTGCAGGGACAGTGATCAGAGGGTGGGGTATGCCACTAGGCACCATGGAAAGAATAACATATCATGAGGATGGCAATCAGAGGGCAGGGGTGCCACTAGACACCAAGAAAAGACAACAACATTATGGGGACAATGATCAGAGGGTGGGGGGTGCCAATAGACACCAGGGAAAGACAAACACTTTATGGGGATGGCAATGGGAGGGTGGGGGTGCTACTAGACAGCAGGTAAAGATTAAATAAATATAGGGGTGGCAATCAGAGGATGGGGGTGTGCCACTAGACACAGGGTAACACTGCAGTCCTTAAGAAGTAGCTCCCAAGAGTGCCAGGTGTAGCCCAAGCCAAAAATCACTTCAACCAGGAGAGATAGGGCACTCACAATCTCCAAAAATCTTGTAGCACAGATGTAATATGTTTCAGACTTTATTGTTCAAACTCTAAATAATCAGTCAAGATCAGTGACAGCACACAGACTTCTACCAAAATCCAGTCAAGAGGTTGGCGCTACAAGTGCTTTGTCAAGACTGAATCACCCAGGTACCACCAGACTATTAATGTACTGTATGTGATAATTAAACAAAAGCAGGCGCAAGCAATGAAGTGGTGCCTGCATAATTCCCACAAAGCTAGCACATCTAATTAAGAAATAAAACCACATACAAAATGGGGGGCAGAAATGAAATTAGTCATATTATAAGCCCACTATGAAAGGCATAACTACTGTATGGACCTTTGTTAATTCACAAAATATGTAGTACAATACAATGATTACATACATATATAAATAAATGTTGGCAATAGCAAAAGTGAAATTCCAGACAAAGCAATAATAAATACTGTATCTAAGCTTTTGTTTGTCATGTTCATTTTAAAAATGCACCAAGTAAAGATGATCGCTAATACTGATGTTGTATAAATATCTGAATTTAGAAAATGGGCTTAAAAAATAAAGCATGCTGATTGGCTGAAAGCCATGGTCAGGCATGCATTTATTTTTCGAAAAAGCCCTGCAAAAAATAAATGCCAATTTGGGTGCCCCATTAATTAGAGTATCATTGAGCACCCCGAATTTCCAAACTGTCCAGGCATCATTTTTTTCTGCTCACTTAGTGAGTGAACAGACACCCAGCACTCTGTACACAAATCCCACAAACTGATATTGCCTCTCTGGCTGCCACTCTTATTCATCTCCACAGTACAAAAAATTTATTTTTCCCCATGATTACTTTAGTTTTTCGGTGCCGGCTCACTCAACCTCCCTCATCTGCAGCTCCCAACCTTCCTTCTGGGTCCTGCTTGCAGTACCTCTACTGACCACATCTTCGTTTCCACCATCACATGACAGTACAAATAAAAATAATGAGTGTACACAACTAGAGGGGTGAGCAGGAGTCAACAGTTAACAACTAACCATGCTGCTCTGCAACCACCCCCATAATTCTGGGTCATCATTAGCAACTGGCTTTTTTCTTTGTTCTTTTTATTACAAAACTTATTTCAAGCAAATCTTTTGTTAACATTTTTTATTAAGCTTATGGTAGGGATACGCTGTTCCCAGTTTACAGTTTGTATTGAAATTAGTGCCCACATTTAACCCCATATCGAATACCATTATTTATAAATAAAATATGGCCAATCCTAGCTATGGCTATAGAACTCTAAAAGACAGGACAAAGAAACAGAGAGCACAGAAACAGTGAGTGTTCTCTGTTTCTTTGCACTGTCTTTTAGAGTTCTATAGCTAAAGCTAGGACAGGTCATATTTTAGTTATAAATATTAGTATTCAACATGGGCTTAAATGAGGGCAAAGTGAATAGACCAAAAACAACTGACAAGGGTTTGCTTGATGTTAAAGTTGGTAAGCTGAATACAAACTGTAAACTGGGAGCAGCGTATCTCTGCCATTATGCTTATAATACTTTGTGGTTTACATGTAATTTGTTATGGGTTTGAGATAATGTGTGCTCCGAGTTTGTTGCTCTGTCTATAAGAGTTTTCAAATTATAGTAAGAATTGACATATATTAACTATAACCATTGATAATTGACAGGGGCTTCTTTTGAGGACATAGTTGGCAAGCCGATGTAACTGAATTGTATACTCTTTTCTTCCTTCTTTTTTCTAACTTATTCCCTCCTTTCTCCCCCCCTTTTCTTGCTCCCCCCTTTTCCTCCTCACCCACTCTGTCATGGCTGTTTCATCAATGTAATATATACCAGCTTTATTAGTGTTTCTGTGTTTTATTCCAGTGCTGGTTTGTCTTTGATCCTTTCAAATAAGCAATGTATTTGACCTACTGTGCTATGGGTCCTATTTTTAAAAAGCTTTTTTAGCAATCCACCAAGTATCCTGTATTAATGTGGCAATAAATAGGAGCTTTCACGAAGGCACAGCAGCCTAATTGTCTATTAATTTTACATTTAATTTTTCTTCCCTCTACCATCCTTTCCCATTTTTTTAATTGTTTGTCTGGGACCCAGCTTATCAGCATTAATAGCAACTGTTATAAAGTGAGGTGTATTAAAAATGAACATGACAAGGGCTTTGATAATTATTTTCACCCTGTCTGTTGGTCCTCCTTTGCGATCATCGACATTAATACATTTGGATATGTATACATCAGTATTAATAGTGATTGTCTTTAATTGGAGCATATTTAAAATGAACATGACAAAGGTTTAGATATTTATTACTACCGTGTCTGGAAATTCTCTTTTACACGCAAAAGGGAACTTCCAGTCAAGGCAGTAATAAATATTTAAGCCTTTTCATGTTCATTTTAAATATTTACCAATTAAAGACAGCCGCCATTAATACTGATGTATACATTTCTGAATGTATTAGTGTTGATGATTGCAAAGGGGGACTATCAGACCTGGTGTAAATAATTATCAAAGCCCTGGCCATGTTCATTTTTAAAACACCCTACTTAATAACCGTCGCTGTTAGTGCTGAGACAGACAGACATACTGTGGATGGGGTTACTGTGCAGGTTGTGAGCCACAGTCCCACTAGTGTCTGTCAGGGCTGCTTGTGTGCAAATGACAGCTCACTCATTCAAGTGCATGCAAGAAGGGGAGAGAGAGAGAGACAGACACACTATGGATGGGGTACTGTGTTGGTTGCAAGCTGCATTCCCACCGGTGTCTGTCTGATGAGTCTGCTTCTGTGTAAATGGCAGATCATTCATTCAAGCGCACAAGAGACAGACAGACACACTATGAATGTGCAGCCAATATACAGAAATAAAATAATTCTTAAGAAGTAATACTGATAATAACAAGAGGTTGAAATGACTGCATTCATGGTACCCTGCCTCACAAAGCTTTTTACCGAGTAGTAATCACTGTAAATGTGGGCATGAACAACAGCCTGACAGCCTCATAGTTAATCACAGCTACCCCAGGCACTCAGTGTACACCATAACAGAAGAGGGTGGGAGACAGCCTGCTTTTTAATCACAGCTACCCCTGGCAGTCACTGTGCACTGTAACAGTAGGGGCGGGGAGGAGGTACAGAGAAAGCATACTGAATCCTGCAGGACTACTGTATATGTGATTCAACTCCACTGGGCGGAAATGCAGAGCAAACAAAATGCTGTACGATTGGTATCCGACCACAACCACTCCCCCACTCAACAGGCAAAACCCCCACATGATAAGAGAGCTGATGGAGCCTTACTACTTGCTATTGAGATATACATTAGCCACTATAAGAGTGCCTTATGTTGTGTATTTCTTTTATAGTACTTTATTTTGCAATCCATTGCAGCTGCTTTCAGAAATGCAAGGTGAGGAGAGACAGAAACACCCCAGAGTCCCTTTTAAGCAATAGATAGCAGTATGTCAGCATAGCTCTGACGCTATGCTGCCGTAAAAATGAGCCAACTGCACATGTGCTGGGACTTGCTTTAAATGTGTTGCCCATGAAAACATATTTCCTGACCAATGCCAAAAGTGAAAAAAAGGTGGTCATGAGGGGGATCATCAGTTGATTGGAGCTTGAATTTGGTGCAAAAATGTTACAAAATGACAGCATTATGGGTGATTAAAGAAACAGCTGAGAATAACAACTGAACTGAGAAAAGATCCAACTGCACCTGTGCTGAGACTTGGTTCAACAGAACCATGAGATACAGTACAGTGGCAAACTGACAGTTAAATCCATTTTTTGGGCTGCAGTGGGTGGAGCTCTGCAGACCTCCTGTAATCGGAAAAAGGGAGATTCTTTTTACCGAACAACAGTGTGGAGTTGCCTCACAGTCCCCTTTGCATCCGTGAAGTGCTCCAAGCTGTCCATTATCAGTCGCATAGCACTATTTTTCTGCAGTCAGAGGTCACAGCAGAAGACGGCACAGTCCACTGTGTCTAAGATGGCCAACAACCTGTATTGTGCATGCATGATTACTTGCACATGTGCAATACTGTTTGGTGGCCATCTTGGACAATGCAGAGTGTGCCATCTTCCACCGTGACCTTCGCCAGCAAGACCATGGATGTGACTGTTTCTTTTTTTAATATTTTTTTTCCTCCCACCCACCTGACCCTCCATCTCAGCACCCTCCCCCCCACAGAAATGTTATAGTCATGCTGGGGGTGCCCAGTCCCCCAGTGCAGAAATCCTTGGTCTGTTTCACTGGTGCTACCCAATCACCCAGTGCAGAAATCCGTGTTCCTTTTCCCCCCCATTGCTTCCCTCCCACCCACTTGATCCTTCTTCTCAGCACCCACCACCCCACTTCCCCCCCAAAACATAACAGTGACACTGGGGGGTGCCCAGTGCCAAATGCAGGGATCCTCGGTCATTTCACCCTGTAAAGGAAAAACATCCATCGATGT
This sequence comes from Neoceratodus forsteri, assembly GCA_016271365.2. Lineage (NCBI taxonomy): Eukaryota > Metazoa > Chordata > Ceratodontiformes > Ceratodontidae > Neoceratodus > Neoceratodus forsteri. The sequence goes on from CM057456.1 coordinate 577,883,053, forward strand.
CTTTTGCTGCCATTACAGTCCCCTACCCAACCCTCCCACTCAGTTCCCACCATGCATCACCTCCCAGCCCTTACTTACCGATCTGGGGTCCAATGCCATAATCCTTTCTGGACCACAGACACAGCTTCACTCTTCAAAGCCGTACTGCTAATTGATGAAACAGGTATGTGGTTCAATGTATTTCAATGGTGTTTTTAACTTAGTGGCATAACTTGGCCATTTTTTCATATTTGTGGCCCAGATTTTCAACATGCCTTTTTTGGGACCTGGTCTCATGAAAAATTACACTGACATTAGGCAAATCTGGTGACTTTGTGGTCCCTGTATGAAATCACCTTTTGGGTAGGATTTGAACATTTTCTCTGCCCTTGTTCATGAGGTGGGGTCATAAGAAGACTATACAGAAAATTTGGTGTAAAAATGTAAGAAAACAACAAAGTTATGAGCCAACATGAAATTTTTTGAATGCAGGCTCGTAGCTTTGGTAATTTTCTATATTTTAACCCCAAATTTACAACATGGCCACATCTTTACCACACTTCACAAATGTGACAGCTGTAATTTTTCAAATCTTGGCCAAAATTATTTTTTTACATTCTGAAAGGTGATTTCTTGGTCTCTGCATGTAATCACCTTTCAAACAGAAGCTGAAAATGTTTTCTGCCCTTGTTTATCAAGAGGGGTCATAAGAAGGCTTTGTTATAAATTGAGGCCTGGATATTCAAAGCAGTTGCACATGATACAACTGAGTTGCACTGGTGCAAGTGCAGAAATGCGCCAAGGAGCGATATTCAGCGGGAGCCATTGCGCAGCGCAAGTCCCATTGCGCCAATAAGCAACCCTAATGAATGCATGCACAAGGGCAAGGGCGTGCCCATGAATATGTGGTACAGTGTAATATTCAACCGCTGACCCATGGCGCAAGTGTGGAGCAACTCCCAGATGTGCGGAGCAGACTTGAGCCAATAAATACAGGGCTCAAGCTCACAGACAGCAAGTGTACCAGGGGCGAGGTAGAGTGAGAGAGAGAGAGAGAGAGAGAGTGGATCAAGAAGTGGGAGGGACAGAAACAGACAGAGCAAGGGAGACAGACCCTGTAAGGGACAGAGTGACCAGCACAGGCAGCCACAGGGGTGTGGGACAGAGGTGACAGTGGAGAGCGAACCAGGGGCCGAGGGAGTGAGAGGGAGAGGAAGAGGTAGGCAAAGTGCCACACATTGCACTTAGGTGGCAACCAGCCTACAGCAGCCAACCACCCAGGGGGAGACAGGACAGCAGGGGCCATGGCCAGTACACCCTTCCTAATGGAGACTGTAATGAGGGGTGTGAGGAGGCAGGAGGAACAGCGATGCAGCCGTGGAAGAGCCTGTCGGCAGTATGCCCGGTACAGGTGGTACCGTGCCCACACCACCTTCGAGAATTACACCAATATGGAGATTGTGGGCTAGTATCACCCGAACAGGGCTATTCTGAGGCAGCTCTGTGAGCTGTGTAGTGAGGAGATGCAGGCACCCACAAGACAGAGCCATGCAATATCTGTGGAGACAAAGGTAAGAGCTGACATATGCCTGCTCACCACATGCACCTTCCAGAGACCAACAGGGGACACCACAGGCATAACCCAGTTGGCCACATCATGCCTCCTCACACAGTTCCTCAATGCCCTGCTGCCACATACTTCGGAATACATCCATTTCCCCAGCGCACAGGCAGGGCGTACATCAACCATGCAGGATTTCCACAGGGTAGCATGAATGCCTGGTGTGCTTGGGGCCATTGACTGCACCCATGTGGGCATCTACATGCCAGCTGGCCCTGATGGCATTGTGTACATTAACAGGAATGGGTTCCCCAGTGTCAACTGCCAGGTGGTGTGCGATGCCAAGGGGCATATAACCAATGTCTGTGCCACATACCCTGGGAGTGCACATGATGCTTTCATCTGGAACAGCTCTGCACTGTGCCACAGGTTCGAGTGTGGGAACATCCCCACGGGCCACCTAGTGGGTGAGTATGGGAAGGCCAAGGGGTGCTGGGCAGAGCAGGGCATGGGATGGGGCAGACAGGGTGGATGTGCTGGCAAGGGTGCCAGGGAAGGCAAGGGGCACAGCAATAGAGGACACAAGGCTAACCATTTCATTATCCACACAGGTGACAGTGGCTATCCACTTAGGCCCTGGCTGCTCACCCCATACCGGTGCCCATCATCCCCAGCAGAGGAATGGTACAATGAAACACACTCCAGCATGTGGAACATCATTGAGCATGTATTTGGGATACTGAAGACACTGTTCCATTGCCTAGACAGGTCTGGTAGTGCCCTACAGTACAGCCCCTTGAAAGCCTGTGGCCTATTCTTGGCCTGCTGCATACTGCACAACATGGCCATTGACCACAGGATAGCTGTTCAGGCTGATGAGGGGGACAGTAGTGGAGATGACGAGGGCAATGGGCTGGAGGGTGATGGACAGCCCCCCCAGGCAGAGGAATCCATGGCTCCAGAGGATGGCGCTCCAGCACAGAGACACGATGACACAGGAGCACTATGGTGCATGCAGGTAGGTGGCGCAATACCCATGTACTGGCCACACACACAGGTACAGCACACAGGCCGGGGCATGCATGGCAATGGGCATGCACACACAGAGGCGTGGTGCAGGGGTGGGGGTCTCAGTGCCACACAGCCACACACAACTGTACACAGCAGTGCACAGCACCACACACACACACACACACACACACACACACACACACAGTGCCCAGGTGCTGGCATGTGGTAGGGATCAGATGCAGTGCACTGCTGCACAGGCACAACCGGCACAGATCTACTCTCATCATGCCCATTCCACAGGGACCAGCAGCCAGACAGGCACACACACACACAGGTGGCATGCGACGTGACACACAGGTGCTACATCAGTGGTATGCACACACACACCACCCATGCACACAGGGCAGCTGCAGCAGACTGCAGCCAGGGCATACGCATGTCAGGTCCGCTGTGTGGAACATAGCCACTATGTGGGGCCAGTCGAGCAACCAGGCTGCACATCGGCCACAGGGGGTGCTTGCAACAGCCCCCCCAGGGGTTGTACCCGGGATGTCAATAGCAGAGCATGGCATTGACATGGAGGGTGTCACTCATTGCCAGGTTTGTGGGGTGGCTAGTGCAGTATGTGGTATCTGAGGTGGTCGGCCATGCCCTCTGGCAGCCAGCAGTGCAAGGCCATCCATTATTGCATTGACTATTCAATCTTGGTATGCGGTCGTGTCCTCCCACAAGTGCTAGATAGCCACCAGGAGCTGTGCTGTGCCTCTCTCATGCTGCTCGGCCACCTGTGACACCTCCACGTGCAATGCACACACCCCTGCAGCAAGCAGCACCTGTTGCTCCACGGAGGCCCACAGCAGATGGGTGTGCTCTGCCAATGGATCAGCACTCAGGGGATCCTCGGTGGGGTGCCATCCCTCTGGTGGTGAACAACCACGTTGCACAGCCCCCCACTCAGGTGGACACTGCACAGTGTGGTCCCCATGGGATGGGTCCCTTTCAGGCACCCCGGTGGTGGACCTCGTGTCCAGCTGCCCTATGGCCCCCACTGCCTACTGTTGCCCTTCCGGTCGCTGAACGCTGTCCAGCACCTGCAAAGCCACACCACCACCACCACATGGCACTGCCATGGCAGTGCACACAGCAGCACCCACAGTGGAGACAGGTGGCTGTTCCACCACTGGCAGTCCACTGTGCGCTCAGCCAGTGCTTGTACCTGGTATGGGCATCTGCCCTATGACACCACCCATGCTTTCCAGGATGATAGTCAGGTCATCATCAGTGTCGGACCCCGCCCTGATCAGTGTCTCCACACAGAGGATGCCATGGCTGGTATCCTGCAGAAACACAGCCAGGGCCTCATCTGACCCCATGCCCAGGACATCTGGCCGGACAGTGGTGGTGTGCTGCAGCCGATCGGGCCCCTGGATGGCTGTGGAGGTGGATGGCTGGTCGTTCTGGGCAGGGCCTGCCTCCATGGCTGCTGCTGGTGCCCCATTCACCACTTGCAGGTATGCAGATGCTGAAAGAGAGAACAGATGCATTAGTGCTGCATGGTCCCTATCCCCCCAACCCTCACCAACCCCCCTGCCCACTGCTTGCAGTGTGAGCCCAACATACGTACCATGCAGTGATGGGCTCCTTCCTGTCTGGAAACCACCACCTGGCACACCCTCGACAGTGCTACAGTGCATGGTGGCCACCACCAGCTCCTCCTGCGCCATGAGCTGTGGCACATCAGCATTCCCCCCTCTGATGGCTGTCTGGGCTGCTCGTATGGCCACCACCTTATCCTTGATGTGGCATTTATCAGTGCCCACCTTCTTCCTGCACAGACCGCTGGTGGCTGCCCTGCTGGTTCACACTCACTGCCACCTTCTCCCAGGCCACAGCCCTGGCCTGTGGTGTGCCTGTGGCACCACTCAGCAGTGGCTCCCTGTCGAGGTAGGCCTCAAACAGGGCATTAGCCTCTGCCTTGGTAAAGTTGTGCCTGCACTTGTGAGCAGGCCCACCCTCCTCACTCTCCTCACGCTCGGACATAGTGCTACCTGTGGCCATAGACAAGTGTGTCAGTGTCAGCATCTGCCTACCCCATCCACCCTGCTGTGCTGGCTGGGCTCAGCAGCAAGTGCAACATACCTCAAATGGTTGCAATACCGGTCCATGGCCTGTGCTATTCCGAGGTGCTTTTACAGTGCAACACATGCAGACGAGCATTGACACAACGGTAATGACATGCTAATTTCACCAGTGCACCATGGATTGGCTGATGAGCTCATTTGCATGTGGTGGCTGAATATTGCATACTTGCTTTATGCTCAATGGAATTGTTCTGGAGCAAGTCTCTATGCATTGGCCAGGCATGCACAGTGCACAGGACCACAATGCGCATGCATCAGGTGGTGTGCCACCACCTATTGTGCACTGTACACTCTCTGTGCAATAGGGGCCATGGCACACTGTGCACCATGGCCTCTATTGTGTACCAGTGCACAGTGTGCCAGCTGACCTCTGACCCCTAATGTGACCCTTTGACCCCTTGGGACTACACCACCACATGCCTGTTGGGCCTCGCTCATGTTGTGCATCTCCGGTGATGCACAATTGGTGGACACAGCGCATGCCTCCACAAGGCACACATGGCGTGCACACGTGTGCTTCTGGCTGCCTTTTTGTCTCACATATTGCCGCAGTTGTGATGGTGCAGCAGGGAGTTCAATGGGCCCATAATTGGTCTGATGTGGAGTTAATAAATCTGGTGGCCTGTGTGCAGCCACATGAACCAGGGCTGTATGTGCAGGTGCCCCTGCAACAGCCCAGGATGGAGGTCTGGCAAGCCATTGCTGCCGGACTAGTGCAGGACACTGAGGTGGCTAGGACCAGTGAGTAATGCTGCCACCAGTATGGGGACCTCATGAAGCAGGACCCACACCGCCTGAGGCAGCTGCAGGCATGCGTCCACAGGGCAGCCATGCCATGGCCAGGTAAGTCATCCAATGCTGCATGTGTGCCCCAGCGCTGTACTGTGGTGATGGCTTGGCTACCTGGCATGCCCTTCAGAGAGGTACACTGTCATTGTGCACATTGCAGAGTGGCATTGCCAGCCACAGGTTGCATTGTGCTACAGCCTTGCAGGACATGTCGGCAGAGGCACACACTGTGCACAGGGGTGGGGGTGGTGGGCACATGCTCTGGGTGTTCTCTGATGTGTACCTGTCTTTGTTCCATTCCCAGGACCTGAAGATCGCCGCCGGGCGGGGGCCGCAGGAGCACCAGAGCAGGCCGCAGTGGGACCCATCGGTGGCAGAGGAGCAGCAGCGGGACAAGCTGTGCCACATTGGGCAGGTAGGCACTGTTGCATTCCTTAGCACATTTCTGGGTGGTCGGTGGGGGAGTGGATGCGGCCATGGCCACCTGTGCCATGTGCCATGGCAGCTGTGTGTTGCACACTGTGTGTGGTGCACGCCACTGTGGGGTGGCCATTGCACACATGTACCAGCTGTTGGTGGGGTCGGTGTGCACCCAATTGCCACCAGTGTTGCTGTGGTGCTGCTGGTGCCCTGTGCCATCTGACTGTCACTGCACAGTCGGATGGCCATTGGGCAGCAGTGTCCACCACTGTGCACTGTCATGGCATGCTGGGTTGCTGGCAGGTGTTGGCCCCTCTGTGGGTGGCTGGGGTGCCACTCCAGGGGTGTGTGTTCCCACTGCCCATTGTGCACAGTGAGTAGGCATGGTTTCTTAGGTCCTTGCACTGATCACCTGTCCTATCCTTTGTCATAGGCATCCAGAGGAGATCAAACCTGCCCCTATACTGCAGGCTGCTGTGGCAAATCATACTTATCACCTCAATGACCTTGGAGGTGGCCCAGCAGCACTAAAGGATGATGTAACTGAACTGGGGAGAGACATCAAGCGATTGGGCTGTGGCCACCCATAGTTCGACCCAAGCATTCCTTATACCCTGCCATCCCTTCCCCATCCGTCCCCCTTCCAACTTTACAGTCCCTGTCCCCTTCCCTCACTTTCCTACCCTTTCTGACCCCTTGTACTTGTACATAGTTGTTTTGAATACAGATTTTTTGCTTACCTGCCTGTGTCAGTGTCTGCTTTGCAGCTGGCATGAGGAGCCATGCTGCAGTGGCATGGTGTGTGTCTGTGTGGTGTGCATGTGTCGGTGTGTGGGTCATGCATTGTGGTGTCCTGTCCCTTGGTTGGTGGTTGTGCCTTGGGGTGGCCATGGGGTGGCTGTCCAGGATGTGTGACATGTGTGTGGTTGACAGCATGGTCCTGGGTGTGGCTTGCTTGGGTCTGGGTGGGTGGGGACACAGCATGCGGCTGGGGGAACTCCAGTGGTGGCCCTCCATTGGCCATTGGTGCCACCTGTTGCCTGCTTTCTGTGCCACGGTTGTGTTCCATGGTGGGGGTGTCTGGGTGCGTGTGTGTGCCCTGCTGGTGGTGGCCACCTGTGGCCTGCCACTGTACATTCCTGGCACTGTCCCCGGGTGTGTTCCTCTGCCATGCCCCACACCTTTCCTCTGCTGCTGTGCTCCCACCATTGCCTGTGGCTTGTCTGTGTGTGCCATGGCACACGTCTGGTTGTGCCATGGTGCATCCCTGCCATATTCAGCCATATTGTGCTGGCGCATTTCCCCATGCGCAACCTTTGAATATGGCACACATTTCACCATGGTGCATCAGATTTGTGCTTTTGCCAGACTTGTGCTGGCCTTTGACACAGTTCTAAATATCTGGGCCTGGGTGTAAAAATATTTTAAAAATCAAAGTTACGAGGCTATGTTGAATTTTACAAATGCAGGCTCATACGTTTGGTAATATTCAACATTTTTACTCCAAATTTTCAACATAGCCCTTTCTTTACAGTACCTCATGAATGGAACAGCTGTAATTTTTCAGCTCCTGCCCAAAATGTGTTTTTGCATCCCAAAAGGTTATTCAGCAGTCTCTGTGCAAAATTACCTTTAGGCCAGGAAATGAAAATCTTCTCAGCCCTTCCTCATGAGGCAGGACCATTACAAGACAATGTTGAAAATTTGGTGTAAAAATATTAAAAGAACAACAGATTTATGAGCCTACGTGACATTGTGCGAATGCAGGACCATAACTTTGGTAATTTTCAATATTTTTACCCCAGATTCCTCAGCTGCAGCCTTATCGTCTCTGGCCAGAACTTCTACTAATAAGCAAACAAAAAACAGAGCGCAGGCTAGAAGAGGGAGAGATGATGTGGAATGGATACCAGGAAACAATGGATTCATGGTTTAGGGATCAAACTCCCCAGTCAGAGAGCGCCTCAGCATCCACACTTGGTGGCCATTGTTATCTGAAAAAAAAAATGATTGTAGCCAACGAAACAACATACTGCATGTACACCTTGTAGTGTATGTGTTTCTATAGTATTGATTTAATTTAATATGCAGCACTATTCAATATGTATGAATTACTCAACAATAGGTCAGGTCCTGCTAAGTTCATCAGTGTAGGATCCCTCACCTGGTGCCAGGGTCAGCAAGGAAAGGAGAGATGCCTCATTCCTTAGGACAGCATGGTGAAGGCAGGCACAGGGCTCTTGGAAGAAGTTCCCATTTAGCTGTTAAAAGGCCATAATTATCCTGAGATTCTCCCACTATAATGACACAGTCACTGAGGCAACAACATCAGTAACCATGTTACCGCACAAGTTACAGGAGGACTATCTAATTTACCAACACATCTGCTGTGGTATACTGTAGATATACACCCATGCATCTTATGTATGGGCATAGCGACTCCTCATGAGGGTGGCTGGAGGTATGAGATGTCTACCTTATGTCATTTCTACACAGAAAATAAATTAAAAAAAATAACGAGTATGGGGTCACAATGCATACCAAGGGTCAAGTAAGTGTCCTGTAAGATTACAGCTGATTGAACCATGTTATAGACCACCACTGCACATACTGTCTATATTGATGTATTACTAATAAATGGTTAGCTGTTTTTATAGCATTTTCAAACTCAAGTAGTAACACTGGAAGGGCCAAAGTGGTCAACCAGTCAAATGTTGCTATAGTACTTTTGTGACTGGTTGATGCATACTTACAATGGTGCTATGGGAGCACACATAGACAAAACAGAAATGAATCATGGGAGACCATAGCATATTTTGACACAGCACTCACCTCCCAACTCTGTGGATAAGCAACGCACAAAGACCGGTTAGTTCATTTATTCCACCATACTTTATTAAAATGTATGCAAAAGATGTCTATAAATCAGTGCAAAACTTGACAAGCTACGGACAGATGCTGAATGCCAACTGGCCTAAAATTTGGTACTGATGCAGAAGCACTTTGTTGGAGGTTATAATGCTGGTCTGCACAAGTAGGAGGTGAAGGCGGTCTCAATATCTATTGTGATTTCAACTACGGTGTTAGGCACCACCATACCAAAAGTGAATTATTTTCTGCTACAATTGAATCATGGGAGACTTCTACTGGTACAAATTGTGATAGTAGTTGGGATATGGCACCAACATGCTGTGGCCTCTACAGTATTTTAACAGAATATAAGGCAAATTAGAAACCTCTAAGAGATATTTCTCAGATACATGACATCTCCTTTGCAGGGGGACAGAGGGCAGGAGAGTGCGGCACTATGTAGAATATTTTCTGAAAGATTTTCAGTTTACTGGTATGTAACTTTTCTATAATCTTTGAGGATATCTTCCCCATAGAGTCCCATCCATTGAAAGATTATAAAACAAAACCTCCAGTACAGTATTGCTGCTAACCTCACTTGGGGTTATGAATCGGGGTGGGGGGGGCCTCTGTGTCTCATGAAACTATGGTTCAGACCACTGCTAAGCCAAAGCTAGACCTTTTCCCAACTATTTGGTTTGCACTGTAGTCATTTGTTAACGTACTGATGTTATTCCAAATGGCTGCATTGTAAATCTCGGATGCTTACACAGAACAAAAACATTCCACTGAAGCTCTAATTCACTTGGGACCATGATCTGTTCCTCTTCCAGACAATCCCTTGCCAGATTTCTTACAGCAGAGTCCTATACAATAGAAGAGAATGGAGGTCTTTTATAAATAGGACTATACTGCATGGGTGTAGAGCAGTAACATAGCAAAACATGCATGGCCTTTATGGTGCTGAAGTGCATCATAGTGTTGTCTATTGCAGTGTTATAGATAATGAAATATCATTTTATTTTTATTTATTTATTTATTTAAGAATCAGTTTACAACCTTTGAGCCAGAGGCTCGTTTCCAAAGGTACTTCGTCACATAAAGACATACATTGCGTTTCGGTTACATAGCAAAGATTTTACAAACACTGTAAAAATTGATGCTTCCTGAGTGTCTCCTCAAGGATTATAGATACTGTTGGTCATCCTTTTTGTGCACATTTTCAAAGCTATCCTGACTCAAATATGGATTTTCGGAGGTGGCAACTTTCATGAGGGATAACAAGAAACATTTTACTAGTATGACAACATTTGGCAAAAGCATATGTTTTCTGAGTATAATCCTTGTTTCACATAATATTTATTTTTACCTTCATGTTTTAAGGACAAGAGGCCCACATTCATAATTAGGGTACATATAAGACACAAGAGACAATGAGTTAATGCAGGAAGTAAATATAGTACTGAAGAAAAACTGGGGGAAAAGTACAAGGGACCACAGCAAGCAGATGATGGCATCAAGTTCTAGGGGTTCAGAAAGGAGGAGCTTCAATTCTCAGAGGGTGGTGAGTACATGAAACAATCTGCCAGACTCAGTGGTGGAGTCAGAGAGACAATACATTCAAATACAGATTGGGCAAGCACATGCATGGAGTGCTTTTTCAGTTTACAACTTTTGAGAAGTAAGGGCAGATACATTGGCAATATGGCCTTCTTTTGTCTTTGGCTCCCAAGTTCCTATATTAAAATACAGCTTGGAGGCTGGCCAGGTAGTGCCATACTTCAGTTTCCACTCGCTGCTTTGGCAACTTGGGTTGAAAAAGAGATTTGGGTTGCAGGGGGCTGGTCAAGGGAAGGAGCAATGAATGTTCAATGGCAGCTGCCTGAGGGTCAGAAGCTGCCACAGAAGCTTTTATTTATGAATGTATTTTTTTATTTATAAATTCAGAATTACAGGATAGGTTCTAGGAGTAATATCTCTTTTACTATACGTCCCATGTCGATTTACAATGCTAGACAGACAAAGACAAATAGCATAAAGCAAAATGATACAAATCAATTTGCAAAGCATGCACGTATCAGTTTGTTGTTTAACATATGTAGTTTTTCATGATATTTTAAAAGAAGAAATACTTAAACAGTTGTGAAATGGTGGTGCTATGCGGTTCCAAGTTTGAGGGCTCCAAAGGAATCATTTTCCCTACCACAAACAGCTGAGTGCTTGGACAGTTGATTACAGCAGTGCTATACTTCATACAAAGTCTACTTATAAGAAGGATCAATCAAATGGTCAGACATGTAAGGAGCAATCTGACTGTTAACAGGCATGCACACCAGGGAGAGTCAATGTAGTTTTCTTCAGGAAGCTGGGGGAAGCTAATTTAGCTTCTGAAGCAAAAACAATGGATATCTCACTTTTCTTTTAAAAGAAAATGCAGTGATTGGTAATATACTGTATTTAAGGGGACTAAGGTGGTTTCAGAAGCATGATGATAAATAGTGTCTTCCCCTTCAATCTGAAAATTGGCAATATTGTTTTTGCCACTAAATGTTGTCTGTCTTCTACAGATAAACAATGCCTGGCACACTTTAAATGGCTTAAGCAAGTACGAATTTTAGTGAAGGGTTTTTTCTATGTGAATTCTGAAGGTGAGGGAAGAATCAAACTGGAACCCCTGATACTTCAATTCTGAGACTCTCTCCAGTTGAAGTACTGGAGGCCTGGATGGCCTGCATCCATCCAGAGGGGAACCACAGTCCTCAGTGAACAGTTTAAATGTTACTTCAGTAAACATTTAAACTAGCTGGGGAGGTGGCAGAAGGATGCAGTAAGGCATCACCCCCCCAAATGTGGAAGTAGCCAGCAGTGAGAACCCTAAGGGGGAGAAGTCACCAAGGGTGCCCATTAATGAGAAAAACAAAATGGCAGTATTAAAGAGAGAGAGATGGCAATGAGAACAGAGGGAGGCAGGAAAGTGGGCAAGTTGGAAAAAGGGGGTTGAGAAGTGTGGTAGTAGCAAATGCTTGAAGGCCATGTGTATAAATGCTTGATGTCTGGGAAATAAAATTCTGGACCTTAAGGCCTTTATGGGAACGGCTGACCTAGATATTGCCATCATTACCGAGTCATGGTGCACTGAGAATCATGACTGGGATATAGCCATACCAGGCTATACTCTGTTCAGGAAGGACAGGGTGGGAAAGAAAGGAGAGGGAGTGGTACTTTATGTGATGGAAAGCATAAAGGTGACTGAGATACAGGGAATGCAGGCAGGGGTGGAGCTACTGTTGGTCACCCTGCAGACAGGGAATGGAGCTGTTATTTGCACTGGCATGATCTACAGCACTCCAGCACTGGGGGAGGGGGATTTGGATAAGGTTCTGGTGGAAGCCATCCAAAAGATGACAAGTAAGGGGGAGGTGCTGCTGGTGGGGGACTTCAATCTGCTGGATGAAGATTGAATCCTCCCAGTTGCAGCTTTAGCCAGGAGCAGGGGCATCCTGAACTCCCTGCAGGAGGCATTCCTCAAGCAACTATTAGGGGAACCCACTCATGATGGGCCAAAACTGGACCTTGTGCTCACTAATGGGGACAGAGCTACAGACATCATGGTGGGAGGCCAAATGGGGACCAGTGATCACCGTATAGTGTGGTTTAATACAAGAACTGTGGCAGAATCGAGCTACACAAGGGTGAGGGTCCTGGAATTTGGGAGGGCCACTTTTAAAAATATGGGTGAGTGCCTCAGGGATGCCCTGACAGGGGAAGGACTTGGGTACAGTGAAGGAACAGTCCACAATGCCAAAAGGGGCCATACTAAAGGCAGCAAACCTTTGCATCAGACAAGTGATCAATAGGAGAAAGACACCACTTTCATTCTCAAATAGAGGTAGCTGGGAAGGTAAGTGCAGAAAAGTTAGCATTCAGGAGGTATAAGAATTCACACAGGAAGGAGGATGGGGAGGTATATCAGGAGAAAAAAGATGGAGGTAGGGAAAGCAGTAAGGGGTGCAAAGGCGCAAATGGAGGAGAGAATAGCCCAGGCAGTAATGAAAGAGGACAAGACATTTTTCAGGTATGTGAGTAAAAAAAGAAAAACCATGGGAGGGATTGTAAGGCTAAGAACAGGGGTGGGGATTGGGTTGAGTGGGACAAGGAAAAAGTAAACATCATGAACAAATACTCTTGTTCAGTGTTCACAAAGAAAGGGAAGGTGAGACGCCACAGAAAAATAACAGGAGCATAGAAGGAAGGGAGGGAGGTGGACACTAGTCCATTTTCAGAGGAGAGAGTCCAGAAGGAACTCAGAAATCTGAAAGTGTATAAGGCAACTGGACCAGATGGGGTGCATCAAGTATACTGAGGGAGTTCAGGGAGGTACCGCCCACCTCTGATAGCCCTGTATAACCACTCATTAGAGATAGGAGTGGTTCTGGGGGACTGGAGGAGGACAGATGTATTCCCACTTCACAAAAGTGATAGCAGGGAGGAGACTGACAACTACATGACAGTTAGCTTGACTTCAGTAGTGGGGAAATTAATGGAATCACTACCAAAGGAAAGGACTGTGGAATAATTTGAATCCAATGACTTACAAGATCTGAAGCAGCATGGATTCACAAGGGGGAGGGCATGTCAAATGAATCTGATTTCTTACACTGGGTGACCAAGAAATTGAAACAGGGTGGAGTGGTAGATGTGATCTACCTTGATTTCCATAAGGCCTTGGACACATCTCCACATAGAAGACTCCAACCTCCCTACCCCCTTCACTTGTATCACTACAACTTTGCCCACCCTTTCACAACCCTCCTTCTTTTATCCTCTTCCACCAAATATTAAAACCTTACTTTAAATTTCAACCTCATCTCCCCTATCCCCTCCACGCCCCCTGACAAAGGGAACTGGTTTTCCCTGCATTGACCCCTCTTATCTTTCCTCCCAGGACACCTGATTTTCCTCCCTTATTTGCCAAATTATGATTTTCTCTCTAAGTTTTTATCACAATTGTGTGTACAGCTGTTGCTGCTGTAAATATCTACTTTATTTTGCATAATTGCTTGTTTTGTCATTTAATGTTTGTTCTTTGACGTGGAACCTCTGTAAATGAGCTCAAAGCTCAAATGTTGTAATCCAAGATCGGAATAAATAAATGAATAAATAAATAAGCTGAGCAGCCTAGGATTGGGTCAAAATATGGTAAACTGGGTAAGAAATTGGTTAAGGGATAGGTGATAGAGGGTGGTAGTAAATGTAGTTCACTCTGGGGAAGGGAGAGTGACCACAGGGATGCCACAGGGACTGGTACTGGGACCAGTCCTCTTTAATGTCTTTACTACTGACATTGCAGAGGGGCTGGATGGGAAGATCTGCCTTTTTGTGGATGACACTAAAATCTGCAATAGGGTTCACACTCCACGAGGGGTGGAAAAAATGAACAGAGAACTAAGAAAGCTTGAGGAGTGGTCAATGGTATAGCAGCTAAGTTTCAATGCAAAAAAGTACAAAATCATGCACTTAGGGAACAGAAACCAAGGGCAGAGTACATAATGGGTGAAGTGGTAATGACAACCACCAAATAGGAAAGAGAACTAGGGGTAATCATATCTGATGACCTAAAGGTGGCCAAGCAGTGTGACAAGGCAGTTGGGAGAGCTAGTGGGATGGTGGGGTCCATAGGGGGAGGTATCACCAGCAGAAAGAGGCAGGTGGTGTTACCTCGATGGATCACTGATGAGACCTCACCTACAGTACTGTGTCCAGTTCTGGAGACCTAATCACTGGAAGGTCATAGACAAAGTGGAGGAAGTCCAGGGGAGAACCACCAAAATGGTGCAGGAACTGCATAAACAATCCTATGAGGAAAGACTAAAGAACCTCAGTATGTACATCCTGGAAGGAAGGAGGGAGGAGGGGATATGATAGAGACCTACAAATACCTGACAGGTATAAATAAGGGAGAAACATTTTTCAAAGAAAAAATGCTCAAGAACAGTGGGTCATACTATGAAGCTGGAGGGGGTGGACTCGGGGGAGATGTGATAAAGTACTTCTTCACAGAAATGGTGGTGGATGCCTGGAACAGCCTCCCAGCAATGGTGGTGGGGACAAAAACTGTAGTGGGGTTCAAGAATGCATGGGATAGGCATAAAGGAATCTGAGCGACAAGGCAAAGGGGTAAGACAGAGATCAAGTAAGGTCTGAGGTAGAACTGTAGATAGGGAAAAATGAGCAGACTAGGTGGGTCAAGTGGTCCTTATCTATCAAATTCTGTATTTCTATGTTCCAATGTTTCTATGATAATTATTAAAGTTAGAAAAAATGGAACAATCTAAATTTCCCAGATTACACTGTGAGCCATATAGCATTGTTTGAGGGTATTTTTACCATTTAAAATAAATAAATTTTCAGAGAACCAATTTAACAATTCAAAGTCCTGTTGTAAGACCTTGCACAGAGATGGTACTGGTATATCAGCCATAAAAATAAGAATGTCATCCGTGAAATATTTGTTCAGTAACTATGCGTAAAAGAAGGCAATAGATTCATGAATAAACTGAATAAAATAAGACTAGGCTCATGTGGTACCCCGATAGTAACAGGAAAAAAGGAAGATAAACACCCATCCCCCCAAAAAAACACTGAGACCTACTCTGTAAATAAGAAGAAAACCAATGAACCATGTTAGATGTAAAACCATAATAAGAAAGACAAGAAAGAAAGAAAAAATGACTAACCATAATAAGACAAGAAAGAAGTAAAAGGTGATTAATTAAAGCAAAAGCTTTAGAAAGTCATCAAACACTGAACCAACAAAACACCCAGAATCCAGAGCCCCAGAAACAAGACAGGGAAAGTCTACAAGAGCAGCTTTTGTTGAAAACTTGGATTGGAAGCCTAATTGGTGAACTGAAATTATTTGACACCATTCTAAGTAGGGATGGGACGAATACCACCTTTTACTAGTCAACCCAATATCGAATAGTTGCTTATGGTATTTGAAGAATAACGAATACGAATAGTATTAAACATGACAAAAATGGCATAAATACTTAGTTGTTGTGCACTCATTTATCAGGGCGATACTAATAAGTACTGTACTGCATGTGTCATCAGTTTGAATCCCTGTGAAGCCTCAAGCAGCTGCTTCTCTAATCTGCTCCAGTATAAATTCCAGTATAACTTCACATAAAGGTTACAAAACTAAAAGCAAATTCAAGGGATCTTACTGAGAACTTTCAGCTGTCAGAAACAGGATCTGAGTTCTAACAGTCCTGCAGCATTTCTGTGGTTTGGTGGTGGTGGGGGGGGGGCAGTTGGGCTCTCGGTCAGAATCCAGTAGCCAACCAACACAGAGAGAGAGAGAGAGAGAGAGAGAGAGCCACTGACAGCACACCAAGTGCAATGGGGGGAACAAACAAAAATTTCCCGTCACCACTGATCCCGATGATCATACTGCCATACCGTTGTGCCTCTGTTCTTTCTCTCTCATTACTCACAAACCATGACTGGAGAACTGTTTATGTGTGTGTGTCTTTCAGTCTCTCTGTCTTGTTCCCCTGTGTGTCTCTCTCAGCCTATTGCTCTCTCTCTTGTTCCCCAGTGTGTATCTCACTGTCTATTGCTCTCTCTCTCTCTCTCTCTCTCTCTATCTCTCTCTCTCTCTCTCTCATTCCTCTGTGTGTCTCTCGCTTTCTATTGCTCTCTCTCTCTCTCTCTCTCTCTCTCTCTCTCCCTCTCTTTTTCCCCAGTGTGTATCTCACTGTCTATTGCTGTAACATAGATCTGATGATCATACGGAAACATGGCTCCAGCAGCACTAACTGCTCATAAAATTATTTGATATTCAAATTTAATTTTAAGTCAGTATTCAACCGAATACGAAAAGTGGAGAGAGGGCAGTATTTGTATATGAAACAAATACAAATAGAATATTCATCACATCCCTAATTCTAAGTAATCAGACATCTGTGCAAGTTCAATTTTTTCCCCAAACATGGAGAGAATAGGCAAAAGGAGGATTGGATGGAAATTTTCCACCACTAACTGGACCCACCTTTCTGTAGTGGGATAAACGTAGGATTGTTTCCTGGCACTGAAAAACATTCAGTGAACAGAAATAAGTTAACAATTTAAGTTAAAGGAAAGGCCACAACATAATTGCTCAATTTTAGCAAAAAACTGTCCAAATTATCCAAGCTCTTAGTCAACTTTGAAAGTGCTCAGCAATTTAACAACTTTGACACATTCAATTTTCTTAAACTAAAACTTGGGTCTGTCAAAGGGTTATGTATCAAAAGTAGGGATGTAAGTTTGTCATGGCAGTCATACACATCATTGATTCCATGACGTTTGATCATTATTCAGGACTTCCATGACTTTCACTAGTGTCATCAGAATGTAGCAATGATTACAGTGCCACAACATTTACTAGTGTTTACTATTGATTTCATAAACAAACAATGAGTCATTAAAACCACTTCCATGACAAACTTACATCCCTAATCAAAAGACTTCAGTAAAGGAAATGGGGGATTCAAACCAGCTTTTGATAAGAAGGCCAAGGGTGCTTTAATGAAACAGGAGTTTATCATTTCACTAATACCTTCCTTAGAATGAGAGATAGTACCCTTACAAGAGAAACTACAGACAGAAGTTTCAGACTCCACCTTCCAAATAGAGTCCACTGCATGCCAATATTTTGGGGAATGTTCCTGGAGGCAGCCAAATTTGTTTTAAAATAATGTAACCCCTCCCCATTTCTGGGGTTTATCTGAACTTCTGATTTGTCCCCGGACCTTACCTGCAATTGTGTTGCTTTCTTCAGCCCTGGGACTGCAACTTGGAAAAAGGACCAGAGAAGTGCCAGATGAGCATCTGAAAAGGCTTGCTGCACTTTTGCAAAGAAATGTGTGCCTATTCGAGAAGCTGCCTACTCAAATGTGCAAGCTGTCTCCAACTCAAATGTTGTTTCAGCATGGAGAGTGCCTGCCGAGCAGAGAACTTCAAAGCCACATTGGTAGCCACCATTGACCTCCTTGAGTGTGCTCCAGCCCCTCTAGTGTGCTTCAGCCCCAGGGACACCAGTGGGCATCAGTGGGGCTTGGAGACACTAGGAGGGAGAAAAGCATCAGAAATGGACTGTGTGACTTTGGTGCACTGTGCCTTTAAAAATATAAAGACTTGCTGCCACCAGGTAGACTCTGTCTGAAGTGGGGGCAGCATGTAACAAAGCTTGCACCTGGGAGCTCAGAGACACAGTCAACTCAGCACCTCCCCAACATTAATGGGCACAGGTGTCGCTACCTAACCAGGGGACAGTTAAAAGAAGAAGTCTGGCAGTTGCCCCAGAAAATAACTTCAAAGTTATGGCAACTGTATTTATTGAACTACAGCCACCATCTTTTGACCACTGACCTCACTGTCAGCCAATCAGAGGTCATGAATCTTAGCAGCTGACACCCAATGGTTTTCTCAGAGAAGGACTTGTTGTGTGGCTTGGCACCTTTTCCAGCATCCAGTAAGGCACTGTGTGAACATTCTGCAAACTAATTAAATGGAATGACAGCTATCTGCACCAGTCTGAAGCTTCCTTTGCCTTGGGAAGGTGCTGGGGGTGCTGGGACAGTGGGGATCAGTCTTCAGTTAGCCCTCCGTGAGAGAGGAGGTTAATGCCAGGGTGAGGCCATACCAGCAAAGCAAGCCTGGGATTACACAGCCACCAGCACAGTGTGAATTCTTAAACAGGGGTTTCCACAGCCAAAATGTATACAGATCCTGAATAGTGAGCCTGTTCGCCTGTTCCCTGAATCATAAGATTGCTGCTGATCTGGGAGACTATAACCTGGCTTCAGAAAAGGAGGTATCATCATGCCACAGCCACCAGCCTGTGGGCACCAGAGAGACTGTGAGAAGCCTGCCCTGACAAGAAGAAAACCTGCATCATCCAGCAGACAGTCTGGGAGATGGCCATTTAGTACCACCACCAGCTACTAGCTATCTTCACACTGGAGTCAGAAACCTGGACATGGGTGTGAAGTGTGTGTGGCTCCTGCTCCTTGGATTGGTCTAAGTTCCAGAAGAAGAATAAGGGAAGAGCTCAAGAGGTCCCAAGATTGCAGCAGAGCCTGAGTATCATCCAGAGTCCCCTGAAACCAGAAACACTTGTAAGTTGTCCCGAATTGCCACTCCAAGCCTTCAACCTGAGAGAGTCTGCATCTACAGTGGAGTGGGAGGAGGAGGAGCCCAGAAAACAGGGAAGTGGTACATCAAAACAGTGAGTACTCTCAGAGCATGCCCTGCATTTTTGGGATATCAGTACAAAATTCAGCACCAAAGCTACAGTTTTGGCCATTGGGACAGGAATTACAAATACCTGGCTTGGAGGTCTGGCCACTTAAGCAATTGTATGGCTTGTGTGGGTTTCTATTCAAATGTTCTATGTTATTTGATTTCAAAGTGCACCACCACAAGCCAACCGCTGCAATGACTTTGGGTCTGTACTGTTTCAATGGTTGGGTGCCCAGTGAAGCTTGGGGACCCCCCTTTAGACTGCAAGGGTAAACTGGCACCAGTGGTCAATATTCCCCATGCAGGTTAGGTGAAGCTACAGTTAATGCTAACTTGTTTTGCCTGGTGAGAGGTGGGCACTGGTTGCTGTTCATGCTATTTGAAAGGTTAACAAGCCAGAGTCTAACCAATTCCAAATTTATGTCCTGCCACCCCAGTAATTGCTTTGCAGTTACTATTTTATTTGCATTGCTTTCCCCTATCCCCCATGAAGGTCCCCCAATAAATGTTTGATATTTTATCATCTGTCTTATAAGCACAACACTAGCGGCAGTCAAAAATTGCATGTCTTGTTGGATTTAAGGTTTCACTGTGATTCTGTTTGTGTGAAGTACTGTGGGGAGTTGGGTACTGTAGGTACTACATCCCAGGGGTTGTACCACTCTGACATCAGGCCTACTTAAAATTTACTCTTGGTGGAGGCATAGTTCAAATTTTCAACATCTAGAAATTAACCCACCAAACAGGAAAATCAGAACCCAGGCCCTTCAACCTTGTCTGAGTCCGAAAGGCAGGGGTATTAAGTGTAACATCCTCAGTGACCCAGTTACAACCTTGGAGGTACCGCTGGGAACTCCTGTTTACCGATCAGTTCCACATGCAGCAAGGTACAGCCAAAAATCAATTGAGCCCTGCCACTCCAAAAATAATACCAGATGCCATGGCATGTGAAAGGTTAATCAGCTTGTGAGCAGGTGAGGAGTTGGATCCCTTGAAATATGTATTATTTCTTGGAGTTCCTCAAAGGATTGGCATTCTTAAAATTGAAGGTGTCTTGTCTGGGATAAAGTGTCTTGGTAAAGTAACTGTTCAAGGCCAATCTCTGGATAGTGCTACCCAAAGTTTGATGGTCCTGGTAGAATGCTACAACACTGTGAATGCTACCAAAGTGCCCGACATGCTTGCCCCAGATCGGGACAGCTCCAAGTTGCTGCTAGTGACACATGCAAATGTGGTTACCCCAAAGCCAGAGGTCCCAGCACTCACCAAGAGTTTTAAATAAAAAGTTTTACAAGTGGTAACAGGCTGAAGGGAAGTTGGCTTATGACATTTGGAAGTTGCTAGGCCACCATGGGGGTGCCCCTCCACAGGGTGAGAGGGCTAGAACTAGTTATGTTCCTACCCTCAGACTCTTATAGGAGGTTAAAAATGATTGTGGATCTGAAACCCACCCTAGTAGGAGAAGATGATCTCAAAATGTGGATGGATTATGTTGCTCTGCTTATTCAAGACTAGCAATGTTCAGAAGCCGAAAAGAGAAAATGACTAGAAGACAGAGTGGGTGGTTCCCATTGCCTAACCTTCTTTTGACTTTTGATTTTTAATTTTAAATCTTAAACTTTTAATTTTAACTATTGACCAGGATTAGTTATAAGAGGGTTTCTTATGGTTTGTATATGTTTAGTTCTGATAGTGATTTTGTTTCTTGTCATGTTTATTTATAGTGAATTTATCTGTCTATTTTTATCTTGTCATATTGCTGTTGTTGCTATTTTTGTTCATTCTGCACTTTGCACTATTGTAGCAATGTTATAATTTTAATAAAGTTATTATTATAACAAAAAGGAAAAAGACAAGAAGATAGTCTCCTTGGTCCTGCTTTAGAGACTATCTGTTCATTGAAGTCTACTGACCCTGATACACCAGCACAAGAGTACTTGACAGCCCTGGAGAATGTCTTTAGAAGCATAGAATCCCATGAGGATCTCTTGTGAAAATTCAAAACTACCAAGCAGTGGAAGCGAGAATCACTGTCTGCTCCTTGAAACATTGTCTTCTTGAACTGTGTGGAAAGGGCTTTGCAATGAATGTTCTGCAAAGGAGGCGTGGGCTCCTAGGACTTGAACTGAATGCAGCTAGAGCATGTGCTCAAGGCCACCTGTCACTCCACTTTATTAATCCTTAAGCTGAATCTGAGAGGAAAGATCACTCAGCTTTGTACCAGCTTTAATGACAGAAGTTTATGAGGCTGAAGAGGAAAAGGAATGCTGCGGACCCCATCTCACCTCTGCAGCCGTTACACAAACTACTGACAATGTACATCCAAATGAAGTTCAAGAGTTGAAAGCACTGGTAAAAGGGTACAAAGAAGAAGTTAACTAGACAAAAATTACTTCTAGTAATGGACAATCTGACCCTCAGAGTCAGCAGGCAGCTCCGGTCAGCCACACTCCTTCTGCGATGGATGTAGGGTTATAAACACAGACACCCTCCTCGACTGTGATCATAGCATTGAGATAAATGAATTATGGAAACTGGTAACTTATCTAAAGGCGTGTCAATCTCAAATTATGTCCTGGTCAAGAGAAAGACCCCTGATCAAAGATACATTGCAACTTGCACCCCCATCAGAGCTCCAAATGCATATTCTGATAAACAGAGTAATCGAGATTGGAGGAATTCACTTGTTGCACCCCCAGGCTCACGACCATGCAGAAAGGGCCTTTTTTGTTACAACTGTGGAAAAAATAGGTGTATGAAGAAGGAGTGCCAGTCCCAGGAGGACCTGCACAAAGTCAACAACAAACTACTTGAAAAGCTTCAGAAGCAGGGAAACCTCCAAGTGGCTCCAGTAGAGGTGCGCACTGGAGTTCTGTCTGCAAGACACTCCACCCAGTCTGTAAAACCTCAGTTGGAAATACCATTGTGAAGCTTCAACCAGAGATGCTGCCTGAAATCCTTGAGAAGTTAGCTGGTCCATCAACTGAAATGACTATCAAAACGAATGGCATCTCAGTCCAAGCTGTTCTTGATAGTGGGTGTCAGGCCATCATTATATTCAAGGACTGATCCAACAAAGACAAACTCCTTGCTAAAGACTGTGAGTTGAAACCTTTGGAAGGCCTGAACATGTAGGGCCAGAGGGACAAGCCATATCCTTATCTTGCCTATTTGAAGGTCTGGATTGCTTTCTCCTCTGCAGTAACAGGGGTTGGTGATGCTGTGGAAACACTAGCACTGGTTTATTCACAGTCAGGAATGTTTGACAATGTTCCCATTCTTACTGGAACTAATGCTCATATGTTTGGACTCTTAGCCCAACTCTCAAAGGAGCGAGAGGCACAGCATTGTGAAGTACTGCAGGTGCATGGATTGATGAATCAAGCATACCAGAAGCAGATGAAGAAGAAGGCAGAAGACCTAGAGGGCCCAGTTGGAATAGTTTGGCACTGGGACCCGAAGAACTTGTCTAACCCCCCAAGTGCTGAATATGTCATCGATGGAGTAATCAGATTGAAACAAGATGTGAAAAACTAAATCCTGATGATAGATGTCTCTGACAATCATGGCCTGCCAGACAGATTACTTTTTAAGCCAAGTGTGTTATCGGTATGAACACATGCCTACATGATACGAGCTGCTGTGCAAGTAAAAAAAGTGACTGACCATGACATCACTATACAAAAAGGATGAATGGTGGCTGACATGGCAGTACAGACCCAATCCAACATGGACAATTAAAATGGTGGGACAGACCCCAAAATTCTTTGATTTTGCAGACTCCCCCATACCCAAGAAATGAAGGATTAGGGCGAACAAGAATTTGGCAGAACCTGCCCACGAGTTTTCTGTTCATGAGTGAGATGCTGGCTGTGTCTCTGGAGCAAAGTATCACATAAGACTGCATGGTGATTGACCCTTCAGAGAGTGATCCCACCACCTGGCTCTGGCAGACATTGATGATGTGAGACGGCATCTTCAATAATTACTCACAGCTAAAGATGCAGTGAAATAAAATTTTGCTGGTGAAATTGCCATGAAATCGGCAATTTTGCCGGGTGAAATGTTTCATGAAATTGCGGTGAAATTTCGCAATTTCGCCCACAATTTTGCCCATCACCGCTAGCCACAAGTCTGTAAATTGAACCCCCACATACACACACACACACACACACACACAAGTTGCCCTGCACCCCTCATTTGTTTTATTTAAAAAAAAGGAAATTTACCCTCCTCCACTCCCTGGTGTCAAGTGGTCCCCCACCGGCCATCACTGGCCATAAACAGCAAATAAGCACTCCCCCCCAAGTTACCCTGCTACCTTCATTTTTTTTTTTAAATCACATTTCCCTCCCTGGTGTCTAGTGGACTCCCCACCCCCCACCCCATTGGTAGATAGCAGGACCCACTCAGCTTCCCCAGTACGCGATTGGGCCACCAGTACAGCCCTCCACTCACCTCCACTGCCAGCAGCCTGACTGAGCACCACTGAGTGCTTGAATGAATGAGTGCATACTGCGCTCATTCATTCAAGTGCTCAATGGCGCTCAGTTGGACTGCCAGCCATGGAGATGAGTGGAAGGCTGTGCCGGTGGCCAATCAGTGTACTGGGGGGGAGCTAGGTGGGTCCTGCTATCTAATAATGGGGTGGGGGGGTCCACTAGACACCAGGGAGTGAATGGTGATTTTTTTTAAACAATATTAACAACTGGATTATCCAACATAACTCACACGCTGTTATCTCTTATGTGTTACATAAAGCAACCACAACCAGCATGTCAGATTTATGCAGACTGTGTTGTTTTGCTACAGCGCACTACTTGCCTACATTTTGCATTTGCCTAACTGAGATGCAACACCTCTAGAGGGGTCCTCCTACTTTTTCTGAACTTTTAACTGTGTGGGCTTAAGCAAAGGGAGGTCAAGTGACTTGCTCATGGTCATACATTAGGCCAGTGACTGTCATGGGATTTAAACCAGTGACCTGCTGATTCATGATGCAGTATTCTGCCCAGTAGAACACACTGCCTCCCCTTTCTGTGCACAAAAATACAACAAGGCATTTTTAAAAATAAAACACAGAAAACATTTCAGAAAAGCAAAATGGAACAGAGAGGTGAGGAATCCACAAAAGGACTTGCCAGTCCAAGACTGCTGAGGACTTAGGCAGGAAATTAATAGACTTGGGAGCACTTATTTACTGTTTACTGCCAGTGACGGCCGGGGGGGGGGACACTAGACACCAGGGAGAAGGGACTCTAGGTAGGGAGAACATACATTGCTGGAGGCAAAATTACTCCCATAGGTGGCAAATTTTGCTTCGGGTGGTGAAATTTTTCCCGTGGGTGTGAAATCTCACCCGCCAGTGAAATTTCACTGGCTTGGGGGTGAAATTTTGTGCCCAACTGTGGGTGGAATGTCACATTTTGCTTGGTCAAATATTTTGCAAAATGCACTAATTACGTAAAATATTTCGCTAGGCGAAATTTTCCAATTCGCATATCCCTACTCACAGCAGGCATCATCCAATAGTCGAGAAGTCCCTATGCATCACCTATTGTGCAGTAGTTGTGTGTAAGAAAAATGGCACAGTTTGCATGTACATTGACTGTCAAACCTTAAATAAGACGACTGTTCCAGATCAGTATATGATGCCAAGAATACAGGATGCTCTGGACTACCTTAATGGGAGTAAATGGCTCTGGATCTGAGGAAAATGTATTACCAGATCCAGATGGCTCCTGAAGACACAGAAAAGACTGCTTTCATATGTCCCTTATGGTACTATGAATTCTTAAGAATGTCCCAAGGCATATCTGCTGCCCTTGCCACTTTTCAGCATTTAATGGAACATGCAGTTGGAGACATGAGCCTTTTGGAATGTCTGGTTTACCTAGATGATGTAATTGTGTTTGGAAATACTCTGGAGGAACATGAGACTTGCCTGATGAAGTACTAGACCAGTTAGGAGAGTTTGGGCTCAAACTCTTAATAGACAAATGTCAGTTCTTTCAGAGCTCTGTTAAGCATGTGGGACATATTGTGTCAGTTCAAGGAATCCAAACTGACCTAATCAAAGCTGAGTCCTTGACCACATGGCCCAAGCCCAAGAACTTGAAAGAGCTATGGCACTTCCTAGGTTTCTCTGGGTACTACAGATGTTTTGTCAAAAAATATACCTGAGTGGCGAGACCATTATTGAACCTTAACTAAGGAGATCTGCCCACCAATAAAGCTAAAAGGAGCTCTATAGCAGCAGATTAAAAAAAAGTATTTCAAACCTAGTGAATCCATCAGCTAGAGATGGAACACCAGTGTGATGAGTCCTTTAAAGAGATCATCAGCAGACTAACAAATGCACCTTGCCTATACTAACCCCACAAAGCTGTATATGTTACATACAGATGCTAGCCTCTCCAGACTTGGGGCTGTTCTGTATCAAAGGTACATGGCTGGGCTAAGGCCAGTTGCCTTTGCCAGTAGGAGTCTGAATGCAGCAGAAAAAAATACCCTGTTCACAAATTGCAGTTTATTGCACTAAAGTGGGCCACTGTGGACCAGTTTCATGAATATCTGTATGGAGCAAAAATCACAATACAAACTGATGATAATAACCTACTAACTTGTGTAAAAACAGCTGCAAAACTGGATGCTGATGGGCACAGATGATTATCTGCCTTGTCAACTTATGATTTTTGTGTGGAATACAGACCTGGTTTTAACCATGTGAATGCTGATGCTCAGTCACATCGAGCAAACATTTCATCTCCTGACAACACAACTTTGGGGCAAGTTCAGATAGGGAAATTGAGCAGACTGGGTGGGCCTTGCAGTCCTTTTCTGCTGACACATTCTTTGCTTCTGGGTTTCTATGTTCTTGAACAAACTATCAAAGCCACATGCCAAACGTTTTACACAGATGAGCCCCAAACAACTACAAATGCTCATTGCCTCATAGGATAGTTGTGTCACCTCTGGAGACAGTTTCCTAACAGCCTACTGTCATCTTACTGCATTAGATCTGACCACCTTCCCGCAGTTAACTGCCCAATATCTACAAAAAGAGCAAAGAATGGAAACTAGTTTATGAGACATTGTCTCCCCACTGAGCATAGGGGTGACACAACACATGTCCATACAAATGATCCTGACACCAAATTGATTCTGCAGAAATAGCCCAAGCTACAAATCAAAGACAAACGAGAGATCCAAGGACCTTGAAATTTACCAAAGCTGCAACTAGGTCTGCCTTCAAAGTTCTGAAAAATTGTGTTATGTACCCTGCATGACGATATGGGATGCCTTGAAACTGACAGAACACTGGATCTTGCCTGCACACTTTCTATTGGCTGCTCATAGGGAGTGATGTGGAACAGTACTGTTAGAATTGTAACAGATGCATAAGATGCAAAGCCTTGCCACAGAGGGCAGCCCCTCTGTTGAATTGCATCACAAGTGCATCTATGGAACTTGTGTGTATACTTTCTTAGCCTAGAACCAGACTCAAAAAGCATTACTAATATTCTGATAGAAAATGACCATTTCTCTAGATATGCACAGGCCTACCCTACTAAAGACCAAAGGGCTACAACTGTTGCAAAAGTCTTAATAAAGCAGTTCTTCATGTATTATGGAGCTCCTCAGAAAACTAAGTCTGATCAGGACCGAGATTTTGAGAGTCATTTGGTGAAGGCAATGTCCCTCTGGGGAGTTAAAACATCAGGAACTACCCCATATCGCCTGTAAGGTGACCCTCAACCTGAGCAGTTCAATCAAACTCTGATGAATATGCTAGGGACACTGGACCCAAAAGAAAAGTATAATTGAAGCCATCAGGTCAGTGCCCTGGTCCATGCCTATAATTATACTAAAAATGATATTACTGGTTTCTCCCCCTACTGTCTACTGTTTGGTCAGGAGGCCTGACTGCCTCTGGATCTGTGCTTTGGTGTTTCTGATGAGGAAGCTAAGCCTGAGACTTACCTTCAGTACGTACAGAGACTAAAAGGGCAGTTAAATGCTGCCCACAAGTTAGCCTTAGAGGCTGCAGCAAAGCATAACAAAGCCAATAAAGAGCAATATGATATGATATGATATGATATGATAAAAGAGTCAATGTCCACAAGCTCCTGTCAGACACCATGTCTTGCTGAGAAATTTGGAACTTACTGAAAAGCATAAAACTGCTGACCATTGGAGCTATACTCCCTGGCCTGGATATTCAAAGGAGATGCACCAGCACAACCCCAGAAATGCACCCTCATGCTATATTCAAAAGGGGGAATTGCACTGCACAACTCCCGATGCACCACGGTGCAAAGATCATGTATGCGGTGCATCTCCAGGGGGCGTGCCCATGCATATGTGGCACATCTCAATATTCAGGCTAGATGTGCAGCGCATCTGCCAGCACATCCTGGAGATGTGACTCATACATAGGCATGAAGTTGAGCATGGAAAAATCATGCTCAAGTGGAAGCCACCTACAGGCAAGCTTCTGTAATGCAAGGTGCAATACAGCAGCTGCCAGCCGTGGGTGGCTTCCTCCCAGAACACCGTACACAGACACCCACATTATTCCCTGGTAGTCTAGTGGTACCCCTCTCCCAATCTCATACCTCCAATGACCCATAATGAATAAATAGCTATTTCCCTGGTAGTCTAGTGATAACCCCCTCCCCATCCCATACCTCTGATCACCCGTAATGAATAAATAGCTATTTCACTGGTAGTCCAGTGGTACCGCACTCCCCATCCCATACCTCCAATCACCCATAATGAATAGCCATTCCCCTGGTAGTCCGATGGTACCCCCTTCCCCATCCTGTAACTCCGATCACCCATAATGAATATAACTTTATTTCCCTGATAGCCCAGTGTTACCCCCCTCCCCATCCCATAACCCTGATTGCCCAAAAACTGCAACCCCATATCCATGGTAGTCTAGTGGTCCCCCAGCCCCCCACCCACACAGGACCCCATCCCACCCTGCTCCCACCATGTCATCGGTGGGCAGCAGACCCGCCTGCACACCTCCATGGCTGCCCCCCGAATGACAGCTTACAGTACATGCTGCAAGCTCATTGGTCCACACTGATGACCACTGGGCTTTCAGCATGTACTGTATTAGTCATTCATGATTTAGTGTCAAATGTACCTCCTACGGAGACTACCACCCCATTAATAGGATCGGAACAAACAACTGATGTACTCTTAGATAACAGGCCTGTGACTGAGGAAGAGCCAGAAGACGAAGGTGGAGAACCTGTTGAGATTGCTGACATGATTGAAACAATAGGAACTCCAGAAGAAATAGCAGAATCTATTTTGTCTGAGGATGCCTTATTGCTGGACAATGAACCGGGAGTAGCTAACCCTGATCCTAAGGAAGAAGTGACTGTTCCACTCCATCATTCTGAAAGAACTGTTAAACCCTTTCATAAACAGAAGTATGGTGCTCCAGGTACTCCTGCTGACTAACCAATGGACTTTGTACACAGAAGTATTTATGTCATGCCAGGTCTCTGCCCCGAATTGTCTTTTGTAAATCACAGACTACAATGTCTAGAGCAGAAAGTAAAGTGAAGGGAACATGTAAGGCTGAAATGATGATAGTGCATTGATTGATATACAGCCTTGCATAAAGTTATGGAATTACTTATTCCTGTGATAAAGTATAAGTACAGTT
This sequence comes from Neoceratodus forsteri, assembly GCA_016271365.2. Lineage (NCBI taxonomy): Eukaryota > Metazoa > Chordata > Ceratodontiformes > Ceratodontidae > Neoceratodus > Neoceratodus forsteri. The sequence continues at coordinate 577,911,782 of CM057456.1, forward strand.
TTGACGGTCATCTTGTAAATATGAAAGCATTTGAAATTCTGTATTGTTTGTTAAACTAGTTATATGTGTCTAGATCGGGATGTATTTATGCCTGTGCCAGTCAATAAACCAATTGTCTTGCTAGACTACACATTTCACCTGTATGTCTGTTCTTCCTTGTTATTTTTTGTTTTGTTTACAAATGGACTCTGTTGAATGGACTTGATGTGGATGTCAAGTATTTAGACGGAGGAGACTGTAACCCCAGTCTCTGTTTGTGGGGGCTTATCTGAACTGCTGATTTGCCTCTGGATCCTGCCTGCCATTAATTTGCTGTCTCTGGCTCTGGGACTGTAGCCTGTAAGTGGACTGAAGGAGTGCCAGAAGAGCCACTGCAAAAAAATCACACCACTTTTGCAAAAAAATGTGTGCTCTTTAGAGAAGCTGCCTCCTTGAGAGTGTGAGCTGTTTCCAGCTCGAATGTTGTTTCAGCGTGGAGAGTGCTCACCTGGCACAGGACTTTAAAGCCACATCAGCAGTGACCACTGCACTTCCTCTAGTGTGTTTCAGTGCTCCGGTCCCAGGGACTCCAGTGGGCATCAGGGGGGCTTGGAGAAAGAAGGGGGGGAGGGAGAAGCATCAGAAACAGACTGTATGACTTTGGTACACTGCACCTTTAAAAAATAAAGACAGGCAGCTGCCAAGTAGATGCTGTCTGAAATGGGGGGTGGATGGGAGAATGGAACAGAGCTCCTGGCTGGAACCTCAGAGACCCAATTGACTCAACACCACCACCAGATTAATGTGCACAGATGTGCCTACCTAACCAGGGGGTCATTAAAAGAAAAAGCTTGGTAGTTGCCCCAGAAAATAGCTTAAAAGTTACCACAACTGTAGTACTGAACTACATCCACCATCTTGTCAACCTGTGACCTCACTGTCAGCCAATCAGAGGTCAAGGATCTCAATAGCTGACACCCAATGGTTTTCTGTGAGAAGGACTTGTATGGTTTGACGCCTTTTCCAGCATTCAGTAAGACATTGTGCGAACATTCTGAATACAAATTAAAGGACTGCCAGTTCCCTGCACCATCTGAAGCTGGCTTTGCCCCAAGAAGGTTCTGGGGGGCTAGGCAGTGGGGGTCAGTCTGCAGTTAGCCCTCAGTCAAAGAGGAGGATTAGTGCCAGGGTGAGACCCTACCAGCACAGCCAGCTTGGGCTTACATAGCCACCAGCAGAGAGACAATTCTTAAACAAGGATTTCCACAGCCAAACCAAATACTGAGTCTGAACAATGAACCTGTTCCCTGAATCATCAGTTTGCCACTGATCTGGGACACCATGACCTGCCTTCAGAAAAGGAGGTACTGTACCACTGTGCCTCAGCACCAGCTTGAGGGTAACAGAGAAACTGTGTGAGTAGCCTGCCCTGACAAGAAGAAAATCTACATTATCCAGCAGGCAGTCTGGAAGACATCCAGTTGGTACACTACCATCGCCAGGTACTAGCTATCAGAGCACTAGGATTGGAATACTGGACATGGGTGTGAAGCATCTGGTCCCTGCTCCTTGGGCTATTCTGAGTTCTAAAAGAAGAATGGAAGAGCTTGAGAGGTCCCACAGACTGCAGCAGCAGCAGCAGCAGCAGCAGCAGAGCCTGAGTATCATCCAGAGGCCCCTGAGACCTGAAGCACCTGTGAGTTGTCCCGAACTACCACTCCAAGGCTTCAACCTGAGAAAGTCTGCCTCTACAGTGAAGGAGGAGAAGGCCAGAAAACACAGAAGTGGTACATCAAAACAGTGAGTACTCTCCGGGCTGCCCTGAAACCTGGGGATATCTGTATAAAATTCAGCACCAAAGCTAATGCTGTGGCTCTCAGGCCAGGAATTACAAATACCTTCCTTGGAGGTCTGTCCATTTAAACATCTTTATAGAATGGGCAAAAAATGTCTTGCATTCTGATTGGCTGAAACCGTCTTTCAGCCTTGTCCTTATCAGGACATAACTTTATAACCAGCACTAGTTGTGCCAACCTGACCCCACAACACAAAGGAATCATTGTGCCACCTCACCCAAAACTCATCCCAGCCTAGCATCAGCAGCCCAGAAGAGCTGCACAACAGACCCCCCCACAGACACACACACACATACACATAAACAAAGTATTTGTTACAAAACGTACACAGTAAATTCCCTACACATTTTTATTTTTCAAAGTAAAGTCTGACCTCTGCTGTAGTTAAAACTAAATGCAATGAACTCAGTGAAGAACAGGTCATAGCTCTGAAATGCCGCTAGAGTTCCATCAGAACTCCTCTGTTAGCAATCCAAGGAACATGAAGCTGTAAAATAAAAACCCAGACCCATTTCTCTGCTGCTACTTTGACCTGTACTTTATAAAAGAAAAAAAAATCCATTAAGACTGAGTGCCCGATGTTACAACTGAGTCTGACATCTAGAAAGTACTGTGTGAAAACTGCTAAGTATGGTGGCTGTAGTAGGACATGTTCATTATCGGTGAAAGCAGACAGTATGTGTCAAGCAAACAGACACTCTGACCATTTCCACAGAAACACATCATATAAAAAAGGAAATAAATGTACGAGAGGGGTCTAATGATACAAAAAGCATCAGTCACAGGCACCTAACCTAATGAATACAATACATTAGCTGACCCTGTACTGCTGGTGTCAGGCAAAAGGACACTCTGACCTTTTCCACAGAAACACAACACAAAAGAAAAAGGAAATAAATGTATGAGAGAAAAGCACCAGTCACAGATACATAACCTAATGAATACATACTGTAGCTAACCCTCTACTGCTGATGAAACACTTTACAAGTACTTAAACAGGGGGACTATTTTTCACCATTAGAGCTTTTGAAACCCCCTTATTTACATTTCTGACTTTCTTTTCATTCTTTTTTTCAACAATTACTTGTGAATCCATTAAAAAATTAATTTCAGGCCCATTTTATAAGTGCAATAAGACATTCTGAAGTGTGGGTTATGGCCTGATAAGAGCACTTCTCAGGTGCTAAAGGCATTCAGTGAAAGCGTGTTGTGCCTTATAACACACCTGGGACATGCTCTTATCAGGCCTTAACCCACACCTCACACAACCACAGACCAACCCGCTGCAATGACATCAGGCATGCACTGTTTCAATGGCTAGGTACCCAGTGAAGCTTGGGGAGATCACATTAGACTATATTGGTAAACTGACATTAGTAGACAATGTTACCTAATATTCCCCATGTAGGTTAGGTGAAGCTACAGTTAATGCCAACTTGTTTTGCCTGGTGGGAGGTGGGCACTGGTTGCTGTTTATGCTGTCTGAAAGGTTATGTCAGAGTCTAACCAATTCCTTCTCACCATCCCAGTAATTGCTTTGCAGTTGCTATTTTATTTGCATTGCTTTCCTCTCTCCCCCCTGAAGGTCCCACAATAAATGTTGGGTATTTTATCATCTGTCTTGTGAGCACATTATTAGCAACAGTCACAAATTGCCTGCTTTGCAGGATTTAAGGTTACACTGTGATTTTCCTTGTGTGGGAAAGTACTGTGGGGAGGTGGGGAGGTACTACATCCCAGGGGGTTGTGCTGCTCTGATATCAGGCCTACTTAAAATTTATTCTCGATGGAGGCACCGTGCTAATTTTCATGACCTGGAAACAAACCCCCCCAATCAGGACAATCAGAACCCAGACCTCTCAACCTTGTCTGAGCCCACCAGGCAGGGATCATAAACCATAACATCCTCAGCAATCCAGTTACTATAACACGCCTTAGATTTATGAATAAGTGAGACACAAAAGGTTTGAGATTTCCAAAATGAGTCCCAGGATTTAAGTGTGTCCATGTCTTTTTCTTTTTTCTATAATTTGTCTTGATGCTTTAATTGAGACACAATGTATGGAGCAACCCAAGGAACATGCCTTGCTCTGACCCTTTTTTCAATAATGGGGGAATGTATATCACATATTCTCAAAAACTGTTTTACAAAACAAATTCTGGCCAGAGCCGATAGGGCTGCAGGTGCAGAAGTTTTTGGTGTAAAAATATTGAAAATTACCAAAGTTATGAGTCTTCATTAGCAAAATGTAACAACGGCTCCTAAATTTGTTGTTTTGTAATATTAGTAAACCACATTTTCAACATAACCCTGTTATGACTCTGCCTCATGAAGAAGGGCAGTGCAAATGTTCAAATCCTGCTCAAAAGGTGATTTCACACAGGTACTATGAAATCAAATTTCAGGACATGTGTACATAATTTGGGCAGGAGTTGAAAGATGACAACTATCACATTTATGAGGTGCAGTAAAGAAATGCCTATGTTGAAAATTTGGGGTAAAAATATTGAATATTACCAAACATAGGAGCCTGCATTTGGAAAATTAAACATCATAGATATCATAGGTAGCGTCAAGCATGAAGACTTTTGTCCATATCATTTGCCAATCCCACAATATTCAGAACTAAGTAGTTCTTTCCCTACAAAATAGATCTAATCTTAATTTGAAGGTACCCATAGTTGGACTATCCACTACAGTAGGAGGAAGATAATTTCAGAATGAAATTACCCTTTGACTAAACCAATATTTCCTTAAGTTAGAATTCCATTTGAGCAAAAACAGTTGCTTGCTATGTCTCCTTCCACTATAGCAGCTAGTCTTAAGTGTAAAACCTAGATCCTCATGCAACTTAGTGTCCCCCATTATTTTGTATAGCATACACATATCACCTCTATGCCTCCTGTAATGTAATGAATACAGGTTTAATTGCTCCAATCTATCTGAATAAGGTATATTATTGAGACCAACTACTGATCTCGTAGCTCTTCACTGCACACCCTCTATTCTAAGAATATCCTCCCTTTTATATGGAGACCACACTTGAGCACAGTACTCCAAATGTTGCCTGACCAATGCCCCATACAATGGCATCAAAACCTTCTCATCCCTACTAGAAATATGTCTTAAAATACAGTTGAGGTTTTGCTTAGCTCTTTAACCTGATCTTTGCAGTGGGAACTGAACTTGAGATCGGTAATAATCCTGATTCCCAAATCCTTTTCCTCCTGGGTGACATTTAGGGTAAATTTTCCAAGTTTGTAAGTATAGTTTTTGTTATGAGGTCCCAAGTGCATAACCTTACACTTAGCTGAGTTCAGTTCAAGTTTATTTGTCTCAGTCCATTGAAGGATTTCATCAATAGCCACTTGTAAGGATTGAGTCTCAGGTGAATTGCTCATGATCCTACCCATCCTGCAATCATCTGTGAATTTAGATAACCAGATGTTTGGGTCTTTTAGTTTTAGAGTAAAAATTTAAATATTAAAGAGGCAAAGACCCAGTACTGATCTCTGAGGGACCCCACTAGAAATTGGCGCCCAATCTGACAGTGTCACATTAACAGTAACTCTTTGTTGCCTCCCCTTTAACCATTCAAAGATCCAGTTTAAGATACTGGAATCCAGACTGAGCTTGGCTAGTGTATTCATTAGCTCTAAATGGGGAAGTTTATCGAATGTCTTTGCAAAATCCATAAAGGCTACATCTATTGCATTTCCCTTGTCCAGCTCTCTATTAACTTTGTCATAAAAGATAATTAGATTCATCTGACAAGACCTTGATTTAGTAAAGCCATGTTGTTAGGGATTGGACACTCTATGTTCTTCTAGAAAATCCAGAATCTTTTCTTTTAATATACCCTCCAAAACTTTCCCTGCCAGTGAGGTCAAACTCATTAGCCTAAAGTTTGCTGGCACAGATGTGGGAGCTTTCCTTAGCAATGGTACCACAATCACAATCACACCTCTCCAATCCTGTGGGACTTCTCCTCTAGCTAGGGATGACTGGAATATATGAGTAAGGGGTAGTGTCAAAAGGTCTGCCAGCTCATGTAATGCTCTGGGGTGTACATAGTCTGGGCCAGGAAATTTGTTAATATCCAACTTCCGCAGTCTGTTCCAAACATCATTAGGGTCAATTGTCAATTACAATTTTCCCAGGAGATATCTGATTCTTAAGTATATAAGAGGTTAAGACACTATCGTTAAAGACTGAACAAAAATATTTGTTTTGTATGCTAGACATCTCTTTATCTGAAGCCAATTAACCATTGCTGTTCTTGAAGGGGGCCTAGGAGATTAGAACTGCTTTTTATGCTAATATAGGAAAAGAAGGATTTTTTATTGTCCTTCGCCCTTGTTGCTAAAAGAACCTGTTGTTGGGATTTCACCTTTTTTATTGTGGATTTAACCTTCCTTGTAAGGTCTCTAAAAACCTGGTGATTGTGCTGGGTTTTATCCTTCCTATATTTTTTAAAATTCTGTTCTTTTTATTAATCAATCTTTTGATACATGAGTTAATCCAGCCTGGATTTTTCTTCATTTTGATTTTAAATTTGTGCAGGCTTGGAATATATTTATTAATTAGTTCTTTTAATTTTGTAAGAAACATGCTCCACATCCCATCAGCCGAGCATCCATTAAAATCTTTAGCCCAATTCCAAAGTGAAATTTCTCCTCTAAGCTGTATAAAGTCTGCCCTGGAAAAATTCAGCTTCTTTGTGGAACCTGGCTCCGTAAATATATCAGTCCCTTTGATGCTAAATAGTACCATGGAATGGTCTCTGTTACCAAGTGGGGTATTAATCCTGACATTATCAAGTGAGTCACCCATATTAGTTAACAGTATATACAGTGTATTGTTACCTCTAGTGCTATCTAATACTTTTTGATCCAGCCCGATTTGGTCAAACACATTCAAGAACATGGTATCTGTTTTGTTAGCTCCTTTCAATAGTTTCCAGTCTATATTGGGAAGGTTGAAGTCCCCCAAGAGTAGAATTCTGTCCACTGGGTCTAATTTGCCTACTTGGTTTAAAAAAAAATCATATCATTAGCTGCTGTTGTGGAGGGTGGTCTATAAACTAGTCCCATTATTATTTTAAATCCAACATGGGGGAGTAATTTAACCCATAGAAGCTCCAACTCTGAACCGTCCTGATGAATTTCAACACTTTTGATTGAGTCATGGATAAACATGGCAATACCACCCCTTTCCTGTATGCTGTAGATTTATGATATAAATTATATCCCTGTATATATTTTGCCCAGGTATCATTGTTGTCCCACCGTGTCTCTGTAATTAAAGCCAAATGAATTGGTCTGTGTTGTTAATAGTATGTTAAGCTCATCAAATTTGTTCACCAGACTTCTGGCATTGATTAGCACTCCCTTCCAATCCAGTACTTCTGTACCTCCTTCAGTCTTATGCATATTAGAGTTGCTGTCAGTCACTAGACCCTCCCGATGTCAGTTTAAATGGAACTGAATGACCTCCTTAAATTTTTTGCTTAATACCTTCATACCTGCTTGATTGAGGTGGAGGTCATCTGATTTAAACAAGGATGTGTTACTAAATGTGACAGAATTGCCTATAAAACCAATGATTTCATTTTTACAGTATTGTCTCAACTAAGTGTTAATATTTAAGATTGCCCCATTTTTATACGCCTAGTGACCAAAAGTTGATAACAAACCTGATATTATGATTTCCCCATCTTTGTCTCTGATCCTATTGACTAGATCACAAAATTAAGTTTATAAATCCTTTAAACCAGTATTGTTGACATCATTTATGCCCGTATGCAGGATGACTAGTGGGTTTTTTGTATTTTCCAGGAGCCCATCTAATAAATTAGAGATGTTGCCTATTTTAGCTCCAGGAAGAGTGCTAACTGTAGCATATGACTTCCTTCCATTACATACTGCAGAATCAATACCCCCCTCATTATGGAGTCCCCTATAACCACTATATCCCTGGTTTGTATGTCTTTAAATTTAGTTTGATTTGGTTTATTGGGGTCATGGATAGGTTTATCATTGGCTTCAGACTCAGATTTAGTTTGCATCTTATGGTCCCCTGGTGCACAGGCAGTGTGCTGGCTAAGACTTTCAAATTTGTTCTGCAACTTTAGGGGAGCTTGAACCAGCTGGTTTGGGCAAACTTATCTGTTGGTGCATTTAACGTGTTCCCAAGGTAAATCATTTATGACCTGTGTATCCCCTAATAACTGTCCCTCTTCCTTTGTTAAATCCAACATTGTTGCCTCATTATTAATAACATTTTGGGCTTCATTGATAATAATGTCCTGTGCTACTCCATCTATGTAGCTCTTGAGTAGCTCAATTTCTTTATGAGTCTCCAACTTTTTAACAATTATTCTATTTCTTCCTGTAGGGTACTAATTAGTAAGCAATTATCACAAATACAATCCTTGCTAGAGGGTTCCTCTGTATACATCCTGAATTTGGAACAAGCCTTTTTCTTGTTATCCCTTTTAGTTCTAGCCTGCGACATGTTAAAGATAATTGGTAGTCCTACGTATGACCAAAGGATGGTCAATTGGGATCTTTCTGCCTTGTAGGGTAACACTTACCCTCATCCTTTATTTCCATACAGTCCTATGCCCAGGGTTCCCAGCATAACCAGTGGACACAGCTGACACATGCAGACACTCGTGTCTCTGCACACGTTTCCATACATGTGACACATGCCCTGCTCGCAGCAGTGCTGTTTAAATGCAGTGGCTCACCCAGAAATGCTCCATAGAGGTCACTCCTGAGATTGAGTAAGTTTAGCAATAAAAATTTTTTAAAGTGCAATACGAATTCCAAAACAGAACCCCTCATGAGTGACTCTGCCTGGAAATCATCTCGGTATATTGAAATAGTAGGAGGAACCTTGCAATAGGCTGTAGTAGTCCTTAAGTTCCTGGTAATGGACTACAACCTATCTTCCTGGTTCTAAAACCAGGGATCCCAATAATAAAGTGCACAAGTGCTTAAAAACAGTATGTTAACCACACAATTTGATTTGTTGTATTCAACCCTCATGCCCAAACATTGCCTCACAACTTTTTTGTTTTAAAATATTTTTGCATCAGATTTAGAACATAGCCTTCTTATGACCCTCACCTAATGAACAATGGCAGAGAACATTTTCAGCTCCTGCCCGAAAAGTGATTTCTCACAGGAACTGCAAAATCACCTTTCGGGGTTCAAAAAAAAACAAAACATTTTGACCAGGATTTGAAAAATGACTGCTGTCACATTCATGAGGTGCTGTAAAGATGTGGCTATGTTGTACATTTGGGGTAAAAATATTGAAAATTACCAAAGTTACGGGCATGTGTTTTCAAAATTCAATGTAGCCTCATAAATTTATTGTTTTTAATATTTTTACACCAAATTTAGAACATAGCCTTCTTATAACCCAATCTCATGAACCATGGCAGAGAAAATTTTCAGCTCCTGCCCAAAAGGTGATTTCTTGCAGGGACCATGAAATCACCTTTTGGGATGAAAAAAAAAATATTTTGAACAGGATTTGAAAAATGACAGTCATCACATTCATGAGGTGCTGTAAAGATGTAGCTATGTTGTAAATTTGGGGTAGAAATATTAAAAATTACCAATGTTAAGAGCCTGCAATCACAAAATTAAATGTAGTCTCATAACTTTGTAATTTTTGAGTATTTTATAAAGTTTCACCACACTGTAGCAGTCTTATGACCCCACTTCATGAACAATGGTGGAGAAAATGTTCAACTCCTGTCCAAAAGGTGATTATGTGCAGCAACCACAATATCACCTTTTGGGAGAGATTTACCTAACATCACTTGCATTATTCATGAGGTAGTGTCCCAAGAAAGGCATGTTGAAAATTTGGGCCACGAATATGCAAAAATTCCCAAGTTATGCCACTAAGTTCAAAACCTCATTGAAATACATTGAATCGCATATCTAATTTCCTCAATTTGCAGTCCGGCTTTGAAGAGTGAAGATGTGTCTGTGGTCCAGAAAGGATTACAGTGTTGGACCTCCAATCTTTAAGTAAGGCCTTGGGGGGGTGCTGAGTGGGAGGATCGGGTGAGGGGAGCTTTTGCCACAAAAGACATCAATGAATGGCTTTCTTTTTACAGGTACAACAAACAAAAGAAAAAAAACAAGGATTTTAGCACGGGGGATTGGGCACCCTGCAGTGTTATAGACCAAGAATTTCAGCACTGGGGGATTGGGCACTCCCCATTGTCATTCTTATGTTTCTGGGGTGGGGCTTGGTGCTAAATGGAGGGTCAGATGGGGGAAATAAATGAACAAAAAAAAGACAGAGGATTTCAGCACTGGGGGAACGGACACCCTCAGTGTCACAAACTGAGGATTTTGGCACTGGTGGATTGGGCACCCCTAATGGCACTCTTGTGTTTCTGTGGGGAGACACTAAAAGGAGGGTCAGGTGGGGGAAGCAAAAAAAAAATGAGGAGAGGTTTTCAGCACTGAGGGATTGGGCACACCCCAGTGTCACTGTTATGTTTCTGGGGGGTATGCCGGGTGGTGGGTGCTGAGATGGAGGGCCGGGTAGGGGGATATGTATAATATAAAAGAAAAAGAAATTCAGCAGATACAGCACAATGCACCATGCCCGACATGGTTGCCACATTGCACTGTGCATGTGCAAATACTGACACATGAGCAGTGGTGTGCGGTGGCCATATCAGACATGGCGGAGTGTTCATGTTACACTGTGACTGCTGTTTTTTTCTTTAAAATTAGGAACATGCTGGCCTGCCTAGTGAGTGCTGAGGGTTGAGGAGCTGGATGCCACACTTTGCGCTATGCTGGCAACCTGGGTTAGGGAATGACCTCAGATCACTTGGGTGTTGGCATGGGGGAAGGGCGGCAGCAGGATTGAGCATTGGCTCTTCTCTCCTGTGTAACAGGTGGAGTCACCTGCCCATAGTCCTGCCATCACTGAATGGAGGTTTGGTGCAGGCACAGGTGGTCAACGGCGCGACTGGTAGGGAGGGTCATACTGAATAGCATGTGTGCACAGTATGGTACAGGCTAAACATAAATTATTAAATAATAAATATTCCCTAAGCCCAGCTAATATTAGTGGGCACCTGTTATATTTACTTGCTGATCATATTTCCTGCCCCTTACGTTTACTTTTTGAACATTGTTTGTTGCACCATTTTGTACCAAAAGAATGGAATTCCACCCATGTAATACCAATTTATAAAAAAGGGCCTCGTTCTAATTGGGAAAATTATCGCCCTATTAGTTTGACATCAACTGTTTGTAAGGTACTTGAGAGTCTAATAAAAGATCTGATTAGTGATACACTGAACACCGTTGATATTGAACAACATGGGTTTAAAAAGAGCAGGGGGTGCCTTAGTAATTTGATGTGCTTCTCCGAAAACGTTAGTAGAAACATAGATAATGGCACCCCTTGGGATATAATTTACCTTGATTTTAGTAAGGAATTTGATGTGATGGCTCATAATTCCCTAATTGTTAAATTACTAGATACCAGCATTAATAAACATATTATTGCATGCATTAAAAATTGGTTAGTTCATAGAACACAGACGGTTTTAATTAATGATCATTTGTCCGATTCTCAGCTTGTTAGCAGTGGTGTCCCTCAGGGGTTTGTTCTGGGACCCTGCCTATTTTTATTATTTATAGCAGACTTAACCAAAAACTGTTTGTCAACTTCCATAAAATATGCAAATGATGTCAAACTTGGTGGGCCTTGTGATAGTGCAGAAAAGGTCTCCACAATTCAATGGGACCTTAATAGCATATCTGATTGGGTTAACATTTGGGGTATGCATCTAAATCCATCAAAATGTAAGGTGATGCATGTTGGTCCCAATTACCCTTTGGCCATTTATATGTTAAATGGGCTACCGTTGGAAACTACCACCAACGAAAAAGATTTAGGTATTTATATAACAAATGATCTTGTATATAACAAACAAATTAATGAGGCTATAAATAAGACAAATCGAATAATATGGTCTATTAAAAGAAACATTAAATCAAGGAACCTAGGGATTTTGTTGCCGCTATATAGAGCCTATGCGAGACCACATTTAGAATACTCATCACAGCTTTGGAATCCATATAAAAAGGGAGAGATTGCATCCCTCAAAAAAATCCAGAGGAAATTTACCAAAAATATAAAAGGACTTTTTAATCTTCCATATGAACAACATCTGGAAAATTTTAATTTGATGCCCTTATCACTTAGATGCCTTTGGGGAGATTTGATTTATATGTTTGATATTGTAAATGACCCATACCTGTTTGTTCAAATGGGTTTCAAGTTTAAAAACAACATATATAACACTAGAGGTCATCTGCTGCAGATAAGTAGGGCTAAATTATATCATGTGTCAAGGAAATACTATTTTACACAAAGAATTATTAATCCTTGGAATAACCTACCTTTGAAATTGTTACTAGTGTTAACAAAATAACTTTTAAAAACCGCCTTGACAAATTTATCCTTAATAAAGCTAAATTTGGGTACTATAATTGATTATGGTGCAGATATGGGCCTTTCTGCCCCCTTTGCACCTAATTACCTTAGTAGTATGAGCCTTAGTACATGTCTCCACATGTACATGCTACATTGGGGAAATGTGGGTGTAGGGGTCAGGAGAAAACCTGCAAAACCCCAGAAATTACATATGAAAAAAATTAGGACCATGCTCCTGACCCAACCCTACCTCTCAGCACTGACCACTCCCCGAAACATACCAGTGACACTGGGGGTGCCCAGTCCCCCAGTGTCCTGATCAGGAAAGCTCAATTTCTTTTATAGTGCAGTGCCACCGGAGTGCTTCACAGATGTGGAGGTGAATATGGTGACACTTCATCATGTTGTTCGATCACAAAAAAAGCAAGGAATACGGAGTCCTTTTTTAAAAGCAATAGGTCTGCAGGGCTTTGCCCTCTGCAGCCCTAAAAATCCCATGTAGCATTAATATTTTTACAACCCAAGATATCACCTCAAGGGACCTGGTGTAAGTCTCTTATGAAAGCTTCAGAATTAAATTTGTTCAAAAACAATGACATTTTAAAGTATTGGGGGTTGGGGGGAGAGTTTCATGGGCAAAAGGATTAAAGTGCATAATGTGAGCAGATGGTCACAAAAGATATTACCTAAGCAGCCAGAGTGCAATATGGGATACATACTCACCTACAACTGTGCATGTGCACATAATAGCACTGCACACTGGCAGGCCTGGGGGGATCAATGGTGGAGAAACTCTCTGTGGCAGCAAGATGGCAACCAACCCCCACAGGCTCTGCATTGCCAATGAGGTACCCACGTCCTATGCTAGATCCTTCACATACTGGGGATGTTTTTCTCCCTGGTAACCCTAATATGGGGGGCAAGACACGGAGGCACAAATGGGTCATGGAAACATAGAAACATAGAAACTGATGGCAGATGAGGGCCACTGGGACCTCCCCATCTGCCCATTTTTATAACCTTCATCTGTGCTGCAGACCCTACTTGAGCTACGGCCCTGTCAGAGTAAGTACCAGGGGATGACAAGTGACAGAACTAGAGGGTGGTCAGATAGGGCCCACCTAGTAGCTAGAAGAGTAGAATACAGAGTTAATAAAAATATACCTTTGAGAAATAGTCCTGTCTTAAGAACAGCAATGGTTTGCCTGTGCTAGTAGAGTAGAGCAGAGGCAGACCTAGAATCCTATACCATGGCTGTCTTGGAGCTCAATGTTTCACAGAGTTGATATGTTCATCTTCAGGGGAGGAGAGTGAAACCCATTCTGGTCAATTGCAAGGGTTACACTGATGTGAACTATAAAAACAACTGCTTTCAGAGGACGCCAGAAAGGAGGAATGACTGGACTACAGTGGTCTCCGGAAGGGTGGGCATGGCGGGACAGTGGCACATTCCTCAACCAGTACCACTACAAAATTCCCATACCACTCTAGCAGGGTGAGACTGCCAGGAGGAAGTACCCGCAGTAGTGACCAAAGGGAACATGCGGGCTGTCCATAGTGAAGACCCTAAGAAAGGTGGTAGAGGACCCCAGAGGAGGAGGAAGAAACTTCCATGTCAAACAAGTGAGCAAAAGCAAGAGGAAAAAGATACTGATGTGGTTCTTGAAAGAGGTGGCTAAAAAGGTAAAAGCTAAAATGTATTTTTTATTTATTTCGGTTTGGGATTAACACCTTTGAGCCAATGGCTAATTTACAAAGGTTTCAAGTCAAACATAGTACAGAACAAAATAAACATCAACAACAGTATATACACAGAAATAATTGATGTACAAAAGATAAAAACAAAATACCAATGCACAACCCCGCCCCCCCCCAAAACATGGTACATTTTAATATTTAAACAATTTCATGGCCACTGGCTCTACTTACTTTAAACTTCATGTAAAGAAGGGGGTTCTCTTAGTTTTCAGATTGGAATTCCAAAGTGAGCAAGCTATACCATCACTCCATGGTGGGACCCTTTCGGTATACTCCCTACACTAGCTTAATAGCTCTGAAATGCCTGCAGTGGTTACTCACAAATATAGAGTGCTGCCTGAATTGGCCTACAATACATTGCCTAATTGGCTCCTTAAATAAGGTACTTCCACCCAGGAACATTTACAAGTGGTGGAAGGGAGCATGTTGTAAGGGTGCCACACCTTACCCAAATCAACATGATCCACTCTGCATTGCCCACAAATGTAATTCACATTTTTGCTAGGGGGTGCCACTGGGTTGTGGTAAATAACATCAGTTAAAAACAAAATACCAGTGCACAACCCCCCCCCCCCAAAACATGGTCCATTTTAATATTTAAACAATGTCATGGCCACTGGCTCTACTTATTTTAAACTTCATGTGAAAAAGGGGGTCCTCTTAGTTTTCAGTTGGAATTCCAAAGTGAGCAAACTATACCACCACCACTCCATGGTGGGACCCTTTCGGTATTGTCCCTGCTCTAGCTTAATAGCTCTGAAATGCCTGCAATGGCTACTCATAAATATAGAGTGCTGCCTGAATTGGCCTACAATACATTGCCTAATTGGCTCCTTAAATAAAGTACACAAGATAACCTGATTTCAAGATTACATAGGTTACATAAAAAACAAGTGTGCTTAATTGTCAAGTTACACTTTGGTTACAGATTGTCTTGAAAGTTACAATGAAATGTCACCATCACTCCTACATATATAGACAGGCAGTTCAAGTCTGTTCCTAGAATTAAGCTGCCTATGCTGAGTGCACAGGTCAGCAGAAGGATTTCAGGAACTCATGCTTGGGTAGGGTAGGGCCACCAGAAAGAAAGGCTTTGTTGAAGATGTGCTTGAGTGGCAGCTTGAGAGAGCTTTATCATTGGAGGTGGAGGGTCAGTGGTGAGGCATAGAGGATGGTGAGAAATAGGAAGGGGGAGGTTGAGGGGGTTTGGCAGTGAAGGGGAGGGTAGTACAGGTGGGGGTAAATGAGGTGAGGGCAGTATCATGTGAGGGGATGGGGTGGAGGAGGAAGCAGAGGATGGGACTGAGGGAAGTAGGGGTGAGGGTGGGAGGGGGATACATCTATAGTAATGTTGCAGTGGGAGGTTGGACGGGACATTTACCAACATTCCAAGTGCTTGAATTAGAGCATTTGGGGACTCTCAGTTGTTAGTATAGGGGTTAGGTTGTGTTGGAGCACTCACATACACAAGCGAGAGCTAGGCATGCTTGGAGACCAGCTTTGAATTTGCTGATCTTGCTACATTCAGTAAGGTCAGGGGGGAGATCATTTACCCACTTGGGTCCTCTATAGGAGAGAGATCTCTGAGCTATGGAGGTATGCTTAAAAGGTACCACCAGCCCCCCCCTTCAATGAATTTCGTGTACTTACAGTTGATTGATCTAGTTTGAATAGACAAGAGGTAGATTCAGGAGATAGCCAGAGCATAACTTCTTTGCCAGAAGGCAGGCTTGGTATTGACCCCTGAGGTGAAGTAGTATCCATCCAGTTGCTTTATAGAGGTCACACGTGTGTGTCCAGCGATCTGCTCCCAGGATCAGCTGACATGCTTTATTAAGAAGGCTTTTTACCCTTTTGAGGGCTGTGTCAGTTCCAGTGCTGTAGATTATAAGGCTGTAGTCTATGGTAGATAGGACTGTGCTGCTTGTGACCAGCTTTAGGGCCTCAGGGGGCATGTAGTGACGGTGTCAGTAGAGAACTCCTTGTTTTGCATTGGCAGTTTTGACTGCATGGTCTACATGAGTTGTGAATGAGAGGGCATTATCCATGCGAACCCTGAGATATTTAAATGTGTCAGCCTGCTCCAGTATATCCCCTTTGTTACTCTGTACCTGCAGTTTCCCAAATTTCTTTTGATTCTGAGGAGCCGTAAAAAGCATGCTCTTATTTTTTTTTATAGTTGAGCAGCAATTTATTATTATAGAACCATGTCTCAAGCCTGTGAAAATTTGCTTCCAGTTCAAAGGTGATAGAGGGTAGATTTTTTCCACTTACTAAGACAACTGCATCATCAGCATATAGCACGATGTGCGCAGGGGGTTTATGAAGAGGCTAAAAAGGAGTGGTCCCAGTATTGAGCCTTGTGGGAGTCCAAGACTCACCTCTCTTGGCTCAGAAACAGTGCCTTTGATTCTGATGCATTGAGTCCTGTCTGAGAGGTGGCTCTTGAAACATGTAACCGTGTCTATAGACAGGCCTATTGAGAGTAGGTATTGCAGGAGGAGCTGATGATTGACGGTATCAAATGCCTTTGTGAGGTCTATAAAAATAGATCCCACTGCCAGACCATCATCACAGGCATTGTAAATTTTGGTGGTGAAGTCAACCAGGGCAGTGATCGTGGAATGGTCTTTATGGAACCCATGTTGCTGGGCACAGAGGAGGTTGTATTTCAATAGGTAATACATGAGCTGGTCGGAGAAAGTTCATTTGAGGGATTTAGACGGGGGGGGGAGAATGGAGATGGGCCTGTATTTAGACAGATTGGTGGCATCCCCTGCTTTGAAGACGGGGATGACAAGCACCTTCTTCCACTTGTCAGGGAACACTCCTGACCTTAGTGAGGCATTGAAAACTTTAGTAAGTGGATCCGCCAGCTTGTTTACTGTAAGTGCCCTCAGCTTCATGTCAACAAGGTCGCTTCCCATCCTTGTCTTCCCTAGTATGCGTTTAACATATTTGATGGTGTCATTTCTGGTAAGCTGCTTGAAGTAGAAAGGGGGGGCATTGCCCTTGGCTGAGTGAGGCAAAGGTGTGGCGAAGTATAGATTTATAGTTGAGGGGATCAGGTAGTCACTAGGAAGTACTGAGCTTAGATCAGTGAAAGCCAGGTTGAAAGCATTAGCTATGTCACCTGGTTCCTGAATGTCCCAGTGGCAGTGACCATTAGCCCTGGTTGCGCTTTGGAGGGTTTCCCTGTGAGTGATTTCACAGAGTCCTAGAATTCCTTTCCTTGTCCCCAGCTCATTTTTAGTAGATTGTTGTATTTAGTAGGTTGCCTTAGCCTGACGGATGAGTTTTGTACATTTGTTTCTGTCAGTCTTATAAGCAATGAGATCTGCTAATTTGCACATTGCTTTGGCCATATGCCAGAGATTAGCCTTTTCCCACATGAGCTCAAGGAGGGCACCTGTGTGACATGGGTTAGTAGCCCTTCTAGTTTTTTTTAGTTTTATAGGGGGCAAAGATGTAACAAGCCTTATTAAACATTATGATGAAGAAGTTAAGGGTTTGGTTGCCATCCTCAGCTCTGTAGAGTGGCTACAAATCCACAAGCTTCAAATATTGCCTGAAGTAATCCAGTTGCCCAGGTGTCAGGGAGCGATTTAGCAATACCTGGGGACCACTAATGGTGGTCTTATTTGAC
Organism: Neoceratodus forsteri; assembly: GCA_016271365.2. Lineage (NCBI taxonomy): Eukaryota > Metazoa > Chordata > Ceratodontiformes > Ceratodontidae > Neoceratodus > Neoceratodus forsteri. Next base: position 577,929,513 of record CM057456.1, read on the forward strand.
CATGTGCACATTACCGGAGAGTGATCACTGAGGGTGTCTGGAAGAACGGTGACCTCAGAGATGTGCTCCAGGCAGCTTGTAAGGAGCCAATCAATTAGTGTGCTTGTATCTGTTTTGTAATTAACTCTGGTAACTTATGAGAACAGATAGGTGAGGCAGAGACCAGATACCCGAACTCGAACTGCAAGGGCATCATGGGACAGCCAATTGGTGTTGACATCACCAACAATAATATGCTCCCAGTTGTGCTTTAGCTGTTCCAGATTGCTTAATACTTGCTGGATGCCCATTTTATGGGTGCAAAAGGTAGCATTCAGTAGGTATAAGGAGATGCAGAGGAAGGGGGAGAGGGAGGTGTATCAGATGAAACAAAGGGAAGCATGGAATGCAGTAAGGAGTGCAAAGGCACAAACTAAAGAGGGAATAGCCCAAGAGGTAACGAAAGGGGACAAGGCATTTTTTAGGTATTTTAAGAGAAAAGAGGAAGACCAAGGGTGGGACTAGAAGGCTAAAAAGAGAATGGGAGGACTGTGCAGAGGGGGACAAGAAAAAGGCTGTCATTCAGAATAAATACTTTTGTTCTGTGTTCACAGATGAAAGGGAAGGGGTCACAAAAATGATACAAAATCTTTGGCGGGAGGGAGGGAGGTGGATATTAGTCCTCTTTTGGAGGAGAACATCCTGAAGGAACTTGCTGATCTGAAGGTGGACAAAGCAATGGGGCCAGATGGCATGCATCCAAGGGTATTGAGGGAGAACAGGGAAATACTGCTGCACTTTTGAAAGTTCTATTTTACAGCTCACTGACAACATAAGTGGTTCCCCAAGAACTTGAGGAGGATGGATATAGTCCCACTACACATAAGAGGTAGCAGGGAGGAGGCTGCCAATTATAGGCCAGTCAGCCTCACATCCACGGTGGGAAAGTTAGTGGAATCACTGCTGAAGGAAAGGATTATGGAATATCTTGAATCCAGTGGGTTTCAAGACCCAAAACAGTGTGGTTTCACATGGGAGAGGTCATGTTAAATGAATATGACAGATTGACTGAGTGACCAAGGACCTAGATCAAGGTGGAGCAGTGGTCATGGTCTACCTAAATTTCAGTAAGGTGTTCAACACGGTTTCACATAGGAGACTAGTACAGTAAGCAAACTGGGTAGCTTAGGAGTGGGTCCAAAGGTGGTAAACTGGAAAAAAAATTGGTTAGGGGATAGGTGAAAAAGGGTAGTAGTAAATGGAGTTCATGCCAAGGAAATGAGGGTGAATAGTAGGGTGCCTCAGGGATCGGTGCTGGGGCTGGTTCTCTTTAACGTCTTTATAAGTGACATTGCAGAAGAGCTAGAAAGGAAGGTCTGCCTCTTTGCAGATGACAGCAAAATCTTAAATAGGGTGGGCACTCTGGGGTGTGGTGGTTTGTGGAAAGGATGAGCAGAGACCTGAGAAAACTAGAGGAGTGATTAAGGGTATGACAGCTGTGCATCAGTGCAAAAAAGTGCAAAATAATGCACTTAGGGGACAAAAACCTAGGTGTGGAGTACAAAATGGGTGGAGAGGTATTGATGACCACCAGCAGGAAAGAGACCTGGGGGTAATCATATCAAATGGCCAAAAGGTGGCCAGGCAGTGTGACAAGGCACTAGGGAAGATGAGCGGGATGCTGGAGTGCATAGGGAGGGGTATCACCAACAGAAAGAGGGAGGTGGTGTTGCCTCTGTATAGATCGCTGGTAAGACAACCCCCCTAGATTACTGCGTCCAGTTCTGGAGACCACATTTCTGGAAGGATATAGAGTGGAAGTGGTCCAGAGGAGGGCAACTAAAATGGTGCAGGGTCTGAATCAAAAGCCTTATGAGGAGAGACTAAAAGACCTCAATATGCACACCCTGGAACAGAGGAAGGAGATGGGAGATATGATAAACACCTTTAAATACCTCCTGGGGATAAATAAAGTACAGGAGGGGAGTATCTTTCAGAGGAAAAGGTGCTCAAGAACAAGGGACATGCTATGAAACTGGAGGGTAGATTCAGGAGAGATAAGAGGAAGTACTTCTTAACAGAAAGAGTGGTGGATTCCTCGAACAGCCTTCCAGTGAGGTGGAGGGAGTGTGTAAACAGTGGTAGGATTCAGGAATTCACTGGATGAGCACAAGGCAATCATAGTGCAAAGGAATTGGGGAGGAGAAAGAGCTGTAGATCAGGCACAGTCTGCAGTAATAGTACAGGTAGGGAGAAATGGGTAGACTGAATGGGCCAAGCAGCCCTTATCTGCCATCAAATTCTATGTTTCTGTTTCATACCATTCCAGTGGGACAAACACTTCAGAAGTCAGGACTACTATTGGAAAGTAATTTCATTCATTAGACAGCGGCCTGCCAGGGTGAAAGTAGGGCTGTGCTGGTTGCCCACCATGGGACTTAAAGTATCTCTTTATGGGGGTGCTATGTGGCAGATGAGCATGGCATGGGTGCCTAGAGGGTGCTGGGAAGGATGGAGTTATTTGGAAAATGGTACAGTGCTTTTAAATAGTGTTATTATGAGTTAATTTGCAGTACCAGTACACTGTAATGTTGCAACTAGTAGGACTCGGGGAACAAGGGGACTATTTAAATGCTTGGTGTAGGGGAAGGAAGGTAGATTAAGACTGCATAAAGGTTGGGGTGAATTTTAGGATTTTTTTTGCATTTATTTTTAATTATAACTTCACATAATGGCACTTTGCCAGCCAAAGCACCACTTTCACTGAGCAAAGTGCTACTTGAGGTGAAACGCTGGCAACAAAGTATTACTTCATCGAATATTCACCTGCTAAGGTGCCCATATCACCAAGCAAAGAACCTTGCAAAGTAACACTTTGCACTATGTAAAGTCGGGGCACTTCTTGCAGTTTTTCATAAAGCAAAGTTTCCTGACTTCACCCACTACTCTTTCAAATAAAAGAATGACTATATACCCCCAGTCAACAATGATACATGGATGGGGGCCTGTGCTTGAAGCTCCTGGACTCCAACCCATGAAATGCATGACTAGTACAAAGGCACATTGGCCTTAAGACAAACCATTCTGTCTTGTCAAGGGCCACCACCCCATTTATGCTAGGGGGCTCTGCATTCTGGCTCCCTAGCCAGTTATCTCATAGTCCTACACTAGGATCTGTTTGGGAGTCAGTTACGTACCCTACTTTTCTGTGAGCCACATTTCTATGTGCAGGCAGTGGCAGTCTGAATATTAATCCACAAGTGTATAGAAATAACAGCCCACCATCTGTGGATGCGCCCTTGTCTTGCACTTGCAAAAACAAGTACTGTACAAGCTTTTATTTATTCATTTGAATTTTGGTAACTGGGTAGGCCCACTGAGACCATGCAGTCCCTTTCCAGTAATGACCCAGGAGGCAATTACAGTACAAAACAACATGGCAGAATCAGTGAATTATAGAAAACAAAGAATCAACAGTGCATATAAGGGATATACAGAGACTTCAAGACAGTTAAATAGGCAACCTTACGTTTTACATTGAGCATAGTCAAGGAGATAGTAGTATATATACAATTTAATATATTGGTATGTGCATATTTACAATACACATGTTTACAACCACATGCGCCACACACTGTTTTAGCATCAGGAGAAATGCATGCAAGCACTGTATGGTAGAGAAGGCATCAGGAGAAGTGCATGCAAACAGTATATGGTAGAGAAGGTAGAGATTAGCTGAAGCAGATGCAGTGGAGAAGTTTGAGGAGATATGAGGCAAGCTCTTTTTTGAAAAGTCAGGGTGGAGCAGATGAGTAATGAAGGAGGAAGGGAATTCCAGGCAGAGGTGGCAGAGAAGACAAACAAACATTTGCTCAATAGACACTTAGGTTTCAGGACAGCTAATAATAGGAGAGAAATTGATCTAAGAGGGCGAGCATAGGCTTTGTGATACATGATTCCCCTGAGAAACGGCAGGCTGAAGAGGTTAACTAGTTTGAACACAAAGCATAGCGTAAGCTACTGTAGTCTAGAGTCATAGCTGGGCCATTGGAGAGAATCCAAGGTTTCACAGTGATGCTGCCTGGGATTAGCTCTAAGGGCAAAATATCCAATCCTATAGTAGATTTGATGCAACTGAATAACGGATGAGGTTTGAGCTGAGAGTAGGAGTGGAGCTTCATATAACAGAATGGGTAGGAGGGAAGTGGAGGCAATTTTTTGACTGGCACTAGCTGATAGTGGGGGGGTGAATGGTATAAGAGACCTAGCATTTGGTTTATTGCCTTAGTAAGCTGTAATACATGGCACTCTAGCGAAAAAGAGGCGTTGAGGATCATTCCAAGATATTTAAAAGTTCCAACTACTATGATGTCGCCAGCCAGTGAGTAGATTTGGTGAGGACTGATTATTTTATGGGAGGGATTGTGGAATAACATGGCTTTGTTTTTTTTGTATTCAAGATTAGATGATTAGCTGAGAACCAAGTTTCGAGCATACCGAAGTCTGAGTTGAGACATTGGTTAAGCCTCTCTATGTTGTTCAACAAATAGTATAAGATTGCATCATCTGCATAGAGTTGTACTGCCACACTGCCACAGACATTAGAGAGTTCATTAATAAAGAGCGAGAACAGTGTTGGGCCAAGAATTGAAACCTGCAGTACGCCATGTACAATAGGCCTGAAGGACGAGCAAAATCCAGACCATTTTACTCTTTGTGATCTACCAATGACATAGTCCTAAAACCAGGTAAGAGCTAGGCAGTCAAGGCCAAGTTGATGCAGTTTACCAAGCAGAAGATGATAGTTAACGAGATCGAAGGCATTGGTCAGGTCAACGAACACAGCACCAGTCACCAGGCCTTCATCGCTGGCTTTAAGGATATCTGCTGACACTTTGACCAGGGCTGTGGTGGTGTTATGTCCCGTCTAAAGCCATGCTGGCAATCTGTGAGGAACTGATGCATATCTAAGAAGGACTGCAACTGGTTGTACAAAATCCTTTCTTGAATCTTAGCTAGGAGACACAAGATCGAGATAGGCCTGTAGTTTTTGATGGTGTGTGTACCACCCTTGCGAAGGGGGATCACAACAGCCACTTTCCATAGGCTTGGCATGACTCTGGACAAGAAGGACCTATTTAAGAGACTGCAGACAGTGCTGCAGCCCCAAGTTTGAGGAACTTGGGTTTTAAAGTGTCATGGCCTGGGAACTTCTCATTGAGTTTTGATAACTTGTGAACTTCACCTGTAGTTGTGAGTTTTAGGTGGAAGGCAGAGCGAGCACCAAGGGTATCATGGGACTGAGTAGGGATGTGGAACTCAGCGGTGGGTGCAAGGTGAGCTGTATACCTGTCTAGGTCAGTGAAAAACTGACTGATTCCTTCTGTAATAGAAGGAGGGTCTTGAAGCAGGTTGCCCCCGGACAGAATGGAGCTGGGACATTGGCTCGTTTTGCCTTTGAACAAGGAATTTATTTGACTCCAGAATTCTTTAGGCTTGCATAGGTTATCAGTTTGCAGAGAGCGGTATCAGGAATGCTTAGCACCCTGGATTCTATTTTTGCATTGGTTTCTCAGCTGACGATAAGATAGCCAGTTAGAGTGAAGTTGGCTGAGTTTGAAGGACTTCCAAGCAGCATCGCATTTCTTCATAAGGACCTGATTTTTGTAAAAAGCCAAGGGGCTTTAATGCCCTTGGATCTGTGCTTAGTAAGGGTGCATGTTTATTGACTATGTCTTTAAAAGTAGCAACAAGGTAATCCAGGGCCTGGTTTAAGGAGGGGAGGTGAACAATGGGGCTCCAATCAGTAGTACTAATTGTCATTAAAAAGTTATCCAAGTTAAAATGTGACATGTTTCTAGTTTCACGAATTAAAGGAGGGGGGAGACAAAGTTGTTGCACCACACGAAGTAGACAGGGGAATGGTCACTAATGCAGTCCGGCAGTATCCTGGTTACCTTGATCCTGTGGGGGAAATTAGAAACAATCCAATCTAATAGCATTGAAGTTCCTGTATTGGAGTCACATCGTGTGGGCTCAGTGATGTATTGGGAGAGATTATGGTCAGAGACTATAGTGTGTGCTTTGTTTTTTGTGAGGGGACAGCCAGTCACTGTTAGTTCCTACAGATAACTGTATCGTGTGGGGGAAGATCAGACAGGCAGGACAAGAGGGGGTGTAGGTCTTTGGTGGCATCCTTTTGGAGAGAGATAAATACAGCCTATTATGAGTTTCTTGACATTGCCAAGTGTCAATGAAATAAAAAGAGATTCGGCGGTGGAGGGCATATCAATTGGTGGGGGGACTACAGTAACATGAATCTTTGATTTAACATACAATAGTATTCCACTGCCCTTTTTTACCAACACGGTTCTTCCTATAACATGAGTAACCATGAAGATCAACCTTATTTTGCTGTATTTGGGGCTTCAGCCATGTATCAGTAATTCCAAGGATGTCAGGATTATGTTTAGCAGCCCACGCCTGGACTTTGGCAATTTTTGGATGGAGACTTTGAGAATTTAGTTGAGTGATTTTGACACCCTTTATACTGTACGTGGTGCTATAGGTGCATAGTGCTCACTAATGGGGCTAACCACCCCTCTAAACAAGGTACAAACTCCACGGGTTCTTACCCTTCAAATGTGTGGCCCACCCACCGTAACAGGAAAATAATGGATTCAGTTTATGAAATTAATAAAAAAAAATAGGATTAGTGTGTCCAACGATTTCTTGTTGTCCTGTCTAATGTTTGGGATTGCTTGGCTCCCATCTAGTAGTGCTCTAGCTTAGTACATTTCAGGCAAAAGCATGCAGTTGTGGCTTGTGACTCCAAAGTGTACGGAATAAATTTGTGCATAGGCTGGGAAATGAAACTGCATTGATAGATTGCATCCAGTGTCTTGATGAGAAATGGGAATAGGTCAAGTAGCTATGATTCAGACTAGCAGTGGGAAGGTGCAGCTCGCAGTGATTAAGCTGGTACAGTATGTGCTGATGGAATAATGGCTGCTATAAACCTAACTGAATGTTGAATGTTAAAGGGCAGTAGAGGAAGATTTGGTATGAAAAGCTGGATACTAGCAAGACGATAAAATGTGCTTTCTTTCCAACATTTGTGATGCAGTTTTCCCTTTCCACCATTTTCCCCTCAGGCTAATAATAAAAAAGAACTTTAGTGTCAAACTGATACGTGCCTTGGGCTTTGTCTCAGAGTGTTTGACTTGATAAGGTGTAATCTTGAGTCAGGTTAGTAAGGTGTGCTGGAAAGGTTAAGCCTGATCCTGAGAGTGGCTTCCTACTATGCCTCAGCTAGGACATAGGGTCAAGAAATTCAGTCACTTTGGGTCCACTCAACAGGTTAGTGACATACACCACTTAGCACCGGAAAAAGTGGGGTAGCAGTTAACACATGCCATTTTGGATGGCATGGTTAGCAAGTCGCTAGCCCATTTGTGAACAGCCCAAACATATCCCAGTGTGCCTATGTAAAGCAGCTGACAACACCTGGTGTATAAGCACATCTGCATTTTTTGAGGTTTGGGGAGGTGGTAACTAGCATTTAGTGCAAAGATACTAGCGTGCGTGCGCACACACACACAAACACATAGCAGAACATAACATTTAAGCTTTCAACTGCCAAAAATGGCTATATTTACTTTCAAGTTCCATGTGAGGAGAGGGTCCTCTTAGTTTCAGACTGGAATTCCAATCTGAGTAAGCCAAATCACCAACGTCAAGATGGGACCCTTCGATTTAGTCCCTAACTTTCCAATGCCTCAATGGCTACTAGCTAACTGCTTTTATACTGTGCTCCCAGCAAGGATTTTGCACAGGTGATTGACTTTCAAGTGCCTGAATGGCTACTAATTGACTCACTTTATACTGTGCTCTCAATAAGGATATTACACAGGTATTTTAAAGGGAGCATACTAAAGAGGAGCACCACAGACTCCCCAAACTCAAGTAAAACCATTACTCCAAACATAGCTGCTCAAACCTTTAAGTTACTACACCCCTTATAAAATGAATTCCAGTGTGTAGTAACTTAGAATTAAAGATTTGAGCAGCTATTTTTGGATTTATAGAAGGTAGCATCTAGTACCTCACGAATTACTGCCTCCCCAAAACTGAACATATGGCCATTGCTCTCACAGAATTTTTATTTTTGTTTTACAACTTCTGGTCAAGAAAGTCACACTAAGCTGAGGCTTGTTTCCTGGTGCATCTTCGGAGTACAGGGATGTTAAGTGACTTGGCTCATGGTCACACAGTATGCAAGTAGTAGCTGTGGGATTCTAACCCCGTTCTCCAGGTTTGCTGCTCAGTGCCTTTAAAGAGCTAATGACATGTTCAGGAGAATTTTAACAAAACCTAATATTTAGACACAGTCCAACTTGTATTTCCCATTAGTATTCCTCCTCCCCATTGTTTATTACTGAGGTAATTTGCATGAAAACAGGATTCTTTGCTCCTTAAGAGTTTATCTATTCCTGCTGCTTTCTCCCTACCTGAAGTCATAGAGCACTGCTTGTGGTACCAGAGTTACTCCCATGACAACAGATTTTGATGTCACAACAGAGGATTATGACTTGAAGTAGGGAGTAAGCTATAGAGGCAGATGGACTCTTTTTTTTTTTTTTTTTAACCAATTATTTTACCAGGTGAGACATACTAAGCTGAAAGCTTGTTTGCAGGTGCAACCTGGGAGCACGAGGAAGTTAAGTGACTTGCTCAGGGTCACACAGTATGCAAGTGGGGGCTGTGGGATTCAAACCCAGGTCTCCAGATTTACAGCTCAGAGCCTTAAACCACTGCGCCATACTGCCTCCTCAAAAGGAACTCTAAGGGATAAAGATCATATACTGTATTTGTAACCCCCCCTTCCCTCTGCGTCTAGAGGTACCGGATGTTATGGGGAAGGAAAGGGGCTACAGACCAGAAATGCTCCATTACACTTCTTGCTGCTGAAACATGAGCCAAACAGGTGGTCTATCTTGTGACATCTTCTTAAATAGATACAGCCTATCTCTTCCCCAGCAAGATCTCCTGGACCCGGTGGCAGAGGTATCAAACAGCACCAAGACCAAGTGGCTTCAGATGCTACTGCCCCCAGGCTGGGGGAGGGGAGGTCAGGATTTTTCTTGCCTCCAAAGGCAAAAGTAAGCAAACTAAAAGCAGCTAAAAATGAATTTGGGGGCATGGCTTCAACAAATGAAAGATGGAAGCCTGACTTTGCTGCTGTGACAAGCTGATATGGGCACATCCATCATCATTCACTGAATAGGTGTGATTCAGAACCAAAAGGCAAAAAGAATTATAGAGCTATTGTGAACAAAACTAGTGCTGTTTTGAAATCCAACCAATGGGCAGGCCGACAGCACGGCATCGCCAAGAGGGATCCCAATAGACGTGGAGGATGTAGGCAGAATGTTCAAGCAACTAATCCAACAAATGGCAGTAGTAACCCTACCTTCACAACAGACTACTGCAACCATACAACTAGAGGGATGTCTGTGCCACATAGAGAGGCAAGTGGTGGAACAAGAAACAGTGATCGGAGAAGCCCATGCAAAGAACAGGAACCACCACACCACCATACAGTTCCTGCTGCAAAAAGTGGATGACCAGGAAAACCGCAGCAGGCAGAAAAATCTGCACCTGCTGGGTTTTCCTGAGGGTGCTGAAAAACAGGACACTGTCTCCTTCTTGAACCAGGTTCTCGCAGGAATGCTCAGCACTCCATAAGGGTTCTACTTGGATATTGAGAGGGCCAATAGGACACTAGTGCTGGCCACAAAGACTGGGGAAATACTGAGGGCCATCCTGATTAAATTACTAAACTACAATACCAAGCAGTACATTTTGGCAAGGTCGCGGGAGATGGGCCGCCTTAGCTGGCAGGGGCACCCGATCTCTATATATCAGGATTTGTTCCAGGTAACATTCTGCCAGGTGCCAGGAGTACACCACTGTGAGGAAACATATGCAGGAATTGGGCCTACAGTACTCCCTGAAGTACCTGGCCTCAGTGCTGGTGCTGCTCAATGGAACGCCTCATTTTCTCACCACTCCAGCGGCCCTAGAGGGCTACCTTGGAAAACAATGACCTAATCAAAGAGACACCACAGAGCAACACTGTTCAAGGTGGAGAAATCCCAGAAACATCAGTCAAGCAGATCGGAGCCCAGAGCATGGTATGGACACAAAGGAGACCGAGGAGGGACACCATGCAGGCAACGTCTGGGTCCTACCATGTCGAAGCAGGAAGCACTCACTACAGTCTACCCACTCCAAGAGAGAACCCCCAGGAAAGGAATTATTCGAGCATGGATTGAGGTGAGTGGGAGCTGCAGTAGGAAGAGTCAACAGCCCTAGTCTGGTTTATGACAGATTACCGGTATGCAGTGCTGAGGTTGGATTCTCCAGAGGCCCAAGACCAGCCCATAGGATCTATTTGCAGAGTCGAAAGAAGCAGAACACCGGGACCCTGAGACCCCACCAGTGGCTGAGGCTTCATCAGAGGAAAAAGGACAGCAGGTGGCAGAGATCCAGGGAGAGACACCAGCGATGGGGGATGCAGAACCTTTACCACCACCACCCAGCTCTCCCCCAAACCAGTGACCTCAAGTCAAGAAGACCACTGATAACATGGACATAAATTAGATAAGTAGCCTCTAGTATGCCTTTTATTGGGGTAAATGGGGAGGGGAGAAATGTGGCTAATAACACAGGGTTGAGAGGGGAACTGAACGGCCTCAAGTCAGCTCCCAGATGTTAGCACTGCAGTGTGGGAGGCAGCCTGCTCATAGGCCTAAGTGTGCCAAACTTTCCCCCTCCCCATCAGATAGGCCAGGTACTCTGAGGTACTAATCTGAAGGTTGAATGTAAAATGATGTTGTCATATCGTGAAGGGATGGGGTGCACTCAACTGTAATTAAGGGCTAACCTTCCTGTCCCCCAAGAATATGGGCAAACAAGGCTCACTCCTGGACACACTGAGAGGGTGAATGGGACCTCATTTTTGGTGACAGCCTGACTGCCAATCATCGTAGGGGCAAGGTACTGCACCTGCTCCAACACCCTCTTACCTCCTCCTAGGGTCTAATATACAGTGTGCCCATGGTCGATGCCTACAGTATAGTGGATGAAGAGAGGAATGGCACTGGCAAGGAAGGAGAAGGGGAAGACATGTTGTTGAGGTGAGCCACCAAGCCCCCCCACCTGGACTGCACACCACAGTACTCCCCCAATCTCCCCCAATGGGGTGGGGTAAATTGCAAGGAGGAGCTGCCACATTATCTGGAATGCCAGTAGGCTCATACAGGGTATGGAAAAATACTTGGCTCTAACTCCACCTTACAGCACTAACACATGGCTTATCCCGTGGAGGTCCAGTAAGCAGGTTACCCCCCCAAGAGAGGGCAACATGGGAGCAGACTGTATGCCAAAATACAGAAACATGCATACCACCTCCCCCTCAGGAGACACTAGGTGGGTCTTGTGCTGCTTGTATAGTCAGTCGACTGCAGACACCTGGGACATTCATTGTAGCACACTAGTGCAATTTGTATATAAATTTTACAGGGATTATACTGTTGTTTTCAGGGATGAATATCAAAGGATGCAATAAGTTGAACTGCTCAACAAAAATGCTGTATATGTTTAAGGTATATAGGGGTATGGATAAAGAGGTAAGGCCAGGTGATTGGATGTGGGAGCTCTACTGGGGGCAATGGACCAATGGCCCTGACCTATGCAAGAAAGTGCAAGGCTTCATGCTGAGGCCGATCCGAGGCAGCTTAGTGGGGTCAGGCTGATAACAAGGCTCAGACAACCAGGAGACAGTGCCTTTCTTCTCTCTCAATGTATGCTTAAATATCCATTCTACGCAGATCTCTTTAACTCTCAATATGGCTAACTTAAATTGCATCTTATGGAATGTAAGTGGTCTGAACACACCAATTAAGAGGAAAAAGGTGCTGTCCTACTTAAAGAAGCACAAGGCACAGGTGGATTTGCTGCAAGAAATGAAGCTTAACAAAAAAAGACCATGGGTTCCTCAGGAGGGATGGGTGGGTCAGGTGGCACCCAAATGAGCACCAATGAGAAAAAGAGGGGTGGCTATATTGCGCCATAAAAAGTTGCACTGGTCCCTCATCAAGATTAAAGCCAATCCCCAAGATTTACGAGCACACTGTATGCTAAATATCAGACCCCTAAAGGCCCCATCCTTATTGGTAACTTGTATGCCCCCAATGGGAATGACAAGGACTTTTTTTTACCTGGTGGCACCAAAGCCTAACTAACCTGGTGGGGGAGGGTATCCCTATTATTCTGGGGGGGGTATTTTAATTTAGTTTTGGAGCCTATGATGGACAGGCGCTCAGGGGCAGGGGACTTGCATGGGATAGGGCGCATGGCCCTACATAGTTTGAGGAGGGACCAAGGGCTTGCTGATATCTGGAGGGTGCTACACCCCCGAGCAAGAGACTACTCCTTCTAATCCTAGGTACATGGGATGCACAGGTGCACAGATCTCTGGCTTACCTTCCCTCTGGTCATGCAGGCAGCTATAGCCTTAGAAATCCTCCCTATAATAATATCAGACCATGCCCTGGTGTCACTGAGCCTCTTGCGGGGGTCCCCCCCTTCGGCCTCCACAACATGGAGGCTAGACCCACTGTTAATGAAGGACCCAGAATTTGTGGAGTGGACTAAAGAAGAACCAGGCTTTTCTTTCAGGAAAACTAAGTTAAAGACATCACAGTGGAGAAAACATGTGAGGCATTCAAAACCACCCTGAGGAGTAGAATTAGAAGGTATGTGGTGGCCAGAAGAAGGCAGTGTGAGAAACAACTGAAGGAGCTTGAAGGGGAACATATGCTTTTGTAGCAGGAACACAAAAGGAGTGCACATCCTAACCCGCACTGCTCCCTAGGAAGGAAAGCTCTGGGCCTCCAGATGGAAATAAATTCCCTTTTGTCTAGGAAGGCCGAGGCGTCAATACTCAGATTAAAATAGAAATACTGGGAAGGGGAGAGAAAGGGGGGAAGGTACTAGCATATAGGATGTGAAAGCAGCCAATGGAGAGACATATAGCAGGCCTCAAGGATGGAGGGGGCTCAGTCTGCACATCCAATGAAGAATTGAACAATGTCATGGAGTCCTTTTAGACCTCCCTGCACACCTCCTCGAGAATGGCAAACCCTCAGGGATCCCAGGCGTTCTTAGACTCAATATTGCTCCTCACCATCTCAGCACATCAGGCAGTTGAGTTGAACTCCCAGCTAACCACTGAGGATGTGAAGGAGACACTGCTCTCACTTAAACCAGGGAAGACTCCAGGGGAAGATGGGTACATGGTTGAACTCTGGAAGGCCCCTGCAGATATAATTTCCTCAATTTTGCAGCAGGTATAGTAGGAGGTAGAGTTGGAGGGTATATTCCCATTCACATTGAGGGAGGAGATGATCACAATGCTGCCCAAGAAGGGGAAGGACTCCACATCACCAGGGAGCTATCTTCTCATTTCCCTGATCAATGTGGAAGTAAAATCTTCACTAAAGCAATAGCCCATAGGCTAATTCCCCTCCTACACCAGTTAATCCACCCTTCCCAAGTAGGGTTTTGTTCCAGAGAGAAAACAGTGCTGACCACATTAGGATGCTGGTTAATCTAGCAGATAAGGCCAGGGACATCCCTACCCCAGCAGCAGTGGTGGCAATAGATTTTGAGAAGGCCTTCGACTAATTGGACGGGACTACCTCCATGCAGTCTTAAAGCATATTGGGATAGGTCCTAGGTTTAGATCATGCATAGGGGCGCTACACAATTCCCCGACCACCTGTCTACTCACCAACTCCACCCTGTCTCCCCCCTTCTAACTGGTATGGGGCACGAGACAAGGATGCCTGCTCTCCCTCCTCTTGTTCATGTTAGTGGTGGAACCCTTGGTTGCCACAATCAGGCAGTACAAAGGAATTTAGGGGATACAGATAGGCCAAACAGAATATACCACCCTCATGTATGCAGATGACCTGCTGGTCACCATTTCTGATCTTCCTGGGAACTTTCTCCCCTAGTGGAGACACTTCGGACCTTCAACTGCCTGATGGGCCTCCGTTTAAATCAGACTAAAATGGAGGTACTTCCCTTCAACCCCCAATGTACCCCCTTGACACTGGGTGCCTCTGGATTAGTATGGGCTGGGGAAGGAATTACCTATCTGGGAATTAAATTTACAGCTGATCTCCCAAACTGTGGGATCATTACCTCCATCCACTGCTAAAAGAGGTGGTAGATGATATGAACAGGTAGAGCAAACTCCATCTTACCCTGGCTGGGAAGATTGTGGTGGTGAAAATGATTATTGCTCCCAAGATTTTCTACAAACTGGCACATATATCACTTGGTCCCCCTCCCCAACTGGTGTCAGAAATTAGACAAAGTAATAGGCAGATTCCTCTGGGAGGGTACACCCCCCAGATATAGCCGCAACAAACTGAGAGCCCACTGGAGTGTGGGGGGCTGAAAGAACTTTTGGTTCAAGGGCTACAAGTGGGCCTTCCAAATGACACAAACACTTCAGTGATTCAAACCACCAGGAGACACATGCCCTCAGTGGGTGGACATAGAGAAGGAGGTAAGCCAGAAGAACTGTCCACCCCTAGTACTCTACAACCCCCCAAGCACACAGATGAAAGCCCACCCTACCATTGGGCCATTCCTGCAGTGCTGGACCAAGGTAAAGAGGAGACTGGAGACCAACCTTACCCCTCACTAAACTGGCTCCACTATGGGGGAATGAGAGAATCCTCACAGACAGGCACCCTATACACTGGAAAGACTGGGAGGGTAGAGGCCTGCTGAGAGTGGGGGATATCATGGCATAGCCACCACAAGGGTGGATACCTTTGGTAACCTACAAGGCCGGTGGGGGCTCCTGACCTCAGGCTTTTGAAAATACTTGCAGATTTGCAGTCATATGTGAAAAAGGCTATAAGGAAAGCTCCCACTACACTACTTCCTATATGGCTGTCCAACCCCAATGGGGTGGCTAGCAAGATATTTGCCATGATCAGAGACACCATGCCCAGTCAATCCAAGACATCGCATCACAAGTGGGAGAAGGCACTCCAGATGGTTATCTCCAGGAAGCAGTGGAAGGAGTGCTGGGTAGGTGCTCACAAAAACTTTGTGGACATAAAGAGCAGATTGATTCAAAAAAGATCTTGCACCCTGGTACTGCACCCCAGTGGTTCTAGTGAGAGCAGGGGTCCTGGATTCTGACCTCTGATGGAGATCCCAGGTACAGCTGTGGGACATTCCTACATATTTTCTGGGAATGTCCAAAGATACAAGAACTATGGGAGCATGTGTGTGACCTTGGTTGTAAGATTCTCCACAAGCCTATTCCCAAATCAACCAAATTACTCCTTCTGAATATGACGTAAAAGGCCCCTCACCTTAGAGGGCTGGAGCACAGATGGCTGGCCCTACTTGCGATGCAGGTTAAATGTCTCCTTCTGTGTAAATGGAGAACCCCTGAGGTCCCAACCACTCAAGAAATCATGACCTCCTACGCCCATGGACTGGCTTTCCCACTTGGCAAATAATACAGTGGTACAGCACACTGAGTTCTGGGCCCTATTCTTATGCTATGCCATTCCCAGGATTGGGATAGGGTGAACACTGGGTCATACCCAGATATGTGGTACTCTGCTGTAATATGTGTGAGTTATGAAATTAGACTTAGACCCATTCTTTATGTGTATCATCCCTGTATGTATATAGCTTTGTGTAGTCTGTTGATAGAATAGTGTTCTTGGTGTTTATTTTGTTTAGGGTGAAGGTTGCCATGAAGCAACACCAGTCCCTTAAGGACCTTGCTGACCCCAGATTGGAGTATTGAAGCATTGACTCTCTACTCTACCCACATGGAAGGTATGACAAGCTTTAGGTGAGTGTTCTTTTTGTATAAATGTTGTTTTTGCTGAAAGATTGTCTCTGTAACCAACGACCTTGTTACTAAAAGTTTCTCCTTTTTATTCTATGTTTTATGAAATTGAAAACTTAATAAAATATCTAAATGCAAAAAAAATAAAACAAATTAATTCATAAGCACTTCATTAGCCCAGAAATGGACACCAATTATGGATTTTTTCAAAAACAATAACTTTACTCTGGGCCTTAAAATGATTAGGCCCAGACCATTTTAATTTAGCAACAGATGAAACTGGAGCAGTCCCATGAGGCTGAGAGTACATACTGTCAAACGACGGTTTCAGACATATTTTTTCCAATCAGTGTGCAACAAGATTTTCATACAAAAATGGCTCCTTAGCATTACGGCTTCTTCTACAAAAACTTATCAAGTCACATTTCCTTTTGCGTAAATCCCTTGAACCCTCTGATGAGATAGTGCCTTACTCCTCCCATGACAGCTGAGCCAAACTACCTCAGGGTGGATTTGCAGCCTAAGCCTACATGGCTGCTCCCAAATGATATTTCCAAAGCCATTTCCTGAACCACAAATGGTGCACCACTCTTTCAGGGCTTCTCCAAACCAGCACCGGGCTGCAATTAATAGAAACGGTAGCTCCCTTCTTTCCTTGTTTTCCAGTTCCCACAGGAAACTTTGGCCCTTGATGGGTCTGATGGACCTACCCCAGACATGGGCATGGTAGGTCCCAGGGCCTGTCCCAGACACAGGCACGGCAGGCCCCATGGTGAATCCCAGCCCAAGCTCTCCCAGCCATCCTGATTTTTCCCACAGGCAGTGCGCCAGACAGGTAAAAGACATTCCAGAGCTACCACCTCCAGAAGTTCCATGGTGCAGTACTGCCTCCACTGCAGCAACCCCACTGTCCAGATGCCCCTTATCTTACAATGGGGGTACTGGGACCACTGTGCCATGGAGGGAGAACCAGTTACATTGTGCTCTTGTTACTTCTGCCTTCAGACCTTCTTTGCCCCTGCAGCTGATGTTCAGAACCCCGGACCCTCATGACCACTTCTACCTCTGCACACCCTTCCAGTGGAGTACCTCTCCCCACGTTGTACTGACACAGCATACTGCTGACCTACTAGGCTAAGGGGGAACCCCCCCTCAGACTGCCCCTACACCAGTCCACCAACTTCTGCTCTCTTCCCCTTTCCTCGGGCAAACCAGGACCTTAAATACCTTTCTTGCTGCTGCCCCCTGGTGGCAGCATGAAAACAAGGCCAGAGGGCCCTTTCCAGACTAAACAGTACCACTAAAGGGAGAAAGGGAGGGGATGCTGGCACAGACTAGTAAGCCCACCTGTGGATGGGGAGGCTTACATAGGTATGCAAATTTCCTTAGTAATAAGTAATGTGGAGGAAATACATACAAAATATAAATGGAATGCAGGCAGAATTATACCTAATTATAATGTTTTTTAAAGTTTTATTTGAGGCATCAGTGGTTCTTTAACCACTACACTATACTGCCTCTCAGTTTCCCAAACCTATTCCAGTTGCCTCTCATGTATCATATGTGATCCTGCCTCAATGTGCAGTGATCCCCCTTCCCCTGCTGATATAGTAAATGATCTTCTCAGCTTTCCAGTGTTCCCCCTACCCCATGCCAGTATAGTAAGAGATCTGCCCTGGTGTCCAGTGGTTTACCCCATGCATATAGTAAGTGATCTGCCCTGGTGTCATGTGGTACCCCCATATAGTAAGTGATCTATCCTGGTGTCCAGTGGTCCCCATACCCCCTGCCCATATTGTAGGTGATCTGCCCTGGTGTCTAATGGTCCCTCCACCTTCCCACCCATTATTGTAAGGTACCTGCCCTGGTATCCAGTGATCCCCTCGCCCCCTTATAGTAAGTGATCTGCTCTGGCATCCAGTGATCCCCCTGCCCCCACCCATAAAGTAAGTGATCTTCCCTGGTGTCCAGTGGCCACCTTGATTGCCTGCCTGGGTAATATGACATCCATCCTTGGTGTCCAGTCATCCCCCTTTCCCCGTACAACAGTACATCCCCTTGCAGCCCAACTCCCCATGTAGCACCCCCCAACAGTGATTGGCAAAGGCCCTCCACTCCCCTCTGCAGATGGCTGCTGTCTGTGTGACAGTTTGCAATTGAGGGCCTACTACAGCAACAGCTGTTTGTATGGTAGGTGCATGGTCATGAACTATCATTCAGATGACTGCCAGCCACAGAGGTGAGCTGAACATCTATGCCAGTTGCCAACGGGGCAGGGCTTGTTACACAGGGAGAGTGGCTGCAAGTAGTGGGGGACCCACTGGACACCAAGGACAGATATCATATTACCCTGGGTGGGCCATTGGGGGGGCAAGGGACTAATGGACTCCATGGCAGATCACTTACTATGGGTGGGGGACAACCAGACATCAGGGACTGGGGGTATAGGAAGCTCTGAAAGGAGCTGTGGAGGGGGCACACAGTCAGTTTGCTCCAGACCTGTAATGGGGCCCTAATGGGAAACAAATTAACCCAAAGCACAGTTGTCATTGGTCAGCCCTAACACCTCAGTTGCTCCCACAATCCCTACACCACCCTATTGGCAACATATCTCCTGTTTGCCAGAAATGGACTGGGATTTGGGGGCTCAGTGGAGAAAGGGCCTGAATGGTATATTGGAAAATGACATTAGCGCTCTCAATGTACCTGAGCATGTTCCAATATACCTCTGCTTTACTCGAGGCACTAATTTGCTCCTTGAGCAAACATTTAGTGGGCACAAAATGGAAGCTTCAAATATCCTGGCCTAGATGTCTGCAGTCTGGGCTCTGTGCCTCCTGGCTCAGTCACCTAGGAGCTCAGGTATGAATAATCATGCCCAGACCTCCTTCTTTTCTCTATATGAGGTACAGAACTCACTTAGCATGGCACTACAAAGCACCCTGGATGCCATGGTATTCCCTTATTCAGTGAAAAAATAAGAAAACCGCACTCCAGAGTTAAAAGTTGCTGAAAAGCAAACTTGAATATCATAATGCAAACAGCCCCTAAATCGGCAGTGCACCCCACCAGAGAAACTCCAACATTTCACACTTGCATGCTTTAACCAGAGGCTAAAGTGCTACATTCAGACATGCTCTATTTATATTGCCATCAACTATCTTAATCAAATTCCACACAAATGTAACATAATTAAATGTGAACATGCAATCAAAAAGCACAATGACAATAAGGTTAAAAATAGATACATTTCTGCATCAAGATGTTCAGTAAATACTCCAGAAATCAATAAATTATATTGGAACTGACAAATATCAGCCACGCAAACAGTGAGAAAATGTCGTAATTCCCCCATCATTTCCAAACCATGTTTAATATATATTTAAGAAAATGGGGAAACAAAAACATTTACTGCAGTGCCAAAATATATATCTATATACATATATGTGTGCGTGTGTGTGTGTGTGTGTGTGTGTGTGTGTGTGTGTGTGTATATATACACACACATCTATATCTATATCTATATATATATATATATATATACACACATCTATATCTATATATATATATATTAGAGGCAAAAACTCAGTTTAATGCATCAGTTAGGGTTGTTCCACAGTGACAAAAGTGAGGAAATTCGATGTTAGTGTTGAACCCCCTTGCCACCCACCCTGCTCCCCAGCCCGGCTCGGGGTGTGCATTGGGGTCATCAGCCCTAACTCTCACCCCATCACATGCGTAAAGAAGCTGAGGTGGTGAACTACAGGAAAATGGGGTGAGAGTTAAGACCGACAACCGCAATGCACACCCCAATTCCTTGCTTTTGTCGCTGTGGAACAACCCTAACTGATGCATTAAATGGAGTTTTTTGCCTCTAATTTCCCTTCTTTTTGAGAATGTGCAGTAGAAGTAGTGAATGGAATGTGGTGGTGGGAGCGCGGGGCCCCACCATGTGATGTTTTCTGACATAGTAACAGTAAGTGCAAGGGAAACACAAGCGCTAACGGTTGCGCTCATGGTGACAGAAACGTAAATGGTAAAGCAAACGTTAATAGAAATGCAAATGCAAAGTGATACCAAACCAAACAGTGACGCAAAAGGGAGATGCAACTGTGTAAGGAAATACAAATCATGATGCACCCGGTCAGGGTACAGCAATTGGAAATGCAAATGGTAACATTAACAGCACAAATAATGCCAAAGGGAACCAAACCGGAAATGCGAACGCAAGCGCACACAGAAACGCAAACCGTAATGTCCACAGTCACGGTATCATAATTGTAAATGCAAATGGTAAAGCTAACATGAACAATAACCCCAAAGGAAAGAAAAACGGAAATGGGAATGGAAGCATGCACGGAAACGCAAACCGTAACACGCACGGTCATGTTACCGCAGTTGTAAATGCAAATGGTAATGGTAACAGCAACAATAACATCAAAGGAAACAGAAATGCAAAAGCAAATGGAAGTGCATATGGAAACGCAGACCGTAATGCACACAGGCACAGTAACGCAATTGGAAACGCAAATGGTAACAGTAATGAAGACGCAAACCGAAAAAGAAATGCAAATGCAAACAAAAGGAGTGCCGGAAATGCAAACTGAAATGCAAACAGAAACAGTAGTGGAAAAGCAAATGGTAACAGTAACGCAACCTCAAGCGCAAAAGAGAACGCAGAGGGTAACGCACATGGAGGCATACACGGGAACGGTAACGCAAACGGGTACAGGAATGCAAGTGGAAATGCTAACTGTTACAGTAACGGAAGCGCACACCCTGTTTTTGACCAACAGCTACATAGAGAAACACAGTGTGTACAAAGAATGTATGGATAATAATGGGCCTTGGAGCAGAAAACAAGCTGTTGGAATACTAAATTGCATATATCTCAGGAACCGTGCGACGTAGAAAAACATTTTTAATTTCACATGATCCATGAGTTTCCTGGCTAGGTTTTCGCTATACATTGTGGTGATGAAAATTTCATATCTCACACCATTTCCGAGATATGAGCCCCGAAATGAGTGGCGAACGCCACCATGTTAGTCTATGGGGGAAAAATTTCAACTTCGGAGTACCGTAACTTGGCATCCATGCAACATTTTGTCACAAAACCACCAAAAGGTACATCTGAGAGATGTTGGCTGCCTTCCCTCCAAATTTCAGCTCAAAAGACTAAACCAATCTTTTGCAGCAGGGTGGCAAAGAACTCCTGTCATTTTAGCCATAGTCTGGAAAAGAAGTGTTGCAAACTGCAAAAGCTTTCACAAAATTTTGCAAAAGTGTTGTAGGTGCGACACTACTTTGCGATACTACTTTTTTCAGAAATTTGAAAACATATTTCTGGGGTGTTTAAACCCCAAAATAAAGACATGGCGAGCATCCTGAGGGTCCGACTAGGCAAAGACAAAAAGAATTGTGTTCCTAGAGGGTCCCAATTTTAAATGCCAGGCATTTTTCTGATCAGTAACTGAAAAAAAAATGGCAGATTTGAGACACTACTAGGGCCATTTGCAACACTAAAAAGTGCATTTCCGAAAGTGTTGAACTTTTTGTTAACTTTTCCCATTGACTTATAATGGGAACTTGTTTTTTGAATAACTTTTGAACCGTTCAATATTTTTTCATGAAATCTTCAAAAGGCACATCAGGGACCCCGGCCGCATGTTACCTGAAGTTTTCGGTCTGGTTGCACAAACCGTGCGACTTGTAGGTGTGAGCAAAGAATGCAAAAAAAAGTGTAATTGTGCATTCAGATGTTGCTTACTAACTCTGCAGCTGTATATCTGACCAGTACAAAAGTTGGCAGATCCCAAGATCTACCATGCCCAACCATGCATACCGACTTTTAGGCAAATCCATTGAACGGTGGCAAAGTTATTAAGGTGCAAAGTTTCACCCTTTAACCTTAAAAGTGCTACTCAACCCTAACTATAGTAGCACTACCGTGCTACCATAATATATAAATATTAAATACTGGTGCGGTCATTCCAGTATAGTTTAGGTGAAAGTGCACTTCTATGTTAAAGTTCAAACTTTGAGGGTTAATAACTTTGGAACTGTTAAATGGATGTGCATGAAATTTGGCATGAGTAATCTCTACTGTAGGTCTCTTGACCTGCCAAATTTGGTGTGCATCAGTCAAGTGGTGTCTCATATATAAGGTGTTGAAAAAATCAGAAAAATCAGGATATTTTGACATTTCTTTGTCATCCTGGATCTCAGAAATGGCTTTATCTTGTGGACTGAAATTTTCAGGGTAGAAAGCCCTTGGGTCACAGATGTGCCTTTGGAAGGTTTGGTGAAAAAATATTAATCCATTCGAAAGTTATTAAAGTTTAAAATTTCCCATTATTTTCTATGTGGAAAGTTAAGAATTTAGCATGAAAATGGGCCTTTTTCGAAACTGGAAGGTCCCATTTTTGAAAATGGAAGGTCCCATTTTCAAAAATGAAACTCAAAACTTTGAAACTTAATGACTCTAGAACTGTTCAATGGATTTGCACACAATTTGGCATGCATTATCTTCTGGGGTAAGTCTCTTGACATGCCAAATTATGTGTGGCTGGATTATGTGTTTTCTGAGATGAGTACTGTCAAATAAACTTATCATTAATGGTGATTTTCAAAAATGAATCATTGCTTGCAAAAATTAAACCAAGTTGTTTAACTTTTGAACGTTAATAACTCTGGAACCATTAAATGGATTTGCACAAAGTTTGGCATGCATAATCTCTAGGAGTAGGTTTCTTGACATGCTCAATTTTGTGTGGATGGGTTTTGTGGTGTGAGATATGGACTGTCAAAAAACATAAAATTAATGGACATTTTCAAAAATTAATCATTGCCAGTTAGGGTAAATACCACATTGTACCATCTCAATGGAGGGATGGGAGTGCAGGGTCCAAAGGATCCTGCACTCCCACCATAACATAGGGACAGTGTTGTACTATCTTGATGGAGGGTTCAGACCCTGCACTGTCACTGGGACATATGGATACTGTTGCACTATCTCGATGGAGGGATGGGAGTGTAGAGTCAGAAGGACCCTGCACTCCCACCATGACATTTGGACACTGTTGTACTATCTGGATAGAGGGACGGAATGCAGGATTCCAAGGACTCTAGGCTCCCAGAGTAAAATGAGGATACAATTATATTATCTGAAAAAGAAGGGAAATTGTTAAAAACGTTGTTACTGCATCAGTTAGGGTGAATACCACATCAACAAAAGTAGGAAAATGAGACGTTAGGGTTTCCAACCCTAATGCCCAACCCCCAGGGTTCCCACACCACCCACCCCATCCCCACCCACCAACAGGTGTCGGGGTGTGCCATTGGGTCATCAGGCCTAACCAAATATGCAGCCAACTAGACTAAATGATACCAAACATGTATCTAAAAGATCCATCATAGTGGCCAGAAAAACTGTTCCAAAAAGAGCTTAGCACAGTGTATAATGTAAGCTGCATGTGCCAGAGGTAAAATTTGAGACCAATGTTAACTATGCATGGCTTAAAACAAAAAGACAAAAAAAACTGCCTGTGTGGCTATGCGTCATACGTCACCTAATATCAAACTCCCTTGAGAATTGGACTTACTGACACAAATAACATATGAGTGAGAAGCAACCTTAAAAGGTGTACAGAAGTCTAGGGATGGGGAAAAAAGGAAAAGGAGGGGAGAAGGAAAGAGAAAAAAAGGGGGATGAATGGGACAACAAGGGGACTGTGGGTAAAGGGAGACAGGAGCACAACATGAGGTATAAGGGTACCTTACATTATGAGCAGGGGAAGATCTCAAACCTGTCATTAAGGTCCTGGGACATAGCCTCAAGTCGAACTATCTGATATCCCTCCCTGCAGGATAGTATTTTTGGCAAATCCCCTCAGCTCAGACCTACCGTGACATGTTCTGTGCCTGCAAAAGACCATTAATGTACCACATGTTCCCCACTTTTAATGTGTTCTGCAGTGGCATTTGCAAGATTAGCATTTTCAGTAGGTCACACATAATCCCCAACCCATTCCTTAAGTTTTGTTTTTGTCTTGCCCATGTATATGAACCAACAGCTACAGGTCGCTAAATATATGATATTAGTAGTATCACAATTTAAAAATCTTTCAATTACAATCTCTTCTCTAGATTGAAAAATGTTTTAGTTACCCATATATGTTGGAAGAATTTACATCAGTTATACCTGTAACATCCAAGGGGTAATACTGGCATCCATGATGAAGAATGTGGTGTTGGCTGTAAACTGTGCATGACCAAGTCTGAAATATTTTTACCTCTTTTGTATACCACACGGGGGAAAGATTGTATCCATTCACTGATCTGTGTCTCATTGTATTAAATGTGCCAGTTGTCCTGTATGATATTTTCCACTGCATTAGATCTAGTGTGGTATGTTGTTACAAAATTATATCTCAAACTATTTGTATTAGTGCTAGAAACATGTACATCCAAAAGATAATGATAGTTTTGGAACTTGAGAATTATAAGATACATAATTAAATATTAACGTTTCAGGAAAATATAGTGTATACATGGTTAAAATTACTTTGTGAGGGACACATTTTCAAATGATATGGAATGATCACTGACATTCCAATATTGGGTGACTTTAATTATTTTTTTTTTCATTCTTTATCTGGTGGGTCCTTGCTGTCGACCCTCAGCCCTGGTCACAGCCCCTGGGACTTCCACCACCATCTATGGCCATTCTTCCCAAGTTACACCTGGCTAACCCCCCCGAGGGTGGGGCCGTGGCATCAGACCTACTTATCCGAGCCGCGGAACTAGTGACAGGGAGGGCTCCACCTAGACAGTGGACCCACCCACCTACCCCTTTTTCCATTTCTTTCTGGAGGCGGGGACTTGCAATGACGCCAGTGTCCACCCTGCCTCTCTTACATTCAAGCGCTGGTAGATTGAGCAACTCCCAGCCTCCGCCAGGGGTCCTCCTTGTGCCAGACACTACCCCACCCTCCTCCAGAGAAGGAGAGCCATCCATGGGACACTCCATCCTTCTCCCCCGGCCGGCCCTGGGTGACTTTAATTCTGTCAGCTGATCTTTGAAATTCAACTACTTTAAACAACCATTAACCAATTAACTAATTAACCAATTAAAAGGTTCTTAAGGCCTGATTCCTTTTATAGTGGAAAGTAACGTTTGAAACATTTAACATCTTTTGTTATTAAAAAAAGTTAAAAAGGTAAATAAGAAAACTGAAAACTAATGGATAAAGACACCAAAGAACAACACAAGGTTCAAGGGAAAACAACATTTAGTAAAGGAGCCTCTAAAATGATGGAAGAGAGAAAAAAAGCTTAGATCTAGAAAAAGGACAGAATCAGTAAATGCTGAAAATCAGCCAAAGCTGGTAAACTACTAAGATGAAGACACAGAATGGGAAGAAAGATGTTCTGCATGAACTCAAATAGAACCATCAGTATTACAAAATACAGGGCAAACAAAAAAAAACAAGATTTAATCAGATGGCTCATCATTTCACATAAATTAAAGACAATAAATAGTGAGATGCCTCCAACAAATCAGCCTAAGTCAGAAGATAATCTATCATCCTCTACAATAGAGGCCATAGATGACCAGGCAAATCAGTTAAATTCAAACTAAACACAAAGAACAGCGAACATGATCAAGAAAATGTTGCACAAGTAGATAGAGCAAACAAGGAAAGAAAAGGAAGATTCTACTCAAAATTCTGGTGAAGGGTTAATGAATCTAACACCATGGGCCAGAAACTAATAGAAAACACAATTAGAATTTAAGAGGAATTGAAACAACTTACAGAGATTCAGAAAAAATGGCTGATTAACAGGATGCAGTTAACAACATAAATTAGAAAAGGAAGAATATACAAAAGTCATAAGTGAATTTGAAATGAGATAGCAATGGAAGATACTGTCTCTTAAACACTCTGATAAAGCAAATTAAAAAGCAGAAAGAAGAGCCAGTACCACTGAAAAATAAACAGGAGGAACAGGGAAACAGATCAAGAAAGAAAAACATCAGAATATATGGAATTTTAGAAGAATGAGAGAAAACAAGCTGTTTAAGCAGCATCCAACAAGATTTGTTTCATAATTTATTAGGAGCCAAATCTGCTTTGCCAGAGACTGATATAGCTCAGAGAATATGAAGTAAAAACCCTTCCATTCCTAATGTATCAAGACCCACCATTGTGAAACACCTAAGAAGTGAAGACACATCCAGACTATAACAAGCTTTAACTGTAAAAAAAACAAACTCTGGCCAGAGCCGATAGGGCTGCAGGTGAGGAATTTGGTATAAAAATATTAAAAATTGCCAAAGTTATGAGCCTGTATTAGCAAAATGTAACAGAGGCTCTTTAATTTGTTGTTTTGTAAACTTTTGACACCAGATTTTCAACATAGCCTTGTTATGATCCTGCCTCATGAAGAAGGGCAGATCAGATATTCAACTCCTGCCCAAAAGGTGATGTT
The DNA here is from genome assembly GCA_016271365.2 of Neoceratodus forsteri. NCBI lineage: Eukaryota > Metazoa > Chordata > Ceratodontiformes > Ceratodontidae > Neoceratodus > Neoceratodus forsteri. The sequence continues at coordinate 577,955,944 of CM057456.1, forward strand.
CTTGCTCCTGTTCATCTAGTATTACCAATGTCTGTTCATCTGCTGGTGTTTTATTGCTGGGGAGGGCTACCTGGGGAGGGAAATGGATAGGCACAGCTTCTCAGAGGGTTGTACCCCACTACCATGCAACCCATTATCATTCATTCTCTTGCTGGAGGCGCTTTGGTATACAAGATTAATCACCATCAGCCCAGGCCCCCACAAAAGGTTAGTCAAATATGACAGAGTGGAGTATGGGGGGACTGCAACTCCCAAATAAACCTTACATCTCAATTTGAATTGAATCTTGTAAAAAATTCACAATTATGACACATTTTTGCAATGTGTGGACTAAAGTGAAAGATAAAAGGTAGTAAAATGAAAATGTGGCAGCAGAGGGATGTTTACAGAAATATACAAACTCTGGTCAGAGCCAATGCGGCTGCTCAGAGCATGGGGAGTGTGGCAACAGTGAGTAAAACAATACTCAGAGCTCTTGCCATGGTCTCGCTGTACCAGAGTCTATTGTATGTGTGTGGAAGTAAATGCAGAAGTACCGCAGTAATGTAGTATAGTGCATGCTGACTATATAAGGGAGCTCACCAATGGTCACAAACATATTGTTATTAGAATGTATCAAAAACTAAAAAGTAGCCATTCAGTTAACTATGGAACTAAGAAAGAATATTTACATGTGATGCTGCATTATTAGTAAGAAAATAATCTAAAAAGTAATATTAGAAATAAACATCAGAAACTTTTAAAAACAAATGACTATGTAGAGTCAAGCTCAATTATTATAAACATACTGGCATGGTTTTTTACTCCTTATGAACTGCCATGGAAAGAAGTGTGTAGAAGCACAGCCCTGTTTTATTAAGACCACTGGAGTGGGCTACAGCAACCACTGATGCCATAATTAAGGTGGCTTCCTGCCTGCAACAAATTTGTATTTGATTTCTCAGAGAAAAGGATCCATATTGATCTTTTCACATACTGTATGCCTGTAAATGGGTGTTGCATGCTCCCTAATATGAACAACAGCTACCAGGTTTTCCCTGTATCCCCACCAGCAATTTGAAGTGAGATCCACAGCCCTAGCACCTAGCAGGCAACAAAACAAGCAGTTCTCTGGATAATGCCTGAACATCTTCCAGACTGTTAATCTAAAAACTGAGTCCCATAACACCAGAAAAATGATGCTAGCCGGCAATAGAATCAGGCATCCCAGTGTGGAATCCATGTCTCTTGGTGTGTAACTGCCCAGTTGCCAAATCTCTTCCTCTGCCTGTCATTACTAGGCTCTGCCAAAGCTGCAAACCTGTTGGAGTGGGTGAAAGAAAGAGAAAAAAAGAAAAAGGGTGGGAGAGGAAGGTAGAGTTTAAGTGCTTTAAAAATAACTTATGTAGTTCTTAAAAGCACATATATTGGAATCAGGCAGACAAGGAGAAATCAACTTCTGTAATACAATCTACTTTCAGCTGTGCAAAACAATTAAATTAAGGACAATTTTATTGACTGGTGGATGCATCACATCATTATCTATTGATTAATTTTGTGTTTTAGTGTTTTTCACAACTGGGTCCATTTTATTATCACAATAATGCACTCCATGGCAAAGGCTGTTGTAAGATTTATCCATTTCCAATGTGGTTTAAGGCATGTGGCTGCACCTCATGCCACAGCACAACAGGAGGCACAGGTAACTTTACCACTGACTAACACTCAGTGATGTCTTATTGTTGAAACATCTACTATTAGTCCCACTCCTATACCTCCTGGTGGCAAGTCTATCTGGACTTTTCTCACTGGCACTGGCCCCCTAGTCTGGCATACCACCTCAGCAGTAGTGAGGCAACTCCTTCCTCTGATGACAAGGCTAACAACTTTCACATTGTCATCACCAACAAGCTCCATATCATCTGGTGTACCACTGAGAACACAGAGCACACAGAGTTGGTATCAGTTAATCAAGATCCCTCACATGCAATGTAATGCAGTACATTTAATATCTTTTAATTTTTAGGATTTTTGATGCATAACTTGCTTTTTTTTTTGGGGGGGGGGTTATGCTTATGTAATTTAAAAATCAGTTTAGCCAGACACAGAAAAATATAGAAAGTGGCATGCATGTAAAGCAGAGACTACATGGGCGTATACAGTATGTCTTGAGGTCAGCAATGAATAGTAACTATTATGGTAGCTCACACTGGGCTATGGCTGTCTTGGTGGGATTTGCAGGCTCTGTCACAACACCACAAACAGCAATCCACAGCAGATGCATGCCAACAGCACCTGCAACTAGTAAACAATAATAATTCATATTTATTGCTAACCTTAAGACTTTCTTAACCCCTATTTGTGGTCAGCTTTCACCATGACACTGACTGTATTTGCAGATGAAGTTTTTTTTTTATTGATCCTTTTTGGTACCCCCTTCCTCTCCACTCCTCACCTAGATGTACCGGCAGCTCGGACAGAGCTACCCCCAACCTGCTGCAGTTTGGCCCCCAGGCGGGGATGGGGAGAGGCTCAATCCTCCTTACCAATCAAACCTGGTGTCAGTCCATTCCCATTCTGATCACCAGTGCTGGGCGAGAAAGCAGGACCATTTTTTTTTTCAGTTATTCCCCTCCCAAAGGACTTCAGCATGCAATGGGGTCCATGGAGATGGTGCATAGTGAGACGTGACACTGCTACAGACCCCTGCAGACATCTGCCCCTCCCACCTGGTGCTCCCAGCTGCACCTCCACCTGTGTGTATCCAGGTGGTGGTATTGCAGCGGGATCAGCAGCCCTCCCTCCCTGGAGGATGAGGAGCGTGTACCTTGGATGGTCGATTCTCCTCCCTTCGGCTGACCCTCCAGCAACCTGGGCTCACTCCCAAACCCTGGTCACCAGTGCTGCAAGCAGTAGCGCTACCACTACACCAGTGGGCTAGCCCAGATGAAATAGTTTTACTGAATTCAGAAAGCCAAACCAAATTTATGGGTTTAAAGCAAAATCATGGAAGTTGCCAATGACATATTTCTCTATCCCTTAGTGATAACACTGTTTATAATACATTATGACCATACTTGTGTACCACCAGTTAAATGTGTTGACTAGCTGCAACTTATTATTTGAGTGACTAAATTCTATTAAAATTATTTTCCTATCAGGGCCTGTAGATGATGATTCAGTCTTAAACTTTGTCCAGTGGCAGTGAGTAGAGTAGAAGACCATCTTTCTCAATTACCTGGAGAAAGTGGGAATTTGGTAGAAAGGCCCTTGAATTTGCAGCATCATGTACAACATGTATGTTGCATACTTGCCTTTGTGATGCGACGTGCATATGTCTGTGTGTGTGTATCTCACAGGTGCTCCAGCTGTGTCTATGTGGCCCACATACCCTGAGGTAGATGACAGTGCCACAGCCAAACAGACACCGCTCGCAACACTTCACTGACATTGACTTTCCCAAGTGGTGCTGCTATAGGGGAAAAGAGAGAGAGACACACACACACACTTCATTTCTTCAAAGCACGCAACAGCTGAGTCTCTGTCTATCTGTGACTCTCTCTCTCTCTCAAGTACCTCAAAGGAATCAACAAAGCCCAAGATGATTGCATCTTTCAGAAAAAGAGATGTGCAAGAACAAGGGGTCACAATTTGAAGATAGAGGGGGGGATGGCTCAGAGGTAATGTGAGAAAGTATTTTTTCACAGAGAGGGTTGTGGATGCATGGAACAGCCTTCCTGAGGAGGTTGTGGAGTCAAAAACAGTGGGAGAATTCAAGAATGCATGGGACAGACATAAGGCAATTCTAGTGGGGGGGGGAGGAAGCAGGCTGTTGGTTAACTAGGATCTGCAGCTTATCCATTAGGTAGGGAAATGGGCAGACTAGGTGGGCCAAGTGGTCCTTATCTGCCATCAGATTCTATGTTTCTATGTTTTGCTCACTTGTTTCCTCAGCCAGTGGAAGCTTTTGCCCTGCTGGGGCCTCATGCAAAGCTGAATGGTGGGGCCCCCGACAGACAGTGTTGCCAGTGGGGGGTGGCATTGCAGCGAGGCCATTCCCTCCCAATTGTAAGGGTAAATCACCACCACTATCCTCTTTTTCTCCTCTCCCTTGTTCCTAAGAACTCCCCTATATTCTGCTGGGTGCCACAGTTGTTGAATCATCACAGGCCTACAAGCCTCTCATGTGATTATGTCCACTGTGATGCAGTAAAGAGACACAGCTAGCAACCTGCAGCTACTGCACACCAGAGAGACCAGCATTATGCATCTGAAACATTTCAGCATCTGATTTGATCTGCATACCATGAGTACTGAATCAGACCTCTGTCACAATCTTTTTAGTTAGATAGTTAAGTCAGGACTGGACTGTCTCTTTTGGGAGTGCCCAGGTAGAAGACCTGCATTTTGGCCATTTGGCCTTGTTTTGGATTACAAATAGTGATCCCTTTAATTTTAAGATTAATAACTGTGCAGGTTAAATAGCCACATCTATATCAAACATTGGGCCTATGAAGATTCAACAACTGTGTTACCCAGTAGAATACAGAGGGCTCTTAAGGACTGTGGGGATGGTGTAATTGCTGTGCCTGTTGGCTGGGACTGTGAGGGATTGACAGGGATGAGGGGTGGGGGGGAGGTGGAGACAGGATTGCAGGGATTGTCAACTGACAGGGATGAGGGGTGAGGGGGGGAGGTGGAGAGAGGTTTGCAGGGATTACCAATTATTTGTTTATTTTTTAACCCTTCCCTTTCTCACCCCTGAGCCTTGTTTCTGCCTTCTCTAATACACCTTATTCCATATCCCTTGTTTGTGTTTTACTCCTGTGTGCCATTTTATATTGTTCGGTCATTGTATTATTTAATTGTGTGGTGGGACTGTGTGGGGCTGTTAAATCACTGCATAGGGCTGGCAGAACAGCCTAGACATTAGAGTAATGAGCTGTTAATGATCTTGATACATCCAGCAGAATAGGGTTTGATACCCACAACCTCCTCTTACATACTGTGTGACCCTGAGTAGGTCACTTAACCTTCCTAGTGTCCTTGGGTTGCCCCTGAAAACAGGTACTAGGCCTAGTGGGACTTACCTTGTTACCAGAAGAATAACTAGTTACAAAAGAGTCTGACCTGATAACATTGTTCTAGTACTGACATTTGGAGCTGCAGTGGCATAGCAGAGAATTCATTTATCAAACAGGGCTCACACACTTACAAACGGATACTTATTTATATACTTAAATGGGCAGACTGGGTGGGCCATAGGTCCTTATCTGCCGACACTGTCTATGTATCTATTTTGGACCAGTAATAAAAAACAAACAAAAGAAACAAAAAAAATAAAACTATTCAAGTCATTATACCTTCTATATGACTGGTTTTGTAGTTCTAATTTATTTTTGAACTACATAACTTAGACATGTAGGAGTGTTGACAGCAGTAGAAAGTAGAAATTCCTATATGATGATTCCCAGCTTCAAGGCTGAAGAAATTAGCATACGTAAGGATTCGGAGGGGAGTCCAGGTCTACTCCTTACATGAGCCCCTCTCTCCCTCTACCCTTACCAGAGCCCTCCTGCCATCTTCCCCTTTCTTAATCTAATCCTCTCAGTCCCCTCACAGGATTCTCAGCTTCCTGAAGGGGTCCCTCAAGAACTAGGTTTCTCCCCTCTCTACTTCTTCCCTTCTCCCCCTACCCTCTCTAAAGTCCCCCTGCCATTGCCATTGCCATTGGAAGATGAGTGACTTGTTGCTCAGTGTGCCTTCCTGGTGAAATAAATAAAAAATAAATAAATAGGCTATTTTCTTTTATATAAGGCATCCTGTGTTACAGAGGGTGGACAGTTCACTCTCATATGACAGACAGTATTGAAATTCTGCAGTGCATCTCCCATGTCTGTGTGTATGTGCCTCTGTGTTTCCCTAGTCCAATGCTACCTTTTGTGGGCAGAGGTCAGTTTCAGGGCTTGGGGATTAAATAGCGTTTATAGCAAGCACCTGAGAAAATATCACTTGCTGTCCCTGTGGGGTGGGGGGTGCCTTGAAAGGACAGCCAGCAGTCCAACAGTGAAAGTGCGTTGGGGGGTTATAAATATATATATATATATATATATACACACACACATACATATATATATATATATATATTCATGGCAAAAAATCTGTTTAATGCATCAGTTAGGGTTGTTCCTGGCATGACAAAAGTGAGGGGAATGGCTGGTAGGGTTGAAAACCCTAACTCCAATCCCCAGCCCGACACACACACACACACACACACACACATGCAAGTATGGGGAGGACCAAGTCAACACAACCAATGACAGACATCCAGCAGCAGGTGACAGAAATAGCAAACAATTGTCTAAATGTACTGCGAGACATCCCCACCCCCTGACCAGGTACTGTATGCTCAGTGGAGATCAACAGCAAAACTGAGGCCATGTACACCAGCGTACACATCCCTGATTGCAGCTGCACACAATGTACCACACTTAGTAGTTGCATGGCTCACTCCACCCATGCCCCACACAGACCACACCACTTGTGGTGAGCCACCTGAGCAACAGAGTTCAGCAAAACCAAGGAGTTGTACAGGTATAATATCTCTGATTATAACAAGGGTTTGAGAAATGCAGCTTTCTAATTGACTGTAAACATTGTAACAGCCTTATGTTTGATTTTATTAACATACATGCTAGAGCCTAACCATATGATGAACATGGTTTAATGTTGTTTAAAAAACAGTTTTATTATGATAGCAATAAGCCACTCCCAGGTATTATGTTAATGGTCAGTTTATCACTGTCTAGCGACATGTGGCACTCAGCTATGCCTCATTCAACATTAAACCCCTACAGGGTGATTAACAGACCATTTAACATAACTGTTGGTCATGCCTTATTGCTTAATTGTCTTTATGAGTAGATACTCTCCCTCTGCTAGGCACTGCAGCAGCTTTGCAACACAGTGTCCCACCCAGTTACACCATACACTGTCTAGTTACTGGAGAATGGTTGTGAATATGAACTCATGAAGATGAACAGTGTAACTTGATCATTACAGTCATCAAAACCCTAGTGTGATTATAACTGACAGAGTCAGTGATAGAGGATAACCCCTGCTGTCCTACATAGATACATAGACAGTGTCGGCAGATAAGGGCCTATGGCCCACCTAGTCTGCCCATTTGAGCTTGTAAGTTCAGTTTGTTTTCCTAGAAGTCTATTTCCCCTTACCCCTGACCTCTAGAATTCCTTTATGTCTATCCCATGCATTCTTAAATCCCGTGATTGTTTCAACCCCCACCACTTCCTCTGGCAGGGTGTTCCACTTGTCCACCACCCGTTCAGTGAAGAAATTCTTTCTCATGTTTCCTCTGAATCGTCCTCCCTCCAACTTCATCCCATGCCTCTAGTCCTGAAACATCTTTTTGCTTAAAATAGTGTTTTCCTGCACCCTGTTCCTCCCTGTAAGATACTTGTATGTCTCTATCATATCCCCTCTCTCCCTCCTCTCCTCCAGGGAGTACATGTTCAGTTCCTTCAACCTGTCTTCATAGGACTTGTGATGCAACCCATGCACCATCTTTGTTGCCCTCCTCTGAACCTTCTCTACCCTGTCTATGTCCTTACGTAGGTATGGTCTCCAGAACTGTACACTGTACTCCAGGTGGGGCCTCACTAGTGTCTTGTATAGTGGAATTATGACCTCCCTTTTCCTGCTGGTGATGCCCCTGCCTATACATCCCAGCATCCTATTTGCTTTACCTGATGCCTTGTCACACTGTTTCCCTACCTTGGAGGTCATCAGAGATGACAACCCCAAGATCCCTTTCCTGCTTGTGCATGCTATATCCTCACCCCCCAACTGATATATTGTGCCAGGGTTTTTGTGCCCCATATGCATTATCTTGCACTTCTTTGCATTGAATCTCAACTGCCAAACCCTTGACCATTCTTCAAGTTTCTGCAGGTCCCTTCTCATTCTGTCTACACCCTCTGGTGTGTCTACTCTGTTACAGAGCTTTGTGTCATCAGCGAACAGTGAAATTCTGCCTTCTATATCCTGTGCAATGTCACTGATGAAGATGTTGAATAGGACCGTCCCAGCACTCGATCCCTGTGGTACCCCACTGGTCACTCTTTCCTCTGTGGAGTGACAGCCATTTACCACCACCTCTGTGTCCTGCCACCCAGCCAGTTACCTACCCACCACACTACTGTCCTGCCCACACCCATATTCCCAGTTTGTAATAGTCTTCTATGTGGCACAGTGTCAAAGGCCTTGCTGAAGTTCAGATGGGCCATGTCCACTCCCCTCCCTGATCCACCTCCCTAGTCACCCAGTCAAAAATTCAATGAGGTTGGTCTGACATGACCTCCCCCTGGTGAAACCATGCTGCCTTGGGTCCTGTAGTCCATTGACAACCAGATGTTCCACCAATCTCTCCTTCAGTAGTGCTTCCATGATCTTCTCCACTACGAGGTGAGGCTGACTGGTCTGTAGTTCCCTGCTTCCTCTTTGTTCCCACTTTTGTATAAGGGACTACATCTGCTGTCCTCAGTCTTTGGTACCTCCCTGTTTCCAGTGATTGGCTGAACAGGATAGCCAGAGGTTCAGCCACCACCTCTCTTAGTTCTTTAAGGACCCTGGGGTGCACCCCATCTGGCCCCATTGCTTTATCAGCTCTTATTACTTCCAGTTCCTTCAGGACCCTTTCTCGTGTAAAGGGACTTGTGTCCATTTCTGCACCATTCTCACCCTTGTACTCCCTTCAGACCCATTACCCCTCTTCCTTAGTAAGACTGAGCAGAAATACCTGTTCAATATGTCAGCTTTACTGTTGTCATCCTCACACGGCTCCCATCCTCCCCTTCAGTCTCACTATCCTCCCTTTGTCCTTCTTTTTCACTTATGTACCTGTAAAGGTTTTGTCCCCTTTAACCACTGATTTTGCAATGTGTTCTTCTGTCTGAGCTTTGGCTTCCCTTACTGACTTCCCTGCCTCCTTTGTTTCTCCTGGTACTTCTCCCTATCCCCTTCTGCCTGTGTCTTTTTGTATTGCCTGAATGCAATCTTTTTGGCTTTCACTTTCTTTGCTACCTCTTTGGAAAACCATAATGGTCTCCTCTTTCTTTTCCTCTTGCTAACCTGCTTAATGCATAATTCTGTTGTTCTTATAATCCCCATTTTAAATACCTCACTGTTCCTCAATCCTGATTCCTGTCCCATTCCCTTAATGCCTCTTTTCAAGCATCTCCCCATTTTCCCAAAGTCTGCCCCTAAAATCCAGGAACGTGTTTTTGTGTGGTTTGGTTCTGCTCTTTCTGTGATTTCAAACCACAATGACTGGTGGTCACTGTTACCCAGGTGCTCCCCCACTGTTACCCCCATCACACTGTCCCTGTTTGTGAGCACAAGGTCCAGTATTGCCTTCTGCCGAGTTGGTTCCATGACCAGTTGCTTGAGGAAGGCACCCTGAAGGGAGTCCAGGATAAATCTGCTCCTAGTTGATGCTGCTGCTGGGATGCTCCAGTCCATGTCTGGTATATTGAGTCTCCAACCAGTACTACCTCACCCTTGTCTGCCATTCTTTGGATGGCTAGCATCAACTCCCTATCTGTTTCTTCCTCCTGGGCTGGTGGTCTATAGACCACACCTGTGCGGATGGCTGGCCCCATTTTCCTTCCAGCTTAACCCACAGTATCTCTCCCCATTTTGTTCCTCCTGGATCTGTGTGGCCCTTATGTCATTTTTCACATACAGTGCCACTCTCCTCCCTTCCTGCCTGCTCTGTCTCTTCTGAATATGTTGTAGCCAGGTATGGCCATCTCCCAGTCATGGTTATCATTACACCAGGTTTCAGTGATGGCCACAATGTCCAGGTCTGACTGTACCATGACAGCCTCCAGATCTTCCATCTTGTTGCTAAGGCTCCTGGCATTTGCACACATGGCTTTCCATGATTTGACCTCCCTAGACTGCTTCACTGTTCTACCCAGCCCCTTCCTTGGTTGTCATTTATCCCTGGTTCTCCTTGCTGTCTGCCCTTCTGCTGATTTTGCCCTTTTCTGCTTATCCACCTTTGGACACTAATCTCCATCTTTTGCACACTGCTTTGCAGAGATAGCCACTCCTCTGGTTCACTGGTTCCATTACTAGCTGTGGGGGTGAGCAAGTAGGTATCATCCTTGCTGGCCTGCCACCCCCTCTTGCTAGTTTAAATGCTGTCAATTAGCATTTAAACTTATCATTGAGTGCTTGGATTCCTTCCAGGATGGATGCAGGCCATCAAGCTTGAACAAACCTCCATCCTCCAGATGGGTCCCCAGTCACCAATGAATCAAACCCTTCCTCACAGCACCAGTTCTTCAACCATGAGTTAAAGTTCCTGGTGCATGCTCCTATGCTCTCCCTTGCCTCTCACAGGTAGCATCTTGAGAAAGAGACAGAAGTAGCTACTTGCTTGAGACCCTCCCCAGTTTCCTAAACTCTTCCTGAACTTCCCTTGGCTCCCCATTTGAAGTCATTAGTACCTAGGTGGATAATGACATCCAGCTCACCCTCCTGTCTTGCCTTCCCAGTGATCCCCAGTATCTTCCTTCCATCCCTCCATGCCATGGCACCTGAGGCTTCTCACCTCCCTGTCCTACCCTCCTGTGTTCCTAGCTGGATCCCTCTTATGATGGAGTCCCCTACCAGGATTCACTTCCTCCTCCTGGGGTCCACTGCTTTCCCACTGAGGTCACCTCCTTGCTAACCTCCACATCCTTTCCTTCCACTTCCTGGGTACCTCTATTTGGTTGTCCTCATTTGCCAGTGTGGCATATGAGTTCTTGAAGGAACAGGATCTGGGATGTGCCTCTGTCTGACTGCTCCTAACCTCCTGAGCCCACTGTCATCCAAGTGCTCCTCGTTCTCGGCATCCTTTGAGGCAGCTGCATTGGACTGGGTGGTTCCTGGACAGGGTGATGGTACTCCTGACCCAGTTTACTTCTGCTCTGAGTCTGGCTACCTCATCCCGGTCCGAGAGATGCATGCAGATAGGGCAGCACCTCAGTGTCCAGAAGGTCTGCCTGAATCGGCTGCCCCACAGCCACTGCATTGCACCACTCCCCACTTATACTGCAATTCCACTACTTATCTGCTACTGAAGCTCTCTTAGTTCTCTTTTATTTATTTACAGTACTAAAAATCCTGTAACTGATCCTCAGATATATATTTTTTAAGGAAAAAACCAATAAATAAATAAATGAGTCAAAAACTTGTCGTGCTGAGGGTGGTCTTCTTCCCTATGCCCTCCTACTTCACACCTCTTACTATACCCTGTGTTTAGCTCCTGTCAATCAGATTTATCAGGGCATATAATTAAGAGTTGGGGAAGGGGTGGGAGGGCGCAAATGCAGCGATTAAAGACAGCACAAATTACACCACCACTATTTTTTAAATTTTCAACAGCCCAAAAACAATTATAAGTAAAGACAACACAGAAAGAAAGTATAGTGTCACTACAAGCCTACAATCTAAGTTTAAAAGAAAAATACCAGTTACCAGTTACTCTGAAGCACTGAATTGAATATGTTTCCTTCCTTCACCTTCTGGCTTCTTCTCCTAGTACACTTACCCCATTGTGAGTTAAATCAATACTAAAAGACATTCTGTTTATATCTACACCATACCTACTTGATTCCTGTTGTACCACAATTAACATAGTTATCACTTTGATAGCATCAGTGACCGAAGTGTGGCAAACCCAAACAGTAGGCATAAAGCCTGAGTATGAAACAACTGTTAAAAAAAATCACACTGTGTCCATAAGTGGCATAGATCACTCATTGCAGCAATAGTAAATGTATTACTATTTGAATAAGTTAGTCATCACAGATACAATGAGTTGTCTTTATCAGGTACAACATACTCAGTAAGTGCCTACAGGAAAATCTCTCTCTATATACATCTCCGATACAGGTACATCATTGTTGTCTCAGTAGTGCTATGATATTTAGAGTTGCTTGGCCTGATCCATGCAATTACAATGTTTCTTACAAAGAATACTTACTGCATCTTTAGTATTGAAACACACTGAAGGTCTATGTATGTACATCAGCGATACCTTCATCAGTAAGAATGCATGTGATACTGGCAGTATAAATTCCCTGAGCGTTAGAAAGGGCAATGCTTTTCCATACTTTTACATCAACCTCTATGTTGAGTAAACCATTGCAGTAAATGTACTACTATGTAAATCACCTGCTAAATGTATCACTACTTTTATCTTGAGCATGCTAGTGTCTTGTAGTTAATTTATGTGCTTCTCTTAATTTATGTATACTCACTAGTGTTAAAACCTTTCTACAACTGTCATCATGCACCTTCAGCATTTATATTGAATAACGGCACAGTACCAGTTGTGGTGTGGTGTGGGGCACTGGTAGGTAAGGCCATGCAACTAAGTGTGGTACGTTGTGTGCAGCTGCAATCAGGGATGTGTACGTTTGGTGTACATGGCCTCAGTTTTGCTGTTGATCTCCACTGGGCATGCAGTACCTGGTCAGGGGGGTGGGGATGTCTCGTAGTACATTTAGACAATTGTTTGTTATTTCTGTCACCTGCTGCTGGATGTCTGTCATTGGTTGTGTTGACTTGGTCCTCCCCCATACTTGCATGTGTGTGTGTGTGTGTGTCTGTGTGTGTGTCGTGCTGGGGGAGGGGATGGAGTTAGGGTTTTCAACCCTAACAGCAAATTTCCTCACTTTTGTCGCTGTGGAACAACTCTAACTGATGCATTAAACTGAGTTTTTTGCCATGAATATCCTCTTTTCAGAACTATTACTCAGTATAGTACATGATTTATAGTTGTAAGAATAGTGCACATACATAAAAATTCCAATATCAGAAATACTTCAACTCTTGTAGTTGCATTTACTGTTATTAACAGTAACAGTAGTTAACTGTGAATCATATTGTTTTATAACTTTATTAATTGTAATTTGTCATTGTTATTCCATGTAATATTTTTATGTAAAAGTGTCTTACTCCTTTTGTTTGTGAGCACATATGTAAATAAAAGATGTACATAACTAAAAGACAATATGACATGACATGGACACCATTAGTTCATCTACTGAACAAATGGATATGTTACTATAGTAACTTGAGATTTGATAGAGTGCTTGTACTACCAACTGAGGTGGTACCACCAATCATGTGAACAGCGGTGGAAGAGGTTTGCTGGTACTGAATACATAAGTTTGTTGTAAGTATGCCAACACAGACATTTCACTGTTGTACTAGCAGGTACATACTTATCTTCATCATGATACACATACACACATTCTGTAGCAGTAGGTGTATGAAACAACAACAGTGTGCTACAAATAGTGTAACGTAGCATTGTCACACATCTAACTTACTTCTATGGAGAATCCAACTCTAATACCACAATAGTGTGGTATGAGGTTTCACAAATGAGAGAAAATCACAGTTGTATAAATCTTGTTAAAACTATTTTCAAGAAACATCTAGACTACACAACACACCAAACACAAGAGAGTATAAATTCACTTTTTTTACTATAAAAATATTTTATATATAAAAAATCACAAACAAAAATATTTTTCTTTGTATAAACAATACAAAAATATATATTCACACAAATAATATTCATACAGGCCAAAAAAAGTAATAAAAGTGTGTATTACATCATACACAAAAATAAATAATTAAAATACATTTTTGTTGCATAAATAAAAAAATATATAAAAAGTTTTATTTTGTTTTGTAACATTTATGCAACACTTGCGAGAGGTGTATGCACTGCGAGGCAATCAGACTAGAAACTGGATTCGATGTGGGCGCAAAGGAAGTGGAAGCTGGCGGCCCTCTGGAGGAGATACGGACCGCTATGAAGGGTGGCCAGTTTCGCAGAGGAAGCTGCAGGAACAGATGGTGTTAGGTGGAGGTGAACACTGCTACTCGGCACAGCACCATCACCCACTGCTATGACTGGCTCTGCTACGAGGTTGACAGTCTGCTGTTCTGCATCAAGAGAGACTGGATTCTGTCCAGCCTCTCAAGGATGACAGTGTTTGTTCGCAGACTGCCAACCTCGCCATGTAAACAACGTCTGTAACAGCGACGATGAACCCATGCATTTTATCGCGATGCTTGCCCTAAAAGATTAAAAAAGTAATGATGAATATACAAACACAAATTAAACAATTATGACTTTCAAATATTTTACCAATATTTCTTTGTCTCTGCAATATCAGAAATGATCATTTCAAAGTTGTGATAATAGTTTTAAGTATGATGCTAAACTATTTAGTATCTATTTCGTGTCTCTGTCATACTTGATTATCAATATAATCTAATAAGCTGACAACATAAAAACGATAGTTAGCTGTGGCTAGAATGCTACTCTTATATTTTCTTTTCACTCTTAAATATTCAGTATGTACATACTTTGCATTATTGACACTATTATACCATACAATTGAAATACATCTTCATCAAGTCGTATTTTACTTCCCATGTCTGCCTATAATGTGTAGTCACTGTCTGCACTAAAACAAAGTACCTGACATTAGCACTATCATAATATGCTTTTCATGTACACAATCTTCTTTGAATGGTTGAAAGCAACAGCTACCCGTATTTCGGGCCCTCAACACCGTCACTACTTTAAATAATTAAGTCACTGATATGACATGCTCCAAAACCATGCCAGACATCTTCAAGTATGAAGCAAAATGATGATTTCAGGTAGCAACAATAAGACGTTGAACCATTAACCTAACGCTAAACTGCGGTATGGTAAAATCTGCTGCAAATAAAGATGATCATTGCTGTACTGTTGATGCCTCCTTCGTTTACACTGTGCTTTGCACTGCCACACTAAAATTCTTCAAAATGTGGCCCAGCAATGTTCTTAAGTACTATCTGACATTAAAGCAATAATGCACTCCGGAAGTGTTGTGGTGGTGCGTGACCTGTCGTCATTGACAAGAGGCCACAGGCGAGTGAACTAATCACCCAAAAGTACCATTATCCCAGCACAACACACAATTTAAAGGACAGTATCTATTATGTTTGTTTGTTTACTAATAAAACATTGTTTACAAAGTCTTAAAAGTATTTTACAATTTCATTTCTCAATGTTTAGGCACAATGAATGAGAGTATTCCTGTAATGTTATTATGTGGTTCTATTTCCTGCTACCCACCTCGGAAAATTACAGCAGTCCACACTAAGATCCCAATATGGAACTGGGTATGTTTTTAGCATTTTTTTGAATGGTTTAGAGTAACCGTAGGGCGGTTGAGGAACCGTAATACCAGTTCTGGCTGTTTGAGCACTACTGATCTCCAGGAATGCAGTATAGTTTTATGTACTACCTATTTGAATGTGATTGTTGTTTTATTGTTAATTTGTTGATTTACATGTCGTGTAAAAGTGCACGAGTTTGAGTGAGGTAATCACAGGACTGTGGCAATCTGAAAGGCCTCGTGCTCCCTGGCGTGGAAGTGAAACTATGTCTAGAATGACATATTTTAGTTAAACATCTGTTTATGTCAGGATAATGTTGGTGAATATTTTTAGGTGTTTGTCTGCAGGGTTGTTGTACAGTTACTGTGCTGATGGATAGCCGGACACATATATTTAAATGCTGTCTATAATGATGGTTGTTTTTTTTTTTAAGAAAATGGACACTGTGTGTCAGTGGGGACAGGGATTATTCCTATATCTGCTGGGAAATGGCAACATGGACAATTTCACTAGCCAGCGATCATTACAGCCGAAGCACCTCTCAGTAGGTTAAAGGCTTTGAGAGTGAATGAGAATGTGATTGCACTGTCAAGCAGCCACATGTAGTGACTTCTTGTTTAAAACATCTGGTCACTATGGTGCTGGGACTACAGCTGTGATGTTGTTCTGCGATAACATGATGCTTCCAGTCCTAGTCACCAATGGAGCCCAGGTTTGTCTTTGCGATGGTATAATATGAAATTAATAGCTATCATATTGTTATTGATTTGCTATCATTAACATTGATAGTTAATGTAACAAACTTACTGGTGACAGACTCGTACCTGCACAGGATGACCGGCATTAATGTGTACCTCTGGCTATTAGATGTAGTAGGGCTGAAAAGATGTTTTTATGGTGCTGTGAAAAACAACTGTGCGGTACATTAGCGTTGAAAAATAAATTATGTTAAATATTTAGTATATAAATACACAACATTTTCAAACCTACTACAGTGTATGAAATATCTATTGTTTGATTGTAATGACATGTAATGCCATCTCACAACAAATGTTTTGAATAGACATATTTACCTTTACTCATACAGTCTCCTGTTATGTCCTCCACTGTTCAAAGTTATTTTGCACAGCAAACACAGCATCATATAGTAAGTATAAAATACAGTTTGACAGTATAGTTGCTCATTCAGTATACACTGGTGTCACAAGGCTGTGCAGCATTGAATAATGTAGCAATGTGATGTCTGTGGCAATATTTAACACAGTTCCTCTCAGGAACTCATTTAGCACCCAGCAGTAATACGTGGCGATGATGTATGATTTGCACCACTGCAAGTGGTCATAGTACTGCATTTGTATGTAGAGAACTTCCATGGTGCAGAATGTGTATATTCATAGTGTATGCGAAACAGTCCATCATTCAATATTACTTTTATCGTATTCCCTCAGTTCTTGATCACCTTTAAAAATACATATCTGACAGCACTGAACAGCATCACACTGGTTGGGGGTAAGATGAGGCTGGCAAGGTGAAGACAACACTGCGCTATTCAGTTTAACTGGGAAAAGGGGTCGTGAAGACTATGTCATGAACTTGTACATGAGAAAAAACAAAATTATATTGATACTTTCGTTGTACACCATTAGGTTACTACCTCCCCCCATGTTGTGTTTTTAGGTTGGGTATCTGCATCATCAACATTGCCACCCTTATAAGGTCACTTCACAGTAAATAAAATGTCAACAGTGATGCCCCACAACAAACAAAGAAAAGTGGTACTGGCTCAGCAGCGGGGTGTTGCTCTTTTGAGCAATTGAACATTGAGTATGCCAACAGACAGTGCACTTCTGTCATGTAGTAAGACAGGTGTAGTTGTCAACATTGATTGGCTAAATGTTGACAACCATGTGGTACTTCTCAACCATGCAGATAATATAACAACAGATTTCACTTCGTGTGAGCTGGCGTCTTCCTGTTTCACCTCCACATGTTCCAGAGCAGTAGCTTCCGGGCTGTATAAAGCAAACAAGTAAAAGATCATATCAATAGTTGAAATATCAAGGTAAAGTGTTTTCTTTAAAAACAATTTCTAATACATCATCATACAACTATCATAGACACATATTTCTGGAGCAGCTGTCTCTCCAACTGGATATGTTGTTAATCAGTATTACATGCATACATAAGTCTTCCATCTGCAAAAGCCAAAGTGAATTATGTTTTACCATGTATATATCTTTCCAGACAATGTCCATCCAGTGAACAGTTAATAAGAAATTCATTTTTCCTGGGATTCCTCAATGTTTCTTCAATTCGCTTTTCCAAAAAAACTCAGAACATATTATTGGTAATATGTAGCAGAACAAGCAGTGCCTGCCCATCAATCTAATAGTTATAACATTGTCATAATGCATATTTGTTTTTGAAACCTCTAAAGCATACATGTACCTTCAATTTACATACACACCCTAATTATATGTTATCTGTCTTTGAACAGTTTTAAATGTGAGTTATTATATTAAGAATAATACAAATCTGTGATAATGTTATTGTTTACTAATGACCTCTAGCTGAATATGGCAATGTTTATGTTTATAATCTATTTTCTACAGGGCATTACATTACATTAACAAACATGTAGAATTTCTATGCTGTCCATTATTATGTGCAATAATAAAATGAGACATTGGCAGGATATAGGAATTAGGTGAATAGATCTGGGGACATGTCGTAATTAGCAACAGATAATTAAGCACACCATTGAATACTGAGACACCTACAACATTACAATTGGTTATCTATTATTCACTGTACATTAAACCCTGCACTGTACTGTAGGAAGACCTCTCCCAACACCACATGTACCTATGGACATACATCCATTCTCAGATTCATGAACAATAATATACCACTCATGTGTATGTACCAGTTTGTTATGGTAGTACAGGATCTTCTGCCATGGTGGCACTGCATCATTGACTGTTAACACCTTTTTGAAGTATTTTTGGTGGATATTCAAAATGGTTTTGCCATACTAATAGGGTGTACATGCCAGTACTAAATTCCACCATTTCGCATATTCAGTAGAAGACAGTTGCCACTGAAACAGGCTGAGCAAAGTTATGCAAATGGCTTTCCTTGTTAAACAACTAAATAAAAGTATAAATAAAAAATAAATAAATGGATGAGCTCAAGTGGAGGAGGTACCATGCATGAACTCAGAGTCCGATATCCAGTCGGGGTGCAGAGTTGTGTAGCCACAACCCCAACCAAGCCTGCATGACTTGGGGCAAAAAAAGCCTAAGTCGACGGCCACCCACGGTGAGTTGCTGGATTGCAGGCTTAAACACAGCAGCTTCCACCTGTGCTGGCCTGGCCCGTCCTTGTGCCCCCGCAGTCTGACAGGCACCACTGTAAATCCCTCCCACCCCTCCCAGTGTCCGACTGCGGCATTGTGTACTTCCCCATCACGGGCAGCAATGTGGCTCCCCTGAGCGTATCCCTGGTGGTCCAGTGGACTTTATCACGGGCAGTGTTAAATAACCTCCCAAATATATCCCGTGGTCCAGTGGACCAAAATGCCCGATTGCAGGTGGCAAACAACCCACCCTCCTGAACGATCCTGGTGGTCCAGTGGACTAAATGCCTAATCGTGGGTAGTTTAATAACTTCTAACATAGTCCTGGTGGCTAGTGTCCTCACCACCCACCCTTGACACAGTGCCTCTCCCCTCACAGGCAGCTGGCATCATCACCCACCCACTTCCATCAACTGATCTTGTTAGTTGTGACACCATTGCAGATCTGAGCCAATGGGCGGTATCCCATATTGTTATCACAGTCCAGATTGTAATCAATTCTTTCATTAAAAATCTGAACGTCATGGGACTATGGGCTGCATACCATTGGCTGTGCTTCTACACCAATGGCCGCAGCCCTGCGGTAGTCAGTCAGGGGGTGGTGGGCATGCAGGGGATGCTGCCACCTGGCGCTGCGGTAGGGGAGGTGGTGAGCTTAGCGGTGGGGGTGGTGTGGTACAGCTCTACCAGGCTATGTTCAGGGAGGGTTATACTTACTACCTGCATCGACCTTTCGTCCACTGAATCAGCAGGATACGTCTGCCACATTGCTGCCCAGGTGAGCTGTTGGGGGTGAACCATGCCGTGATCGCCCAGTGAGGGTGCTGCAGGGTATTCTACATTGTTTTGTCTACGATACGTGCAGGGCATTGTTCTGCTGCTGCAGCCTGTCAGGGCACACGCGCTACCTCGGGATTGGCAGACCACATGGTAATGCTATCGAAAATCGCTCCATAATCACATGTCGCAATGCCCCCACACTGTGGCTTGCATGAATTATACCTCATTTGCATGTCACATTTTGAATATCAGATTTATGCTATGGCGTTATGGGCACTATTATGCCACCGCAAGTTGAATGCTTCCACTCTCAGAACTTCCGTGGCATAAGTTCCACTGCACTGTGCACAGTGGTTGTGCCTGGGGGTGATATTCAAAGGAGTTGCTCAACAGCCGTAACTCCTTTGAATGTCGCCCGGAGACACAGCTGTGCAACTATTTTGCACTTTACAATGGCTTGGCAAGTATGAATGGCACAATTTGAATAGCCCACCTTTGTGTCATGAGAAATCCTCGTTTCTTGTTTGTAAACAGCATAACAAATTTGTGATAATAAAGTCTTACCATCATCAGAGTCAACAAATGACACTTTTGGGTCTCCGACTGACACCCTCCACAGCTTGACTCTGTTGTTGGCACTACCCTCGTGTGAAGCTGGGGATGCTCCTGGAGTGTTCTACCATGAACCAAAAAAAAATATATTTAAGTGTTAGATGTGAATCAGTACAGTTTTGAAAGACTTACAACAACAGTAAATCAGCCACGACATACATAACATTGCTTCTAATTATACATACCACAAGCATTATGGCCATATTGTAATAACAATTCTATATTTCTGTGCAGGGCTCAGCACACCATTATATACATAGTCGTCTGTAACTCTGTGGGGCATCAAACACTATTGATATGTGCATTTGTACATGTCTGTCTGTGTATTGAGTATTTCGGTCCACTGAATCACCAGGGTATACGTTCGAGGAGTGGTGGTTCGTTACACTTACTACACATGATCGGCCATTTCCTTCCCACTGGACCACTAGGGACATGTTCATGAGGAGAGGGATGGTTTATTACACAGTATTACAGACTTGTCCAAGTTTTATACCACTACATCACAATAACTAAACAGTAACATATTGTTCTCTTCCAACATACCATAGTAGTAAGTGCATGTATTGCAAATGTGCTATTTTCTGGCATGGCTATCTTAGCAAGCTCTGGTTTGTGACTGAACAACAGCACATGTAAATCGTGGAAGAATTAGGTTACGTGTTTCATAGTACATCCTACATATATAGTATTAAAGTATTTTAAAACGTTGTGAGAAATATAGGTTTCTGATTAGTAGCAAACACGTTATTAGCTGTATGTCAATCTTTGATTAACATATGTGGAGACTAAGCACATACAAAACAATGTTCAACACTATTTACAAAATATTGGTATGATAATACTAATACGTACTCTGAGTGTTTATATTAATGGTCACTTATCCTGTGTGGGGGCATGTAGTGCTCGGCTGTGCCTCATGCCACATTACACCAATAAACACTGATTTTCACAACATTAACATAATCCCTCCTCATGTCTTGTTGCTTAATCATGCACGTGTATACAATTATTTTTACAAATTCTGAATACATGCACAACTATTGTGAAAAGTTGTGCTTTTGATTTACGTGAGTGATATGGCCTCCCGCATGTATTTAGCACAGCATCCCAAAGCTCGTCGATGCAGGTAGTACCAGTACGTATCATTGTCCGGGTATCCCCTCACGTTGTTTCAAAATATAGAAACGTTGGTGTAACAGCTTCCACTTCTTCTTTAACTGTACAACAGTCCTATTTTTTACTTTTAAAGCTATGTACAAATAGCTGTTTATGCGCCTCCACATCGAATCCAGTTTCCGATTTGTACTCCTCATCAAAACCTTCGGATTCCCTCTAGCCTGGACTGCCTCAAGCAGTGCACACACCTCTCGCAAGGTCCACTGCCTCATTCTGTCAGTTTAGAATTGTTTAGTTCTGAAATACAAACAGAAACAAATATCTACATTAGTATCATGTAACAATATAAATCATTTCTTAAACGAATTCCATATAATACTAATTAAATTAAAGAGCACATGTCCTTCAACATAGCAGAAACACACCTCAATAGCATTATGCAGGGCCTAGAAAGGATTCAGCCACCTCCAGTAGTAACAACTAACTGCTACACTATGGTGTCCCACCAGCATACAAATCCAGTAGTCTCAGGGTGGGGCCTACTGCATCGAATATGACATTGGATACACCATCACATATCCATGTCTACTACACTGAACTGTTCACATACCATAACAAAGTGATGTTGAACACAGATGAACCACACATTGCACAACTGTGCAGACACCTAGAAATATACTTAATAAATGTGAAGACAGATAACAAACCAATTGAAAGTTAAATAGTATGATAATTCCGTTGTACATTCATGGTAGCTATATACTAATTACTACCCATATCTGCTACATTCAAAATAACTCTATTTCCTGACATACCAGTAAAGAAACATATACATTGAACAGCACCACTGTGTTTTATTGTTGTTGTACACATACCATACTGTAACAGTTACATTACTGTAAGACCACACTAAATGCTACAGTCATTTAACATACTCAAACTATATACAATTATTAAAAGCTTCTCAGAAATGCTGCAATCTTATTGGCTGTTAGGATTCCAACAGTCTTACATTAATCCATGTTATACTGTCATGTATAGCCTGATCACCATGGTACACGGATTGCTCCTGTCAGCATTCCATCCCCTAGCACAGCTGAATGTGTGTGTAATGATGCATTCTGATTTGAAACCAGCATTCTTAAACTGTTGGTGTAAGAACTATTTTATTAAAATCTCCCTGTAAATCAGGAAAACATTCATAACGGATACTTCTTAACACTTTTCTTTTTGAAAACATTTTTATAATAGCAATAAGGCAGTCCCCATGAGTTATATAAATGAGTCAGTTAATCACCCCTAGGGGCAGTATGGCACCAGCTGCACCTTCTGCCACATTACACTCTAGGGTGATTAATAGACAGTTAATCTAAACCCTGGTCATACCTTATTGCTTAAATGTTGAGATAACAACATCATACAATTGTGTGAACTGACAGCAGAGAATTAGTATTGGTGTTTCTCTACTATCCTAATATAGCAAACCATATATGTGTGGCAGTATGTATGTGAGATGCATGCAGTTGATCTATTTTTTACTACATCAATATGGTTCTGAAAAGAACCTTTGTGTATACTATAATATTTCCTAAAAACAGTCTGACAATCTTAAAGGACTTTGAGGATTCCATCTGAAGGTCTCCCAGAAATGGCAATTGCCAGCATCTAGAGAAATGTACACCATCTGGTAGGAATAGCCAATCATTACAGTATTTTTATTTGGGGGTGACGATGAGTATACATTCCATGCATGCATGAAAAGCAGTTATCTGTACATTTACTTTTCATGCTAGCTCTGTCAATCAGATACATATGATGTTCCTGCTTGCCAAACTCTACGCTCTGTAATATCTGAAAAATGATAATACAGGCAGGCAACATAGACATAATAGAAGCAAGGTCCAATTTTGGCTCTGCAACTAAATCTACCCAGCATTTTGAGCCCAAATCATTGCCTCCAAGATGTATTGTGGTATGTCAGGAGGAGAGTGGTTATCAAAGTCTGTCCATGGTTGGCATAAGATGTTCCCATCTCATGCCACCACTGATAGCTCATTTACATAGCAATTAGGGAGCTGCAGGTCCCTCCCAAAATTACTATGAACTGCAAACTCAGCTGCTCGTCTTATGTAACTGCTTCCAACTATCCACAAAATCCTTTTGCTATTTTCTGCCATTCTAAGTTTTAAAACTCAGAACTGTATAGAGAGCTACAAAGAAAGTCAGTGTTCACCCTGCAGTGACCAGACAGCACTGGAAATCAAACTGATATTTTCCCTCCTTATTTCAAGCTAGCTTTAGTGGGTTCAGACAAAACACACAAATCAAATAAAAAACATTCCCTGCTGCTCTGGCTTCATTAACCAATCTAACTGATGCATTCAGTATTACTAGACCCATGTTTCTGCAAAAATCTGCAACCACTGACAATTTTGAAAATGCATCCTTTTCATAGGCAGGTTTAAACAATGAAAACATCAGAAAAAAGTCTGATTGGTGCCATTTTCTCATAGAACTCCACGTGCACCTTCCTATCTACCTCCATTTGCAGCTGTATCTGTACAAGTTAGTACAAAAATGATTTCTCACTTTAAACTATTTTTTCTTAAGAATATAGCCTGCTAAACAATAACAAATAACACTATGAGATTCAACATCAAAAAACGTTTTTATTAATAGTATTTACATGTTGTTATAAGTTTTTTTAATACTAGAAATAATCATTTGAAGATAGACTGTACTTACAGTTTCAAACTGCTCTCTCAGCAATATTGCAAATGGCTCCTGTTTACTTCTTCTTCAGTGTTGTCCGTCTCTGATTGGTTCTCAGAAATGGCCTGACAAATCTTAAATTACATTGGTAGACGTAGCTGTCAGTCAAACAGACTGTTTTCTGATTCGATAATGAATGTTTTTGGCACTCCCAAGTGTTACATTAATTTTACTGTCGAATGCACGAAAGTACATTTGCGACACTTTCGATAGCACAACAGTAAAATTTGTGAAAGTGTCGAAGTTCGACAGTATTTTTGACCATATTGTCGAATGCACGAAAGTAAGATTTGTGACACTTTTGAATGCACGAAAGTATTTTTTTCGAAAGTTTCGTGCTCACGAAAGCAATTTTCCAAGACTGTCTATTTATTGCCACAATTTCAGATTTAATGGGAAAATAGCTAAATTTTCAATTATAAACACATTATGTGCTGCATAGCTGCTTTGAACTCAGTACACTTCAGATATGTAACATTTACAACGTTCCAAGCGTGCATAACAACTGTGCAACGCAGACTTGTGAAACAGTTGTTTGTTGTAATTTTCACACCCAAATCTAAAACATAGCCATTTTAAGACCTCTCCTCATAGAGTGTCACTCTAGTTGTTATACATGTGTACCATATAGTAATTTCACATCAACTGACCCAAAACGCAGCACGTAACCAGAAACACAATTTTGTCAAGATGCTGAAAATGCAATCTGTACTATTCATGAGTTGTGTGTTAAAAGCAAATTGTAAATTCTCAACTGAAAAGTATGACAATACACAAACTTACAAGTGTACATCTGAACTGCACTGCAGGGAGCTTGTAAATCAGAAATGTTTCAGACTCTCACACCAATTTTCTATCATATTCATTTTTAAGTCGTCTGCTCATAAACACAGGCACTGTAATTTTGTGACTCTGCCCCATACAGTTATTTCATCAATCAACTGCAGCATTGCACAGTACATGTGCAGAAAAACATTTTTTCCATGTTGTTAAAAATAACAGCTCCAATAGTGATACACAGGAGTACTAAAAACACAATGTTGATAATATGCAGCAACGATATTGAAATTTCGTTAACATGCAAGCATACTTAGCAACTGTAGTAGATGCAGTCACACAACAGTAATAGTGGCATGTTCTCTCTCTAATTGTAAACATACTAATTGTTACAGATTTGGAAATGAACACCATCACTTTCAAGTTTTGGGTCTACCATATAGTAAATTAGCATACTGACTATGCCATGACATGCTACATGGTAGAAAACACATTTTCGTCCACATGTAAAAAATTACACCTATCCTAATCATGAGTACACATGTGAAAAAAAATCTTTTAAATGTGGGACTAGAAATATTGAGAATGCACAAACTTCTGATACGTAAGAAAGCTAAGCAATGCACATTCATAAAACTATTGTTTAGTTATGTTTTACCAAATTGTTAACATACTTAACGTACAATTCTATCAATACACACTCTTATAATACATTTACTGAAGCCTATTCTAAAAACTTTTTTCTCTCACACAGGTACCTGATGATACTTCTGTAAAGATTTACTTACACACTGTCACTGTCAACCATAATAGCAAATATGCCAACTAAATACAGACATAGATGTGTCTCAAAACGAGAGCGGTATAATAGTACTACACTGTTGTATAAGGGCAACAAACAAAACTGTAAAGGCACACCAAAAAATGAACATCAACAGAGCTTTACTACAACAGTGACCCCTACATCAAGTCACTGCACAACCAAACGAAATTCCTTAACAGAAAAGAAAAAATGTATACCATCACAAATGTTGTGTCGATCTCTGAGATGAAACACAACTATTTTGAGTGTAACCATCAAGAAACGCTCAAAACAACACCGGAAACTCAAAAATAGTGATTTACAACTCAGAAAGAGAAAGTATTTCCGATCACTAGCAAGTAAAGCTAAGATCGAAAGACTTATCACTGCTGTGCTACGGCACACAAAAAGAGCAAGAGTCACCTTCTCTGATGAATTTACATCTGAAAGTACGAACTTTGTCAACAGAGCACTGTTTAACAGCAACGATTGTGCGTAAGATGTGTCATGTGCTTGAACAATTCAGGAAATCTTATATGCCATTAAAAAAAGGCTTCAACAGTATCCTTGTTTGACTATTGACAACTTCTGTCATGTTTTCACAGGACAGTGGCTGCACACAGCACTCAGAAGCATATTTCTGGAAGAGTCTTATCATTACTTAACAAAAGAACAGGCGTTCAGTATTGATGAGTCCAGCAACTAATAAATGTCCTCAGTATCTCTGATGACAATCAACTGATACTGATAATGACTGTGATCCAACCACTCTTCAATAAACGGCACTCCGCCTGGATGGTCATGTGATGATACCTGCAAACTGTGAGGCAATCATCATCATTTCAAAATTAGAACACTTTGTTAACCTATTTGTAAATAACAGATCAGCAAAGAAAGACATAAACTGTTTACAAAAATTGACCATTGTGAAATCCGGCCACATACTGGACTCATGGGTCACCTCACTTGCATGTCTCAATAGTGGTGTTTGTGGATAGTATTTTTCACAACATGCGGATGCTTGCAGTGCATCAAACAGGCATGCAAACTTTGTCTACAGAGTATATGAAGTACAGCGAGGTTGTACATCAGTACACTTGTTTAAATGACTTATTGCAGTCAGGTGACATGCAGGGTGCCATCACTTTCCTAAAAAGTGCAACACATTACTTCTGTACCAGAAACAACTAATTTTCATTGTAACACCTTGTAGAAAAATCTGTTTCAGTGCTAGAATATGCATTCTGAAACAGTACGGAAGGAAATTGCTAAGTTTGAGGTTGCAAAGTCTCAGAAGTTTGATTCTGTGGGTGTGTCATGCAACTGTCGTGCCATACTATTAAACAAACAGTCACAGTCAACCTAGAAACCTTGTCACCATACAATGACATGTGGTTCGCCTGGCAATTCTTTTGCTGCTGAAATCTGACTTTCACTTACAAGACACCATTGTGCTATGCAAACACTGTTTTTCAAAACTGAAGTGAACACTTTGCCAGCAAGGTCAATGCTAAACAACATGGAAACAGATGTTACACCAAGTGAGATTTCAACATTGAATATGTTTGAACGTATTCTAATTCAGACAATGAAACCATTCCAAACGATTCTACGTCTGAACACAAAGACACGGAACATTCCACAGAAAGAGCTTGTTAGATCTCTAAAGGGTTCTGTGATGTATCTACCACTTCCTGTACAGGAAAATGTTCAAGCAATCTCAACTGAAAATAGCTTGGTAATTCTTGTAAATGGTGTGCCTACAAAGGCCAAGGCCATCTGGCAAGATGTTGTCAATGTGCAAAAGGTAAAGCTTGCTCTTGCTTATTTAAAGAGTAACAATTCCTTTTATATAGACCTTGACATAGATCAGATGGCCAGTCTCTCTGTGCAACATGATCTATTAGAAAAACTAAGCCAATCATTGAGAAGATCAGTACACAGACAAGTGACAATGTGTATGAACAGTACACAATTCACTCACTACATGGCAGAGATCCATTAGGAGACAACGTTGATCTCTATCAAATGAAGCAGGTGGAAGGTGAGCCTGTCAGCATTTGGGAGGCAACACTAGAAGCACGCTGTTTCCCAGACCTATTTCCAAAAGGGTCAGGCGGACGCCTAGATGAAAGAGAAGTATGGGTACAGGGTGCTGAGTACCGCACTAGCCGTGTCCTCAGCAAAGATGGCAAATTCAGACGTAACGTACAGTACCTGTTCCATCTGCTCTGGGAGAGTGAACTTAGCATTCTGTCTGCGTCTTATAGCATACCATTCAGTCTAACAAGTCCACTAGATGGAATAACAGCTGCTCAATTTCTAGAGAAATTAAAGCAGAAAGATGAAAATGTGCAAGTGAATCTGTCTTCCATACTTTCAAGTCTCCGTGGCACCAAAGAATATTGGTATCGCAGACACTCGGAAGTGATGACAATGCTACGAGAGTATGGTGCAGCCACATGGTTTGTCACACTTAGTTGTGCTGAATATGCCTGGGACGAACTCATTGAACTGTTGAAGTGGGAAAATTCTGATGTCGAAGGCATCTCATCGATGACTGTCAGAGAAATGTGTTCACTTGATCCTGTGTCTGTCACAAGACATTTTCACAAGCGGTTCCATGACATTCTCACTTTCATTTTGTCAAAGGACAATCCTCCTCTAGGTATTGTGGAACATTACTTTTGGAGGACAGAATATCAAGCAAGAGGTGCCCCTCATATCCATATGTTATTGTGGATCAAGGATGCGCCACGCATTGGTGAACATGAAGCAGCAGAAGTGCTATCATTCATCAAAAAATATATCACTTGTCACATTCCAGACAAGTATGACAGTCCTACACTATGGAAGTTGGTACAAAAGTTCCAGCGACATATTTGCGCAAAATATTGCCGGCAAGTAGTAAAGAACAAATCTAATTGGTACACACGATGTCGCCTTGGATTTCCTAGAAGGTTTGTCAGAATGGTGCCATGAATGACCTTTTCTCAGCAATGCGACACCACTTGAAGGCAAAATCAACCAAGAGGGTATACAAGTTACCCAGAGATGAAAAAGAGGTGTACATCAATGACTACAACCCAACTCTTCTCCTAATGTGGCAAGCAAACATAGATGTTCAGTTTGTGGCTGATAACTCACTGGACCTGGTTCGGTACGTCACTTCATACATAACCAAACATGAACAGACTAGCTTGCAAGATCTTTGGGAAGATATTGCCACTTCAAGCAAAAGCCTGACATCTCAGCTGTGGTCATTGGGTTTGAAGACTCTTTCACACAGAGAATGTGGAGCTTATGAAGCCAGTGACCGGTTAATGGGTACACATCTGTACGGGAAGTTTGACGCTGTAAGTTTCCTCAGTGTAAACTACAAAGAGAAACGGAAGCGTGTACTGATTCCTCATGCCGAAATTGAGGAGCTCACTGTCAATACACCTTCTTCAAAACATATCTTGAAGAATAACCAGATTGACACATACTACCCACGTAGACACAACGACATGAATGATATGTGTCTGTTTGAGGTGGCTAAGTGGAATGACTACAAGACAGGTGCAGCACCTGACTCAACACGCCAAATTTACAAGGTCAATGGACTAGATGGCTGTCTCGTGAAGAGACACAAGCCATGGCTTATAGATCACTGCAAACTGCATCTAGGCACATCAGAGAGCACAGAACATTACTACTTTGCTCTCCTATTCCTATTTAGACCCTGGAGGAGTGAGTCTGAATTAAAAGGTGACTCTGACACATTCGAAGACCAGTTCAATCTCACTTACGAGAATTTCCAAACTGAGTACTCACAGACATATATACAAAGACTAAAAGCTGAGAAAGAACAGCTTGAGAAGGCAGAGAAGCAACTCAGGAAGACACTCCAGTTAGTTCACAAGACAACCTGATCCAGAAGGACAAGGTGTTCTAGGTGACCTCTGCCCTTAAATGCCCCAGAAGTGTTAATGTCAGAAATTGAGACAGCCATGCAACATGGCACACACTCTATGGTCAACCCAGCTGACTTAAGAGAAAGACTAAATCAGCTGCAGCATACAGTTCACTCTCAAGTAGTTGAAGCTGTCCAACATGGCATACTACATGAAGCAAAACAATGTGACTGCACTCACTACAAGCCACTACTAATGTTTGTTAGTGGTTCAGCTGGCACAGGAAAGAGTTTCCTGATTGAAGCCATCACTGCAGAAGTATGGAGTGTGACAGGCTCTTCAATGTCTGTTGCTGTAACTGCTCCCACAGGACTAGCAGCATACAACATTGGTGGAGTAACATTACACCGTCTCTTTATGTTGCCAGTCAAACATGGGAGAACTGAAGAGTATCGTAAACTGTCATTTGAGGTTGCATCTCAGCTCCATTCCGTGTTCACAAAGATGCAGTTGCTAATCATTGACGAAATCAGCATGGTCTCCAATGTCATGCTTGCCTGTATTCATCTACGTCTACAGCAGATCTTAGGTACTGACGATGGAGTGCCATTTGGTGCCAAAAGTATACTTGTGTTGGGAGACCTTTACAACTTGCACCAGTCAATGCAGAGCATGTATTTACAACTCTGACTGCCAAGCAAGCTAAGAATATCCTCGGTTGCATTGCAGGCTATAACATATGGGAATTATTTACCTATGTTGAGTTGTCTGAGAACATGCGCCAAAGTGGTGATCTAGCTTACAAATCACTTTTAGATGAAGCTCATACAGGTTCTCTATCACCAGAACATGTTTGTATGTTAAATGATCGAAAAATCACAGTACATAGTACATGCATAGAAACAGCATGTAATGTCTTCAGCAATATATACTCTACTGGCAGACACATAGTGTGTCTTATGCCACGACTAAAGAAATGCGCTGAATTCAACAATCTAAAGCTGCAGAGAGAAAACCAAGAGATTCTAACTCTGCATGCAGTTGATACAGTTGATGGCGTTATTCTTAGTCGAAAGCTAGTAGCAAAGATGACTGAACGACTAAGTGAACTGAAGTCAGATGTTTCACGAACAGCTGGTCTAGAAGCTGTTCTCACAGTTTTTAAGAATGCACGATCATGCCGCTACCGTAGATCTAGATGTAGAACAAGGTATGGTAACGCTGCCATGGGAAACATCATTGACTTTGTCTACAATGTCCAGAAGACATATATTGAGACACTTGTAGTCACTTTGACAACACGCAGCAGTCTGTACACATAGATCGAACCTGCGTTAAATTCCAGGTTTTCAAGGATGTCTATGTAAACAGAAAACAGTTCCCATTATGTGTTGCATATGCTGTCTCCATTCACATATCTCAGGGATTGAGTTTGGATTCAGCAATGGTAGACATAGGTACAGACATTTTCAAGGATGGCATGAGCTATGTCGCACTTTCACGTGTACATAGCCTTTCTGGATTGCACATCATTAGTATAGCACCTCAGAAAATATGAGCTGACAAGCGATGTATTCTTGAGTACAACAGGTTACGTACTCTACATCAGCCACAAATGTCTTTAATACCACTGCCTACATATCTGTCTGTCTCACACAATTCAGTCACAGCTAGAGGTAGCAACAAACAGCAGCAAGCTTCCAAAAGTGATTCAACAAAAAAGAGCTCAGCAAAGGCCACAACTTCAAGTAAACATTCACAACCAGCAATTCATCAGAAATCAGTTGGTGTAGCTGCTGTACCAGTCTTTGACAACAGCAGTAGAGTAAACTGCTATGCAAACTCAGCTATGCAAGTTTTTCTACACATGCCGCAGTTTGTGCAGGCAATATCTGCTTCACAAGACAATTCCCTATCAAACGCTTTGAGGCAGATTATCAACATGACTTCTGACCACTCTAACACTGTACAGTCACTAACACCACTACGACAGGTGTTAGCTACATATGCTGGATGTAGTACATTTGCTGCAGACATACAGCAAGACACTACTGAGTTTATGATGGCTGTCATAAACAACCTGGATGAAGACCGCACCCCAATGCGGCAGTACTTCACAGTAACATATGTTACAAAATATGTATGTGTTTCATGTGGCAATTCACAGCGTGAAACCACACAAGACATGCTGTGGATTACTCTCTTTGTCCCTGAAACCAAAAGTGTCAAATTTCGACAGCTATTCACCAATGCTGAATGTAGTCATGCCTGTGGAAGGTGTGGAGGCAGATGCACTCAGTCCATACGTCTCAGGAGTTCATCTCAATATCTGTTGCTTATGTTGCACAGATTTGACCCCAACGGGCTCAGAGTTGATACTCCTATCACAGATTACACAGTTAGTAGAACAGTCTTCAACCAATTAGTGTTTGACACTCAGAGTATAATCTATCACCATGGTCTGGGCATTACACCTCGTTACTAAGGTGCAGAACTGGATGGTTAGAGTGTGACGACTTTACAAGCAGTTTTAAACAGAGACTGCCACGACACTTGAAAAATGCATATCTTCTAATATTGAAGAATTATGACAACCTTCATATTTCAGAAGAATAGGACAAAACATGTTGCATTTAAAAATGACTACTTTGTCCAAAATACATTCTTGCCTCATTACAATGTTGTATAATGTACGACTCTAAATAAACCATACAATTGCAACAAAATGGTATTCTAACAGAGACATTACATACACTGTAACATGTAAGATCTTGTGTGGATCAGTGACTACATGAAAATTGTTGTAGTGGCTTCAATTGGCGCCAACAATATTCACAGTCACTAGGGAAACCATGATTACATGTCTATCAAAGATTGTACATCTAAAAACTGAAGCCTTACTGCTCTCCTTCTCTGTACATATCTTTAATTATCCATGTATCAACTCATGCATAACAACAAATTTATATGAGTTATAAACTGTTACTCTTTGCAAACAAAGAGAAGTTCTCAGTTATCATCGTAAATAACTAAGCAACTACTAACATTCAACAAACATTCCACTCTGTCTCAAGTTGTCTACCAACACTTCCATTTGATCTTCTAATATTGAACAATTATGATAACCTTCATATTTTAGAAGACTAGGACAAAACATGTTCCATTTAAAACATGACTACTTTGTCCCAAAAACATTCATACCTCATTACAATGTTGTATAATGTACGACTCTAAACAAACCATACAATTTCAACAAAATGCAATTCTGACAGAGACATTCCATACAGTGTAACATGTAAGATCTTGTGTGGATCAGTGACTACATGAAAGTTGTTGTAGTGGCTTCAATCGGCGCCAACAATATTCACAGTCACTAGAGAAACCATGATTACATATGTATCAAAGATTGTACATCTAAAAACTGAGGACTTACTGCTCTCCTCCTCCTCTGTACATATCTTTAAACATCCATGTATCAACTCATATATAACAACAAATTGATATGACTTATAACCTCTTAGTCTTTGCAAACAAAGAGAACTTCTCAGTTATTATCGTAAATAACTGAGCTACACTTCTAACATTCAGCAAACATTCCACTCTATCACAAGTTGTCTATCAACACTTCAATTTGTCTATTGACTCTTGACATATAGAGAACATTATTCGGTCACCATGCAACAGTGTAGAACTATCACGCTTTCATGCGTAATACTAGTATTGTACATACGTAAAAATAACTACCTTTATTGATAATGCAAGAAGCTGAATTACACAACTGTAAATAAGAACCAATTGCAGAATCTCATTTACTGACTTTTACATGTGTTTGCAATTACTTGTACATAATATAAACATTTGTATTCAGGTGTACATTGTTAATAACTTAGTTTGATACCTGTACTAAAATACTAGTGTAGCACTAAAGTACAAGTGAATGTTTTACATATTATTCAGCACTATACTAACTACATTTAATTAACCATAAGTTTGTTAAAAAATGCATTCTATGCACAGTTTTAGTATTTACAAGTTAAGAATTTACATAGAAGCCAGTGTAAGAATTGATAATATGTCATTTGTTCATGTAAAAATATTATTTTTTTTAAACTTGTCACATAAGTAATTCTACGGATGTAAAAAATATTGACAATTGTAAATCAGACACTGTTACTGATCACAACAAACTGCATACCTGTTCCTGACAATATTTATGATCGCCTCAATTGAGGGGTTGGGTGGGAATTTTCCATTTGCGCCTAGTCAGTGACATATTATTAAATAATACCAATCAAATGTCACAAAACTAAAATTTTTGTATATTGTACTACTTAGACACTCAGCATATGGTTTTTCGCCCACCCCAGGAACATCCACATTAGCAGTCACACAATTACAACAAAACACTTGTCTATTGTGTGTAATCACACTTCACAACCTACTGACATTGCCTTATTAACATACCACACAAGTAATGCACTACACATAATTACAACATACAACCATTTTTAAAAAAGTTACATTTTTTTACAAACTGCATTCACATTCAATAGTAAATATATAATGAAGCGCCACAGCTTCAGCCTGACTATTAGAATTCCAGGTCGAATGTCAGAAACTACTTCCTCACATAAAGAGTAGTGAGTACTGAAAAATAACTAGAAACACACACCTGATTAGTTTCCCATAATATCACACACTTACTCCAATCCATATTATACAGGTCTTATTATTCTTACACATTTACATATATGACAAGCAATGATTGCACACATACAAAGATTGTATTGTGAGACTGCTTCTGTTAACTAAATTTCACTCTTGATTGGACCTTTTCTCCATTTGACAAAATTGGCAATAAATTATTTCAAACCATAACCACCTGTGTCGACTCCTTACTTTAAATACTATTATGACATAAAAATAAGTGTCTATGACTTAAGCATACAAATCAATGTTAACTAATACTGCTACAACTATACCTCCATCAATTTCTTTGGTACCTATGATATACAGTCAGTATCACAGCATATGCAACGATGTGGGACATTGCATGTCACATTTGACAGAATTCCTAACAGTGTAAAAAACTCAGCAATGTACTTACTTTTCCTGTGCCTATGCAGTCATTATTACTATACCAAGTGCCACACATCAGCACCCAACAGGTCACAGCTGTGACTATAAATGTACCATTCAGTCACTACTATGTGTACTTCAGAGTCTGACAAAATGGACGTTTCTCATTGGCTGCAAACATCCTAACAACCTTATGTTAATCTTTTATTACCATACATGAAGAGCTTAACGATATACTGAACAAGGTTTAAAACTGTTTAAAAACATGTTTTATTATTATAGCAATAAGTCACTCCCAAGAATTGTGTTAATGGTCAGTCAGTCACCCTCTAGAGACATGTGCCACTCGGCCACACCTCATGCCACAGCATACCCCTAGAATGTGATTAACAGACCATTAACATAACCCCTTGTCATGCCTTATTAATAAATTATAAAAAGGGTCTCAGAAACTGAGCTTTCTGAAAGGCTGCAAACATTCTAACAGACTTCTGTAAATCTTTTATTTACATACATACAGAGGTTAACCATTTCCTGAACAAGCTTTTAAACAGTTTAAAAACATTTTTATTATAATAGCAATAAGGCATTACTAATGGCAATGATAATAGTCAGTTAATCACCCTATCGGACATATGCCACTCGGCTACACCTCATGCCACAGTACACCCCTTAAAGGTGATTAACGGACCATTAACATAACCCTGCATCATGCATTATTGCTTAATTGAATTTAAATAACCATATAGCCCACAAGTCCCCGGACATCCCTTTTTCAGGGGTGACCCGGAAAGCAAACAGTAGATCAAATTGAACACAATTGTACATATACAAGCTGAGGGTATACAGTATGCTTCAGTTTACAAATACATCTGTGTGGTCATCTACACCTACAATTACAATATACTACCTAACTTTGTCTGACATTGGCTGCTTCACTGCATACCTAACCCTGCTGGTGATGTCTTGTGTCATACTAACACCAACAGCAATGCAAACAGAAGTGCTAACAGTGGCACATATGGTAACAGAAGTGAAAATGAGAGCATAAACGGCAATGCACACAGTGACACAGATAACAATGATCTGCCACGTGATGTGTTAAATGGAGGTTTGCAATTCCTCCAAACATCCTAACAGCCTTATGTTAATCTTTTATTGACATACATGGTGAGATAAACCATTTACTGAACAAGGTTTAAGACCGGGATGCACATTGGTTGTTGTTAGACATAACTCTCACCCCATCACGTGTGTAAAGCAGCAAAAGTATAGGAGAATGAGGTGAGAGTTAGAACCCATGATCCCAATGTGCACCCCAATGTCAGTTGGGGGGGTGGGCGTGGGGGTCAAAGGGTGGTTTTCAACTGTAACAGCCGGATTTTCTCACTTTGTCGCTGTGGAACAACCCTAGCTAATGCATTAAACAGAGTTTTTTTGCCTCTAATTACCCTTCTTTTTGAGAATGATAACGAGAAATAGTGAATGTAATGCAGTGCCAGGAGCCCCGCACTCCCACCACATGATGTCTTATGGCATACTAACAGGAACAGCAATGCAAACAGAAGCACTAACAGTAGCGCACAAGGTAACGCAACCATGAATGAGAACAGAAAGGGTAACGAACACGATGGAGTAGACGGGAACGTTGTACCACGTGATGTCTTGTCACATAGTAACATGGTGCCTGTAAATGGAAATATCAATGGGCATGGTGACGAAAAGTGAAACAGAAAGAGAAACAGTACGGTAGAAACAAATGGCAAAAAAGTTACAGAAACGCAATCGCAAATGAAAATGCAAAGGATAACACACATGGTGGCACAGACGTCAACGGAAAGTTAAACGGGTATGGAACTGCAAGCAGAAAGGGCAACAGTAACATTAATGTAAGTGCACAGGCTGGTTTCTTAAAACAACAGAAGTTTAGGAGAATGGGGTGAGAGTTAGGACCCACGATCCCAATGCACACCCCAGTACCGGTTTGGGGGTGGGCGGGGGTCCACGGGGTTTTCAACCCCAACAGCTAATTTCCTCACTTTGTCGCTGTGGAACAACCCTAATGCATTAAATGGAGTTTTTGCCTCTAATTGCCCTTCTTTTGAGAATGATAACGAGAAATAGTGAATGTAATGCAGTGGCAGGAGCGTGGAGTTAGGACCCACGATCCCAATGCACACCCCAGTGCCGGTTGGGGGGTGGGCAGGGGGTCTAAGGGGTTTTCAACCCTAACAGCAAATTTTCTCACTTTTGTCGCTGTGGAACAACCCTGACTAATGCATTAAATGGAGTTTTTTGCCTCTAATTACCCTTCTTTTTGAGAATGACAACAAGAAATAGTGAATGTAATACAGCGGCGGGAGAGCGGGTCCCTTTGGGCCCCGCGGTCCCGCCACATGATGTCTTGTGGCATACTAACAGGGACAGCAATGCAAACAGAAATGCTAACAGTGGGCCACATGGTAACACAAGCGCAAATGAGAACAGAAAGGGTAACGCACATGGTGGCGTAGACCGGAACGGTCTGCCACGTGATCTGTCGTCACAGAGTAACATGGTGCCTGCAAACAGAAATGTCAATGGGCATGGTGTTGTAAAGTGAAACAGAAAGATAAACAGTACTGTAGACAGAAATGGCAAAAAATAACAGAAACGCAAGCGCAAATGAAAACGCAAAGGATAACGCACATGATGGCGCAGACGTCAACGGTAAGTGAAGCGGGTAACTGAATCGCGCGAAAGGGCAACAGTAACAGTAATGGAAGTGCACAGGCTGGTTTCCCCCAAAATCTGCATAGAGAAAGACAGTGAGTACAAATAATGTATGCATAATAATGAGTATTGGCACACAAAATGAGAACTTGGAATACTAAATATGTTATATCTCAGGAACCGTACGACATAGAAAAAAAATTTTAAGTCATATTATTTACAACTGTCCTGGCTAATTTGATACTTTTCCGACGAAAAGTATGTATCTAGCACCGTTTCCGAGATACGGGCCTTGAAAGGCACGGCGAACGCCATAATGTTATCCTATGGGAAAAAAAGAGAAGTTCGGAGCGCCATAACTTTGCCTCCCTGTTAAATTTTTTGTCACCAAACCACTGAAAGGCACATCTGTGGGCTCTTGGCTGTCTTTCCTCCAAATTTCAGCAAAAAAGACCAAACCGTTATTTTGCAGCACGGATCAAAAGGATTTCTGTAATGCATCGGGCGCCGTAATGTTATCCTATGGGAAAAAGCATCAACTTTGGAGTGCCATAACTTTGCTGCCATGTAATATTTTTTCACCAAACTACTGAAAGGCACATCTGTGAGATGTTAGCTCCGTTCCCTCCAAATTTCAGCCCAAAACTCCCAACGGTTCTTTTGCAGCGCAGTGCCAAAGAATCACTGTCACTTTCCCACAGATGGAAAACTATTGTTGAAATTTGCGAAAGCTTTCGCACGAAAGTTCGACACTTTCGTGAGCACGAAAGTAATTTGTGAAAGTACTTTTTCCAGAAATTTGAAAAACATATTTCTGTGGTGTTTTAACACAAAATAAAGACATGGCAAGCATCCTCAGGACCCGAGTAGGTGAATACAAAAAGAATTACGTTGCTAGAGGGTCTCAAATTTAAATGCCAACCATTTTTCTGATCACCAACTGAAAACAAAATGGTGGATTTGCGAAAGTAACAGGCCCATTTGCGAAAGTAAAAATGCATTTGCGACACTGTTGAACTTTTTAACTTTTCCCATTGACTTATAATGGGAAACTGTTTTTTGAATAACTTTTGAACCGTTTAATATTTTTTCACCAAATCTTCAAAAGGCACATCAGGCACCCCGGCCACATGTTCCCTGAAGATTTCAGGCCAGTCACACAAACCGTATGACCTGTAGGCGCGACCGTAGAATTCCAGAAAAAGCGTAAATGCGCGCACAGATCACGCTTAATAACTCTGTAGCCGTATATCCAAGCAGTACAAAACTTGGCAGATCCCAAGGCCTATGACTCTTGATCACGTATTCCAAATTTCAGGCAAATCCATCAAACGGTTGCAAAGTTATTAAGGTGCAAAGTTTTGGGGTTTAACATAGAAATGGCTCCTCAACCCTAACTATGGTAGCACGGTAGTATATATATATATATTCAAATAGGCTCCTGTGAATGTCATTGTGCCATCCTGCCCAAATGCCCGTACTTCAAAAACATCTCTTTAAACAAACTTTTATAACTCCTATTAAACTAACAAAACATTTGAACCCTATTTTCTACATTTGAAATGTTTTCTTGCTTTTATAAACAGGTGGGGGACTCCATTGTTAGGAGGGTAGAACTGGGGGAGGGGTGGAGGGGGAGGTAAGGTGCCAGCCTGGCACCATGGCTTGAAGGGACAGGAAGCAAATCCTCAGGATCATTGCAGTAGCTGCATGTTGGAGGGAGCTGGATGTCATTGTCCAGCTAGGGACAAATGACCTGGCTGGGAAATTGATCAGAGCAGTGTAGGAGGAGTTTGTGGTGTTGGCGAGGAGCCTTAGACAAGTAGCATGCACAGTAACCTTCTCAGAGGTGCTACCTGTCTATGGCATGGGTGAGGCTAGGGTGCTCTGCACCATGGGATTCAATCAATGGTTGAAAAACTGGTGCAGAGCTCAGGATTTTGGATTCATGGGGGACTGGGAGTCCACCTGGAGGGATGCAGGCCAATACTGGTGTGATAGTCTGCATCTGTCTGTGGTAGTGTGGGTCTCAATAAACAGATCCTACAACCAGATAGGATGCATAAAAAATGCATATGTCTGCATTTATCATTTTATTCAAGAAGAAGAAAAAAAAATAAAATAAATAAAAATACTAAATTTAATATATGCAGAAAGGAAAAATAAATGGTGTTAATCCGTCACACATCTTCAAACATCAGGAGATAATTCTTGCAAAAAAAAAATTACTCTACAGAATTCCTGAGTTCTTTCCCTTCTCTCAAACAATGTGGAAACTTGCACAATTACTTCTTAGAACCTTCTCTCTCCTTGGCCAGAACCTTACTGACCACCGATCTCTCTTGTTTCTCCTAGAGGAACCTTTATAATGCCACAGGGTGACTCATCAATCATGTGATACTTTAATTAAGATGAACAATGGCATTTTCAAGCTTATATATATATATATATATATATATATATATATATATATTAAACCAACTAGTATCATTCTAGCACTTGAGGTTTACCCAAAAAAACAATTTTCCTCACAAGGTCCTAAAACAAAAATATAGACTTAGTTATAGGACTATGATGTCAGAGCATTAGCTTAGCTCCTCCCTTCTGACATCACTCCTCCTTGAGACCATATAAGCTGCCATTTCATGAGTTTCCTGCCCTATAGAAGGACCTCTGCAACTAACAT
Organism: Neoceratodus forsteri; assembly: GCA_016271365.2. NCBI lineage: Eukaryota > Metazoa > Chordata > Ceratodontiformes > Ceratodontidae > Neoceratodus > Neoceratodus forsteri. The sequence continues at coordinate 577,995,783 of CM057456.1, forward strand.
GGGCACTCAGGTAACAGTTTATTTTAGTACAATACCTTTTATTGTTCCAGTTTCCCTTAGTTTTACAGCCACTGCTTCTTAACTTACTAGCTGAAGTTGCAGCAGATACTTGTTTCATAACTCAGCCTTCTGCTGTTTAGAGGCTCTTTTGTTAACAAATGAAACAGCTCCTTCTTGACATTTGTTTTGGGACACTGAGCTTGTTGGACTGCTTCTCCCAGTAGCCACTGAAGGTTTGCTGAGCATAGCTTTTTCAATATGTATACATATATTTTTTTTAACAAGATGCAATTAAGTACTGACAGAAAAAGATAAAAAAGGGACAGTAAAGGATAGATAGAAGATTGCCAGGTTGGCCACCCTGACAAGAAAGTATAGGATAGATATTGAAATATAATAGAGGATAGGATAGAGTGAAAAGAAATAATGGGGGGGGGGTTATTGCATCTTTAAGTGATTGGTTATACTTCACAACAGGACCCCCTGTTACACTCCTCCCACCACAAGAAGGCAACATAATGTTTGTTGTGTTGACTGAAACCCCTCACCCTGTGAAGAGTTGGAACTTCCGCCCATCCACTCCAGAATTTCCCCCCAGGGACGCTTAAAAATAAACAGTATTCAAAACACTACTCAAAATCAGACAATACTGTTTACAAGTCATACTTTTCCCTGGGGTTGTGCCATCTTGGCACTTTGTGATACACATACAATTCCATTATCTGTATCTGGAACAGAGTTACTAGCTGGATCAGCACCAAAGCGTGATAAAAAATCAACGTTCTGATGCTGAGAACCAGCTCTATGTCGTACAGTGAACTTATAAGGTTGTAATGATATATACCACCTGAAAATGCGGGCATTTTTATCTTTCATCAAATTTAGCCAGCATAAGGGATTATGATCTGTTATAATCGTAAACTGATTTCCCCAAAGATAATATCTCAGGGCTTCTACTGCCCATTTGATGGCCAGACATTCTTTCTCCACTGTAGAATATCTTCTCTCTCTTTCATGTAATTTCCTGCTGAGGTACAAGATGGGGTGTTCCTCTCCCTGGCTATGCTGGGTCAATACTGCCCCTATGCCTGTGTCAGAGGCATCCATCTGTAATTCAAATGGTTTAGTGAAATCAGGGCTACATAACACCGGAGCTGAGCATAGGATGGCCTTGATTTTGTTAAATGCCTTATCACAGGCGGGACTCCACTTTACTTTATTGGGAAAATGGTTTTTGTCAGATCTGTGAGGGAGTAGCAATGGTGGAAAAATCCGGATGAAGTGTCTATAATAACTGCCAGACCAAGGAAAGACCTGATATGGCGCTTTGTCATGGGTAGGGGACTGTTAGCCACAGCTTCAATTTTATCTACTTCTGGCTTAATCCTCCCATGTCCAATAATGAACCCCAGATAGCGTGTTTCTGTCTTAGCTATAGCACATTTGGACGGGTTAATGGTCATTCCAGCATCCTGGATGCTTTGTATCACAGCACTAAGCTGTAATAGATGAGTCTCCCAGTCGGGGCTATAGATGACCATATCATCCAAATAAGCAGCACTATAGCCCTTGTGAGGTCTCAAGACATGATCCATGTACCGCTGAAAGGTAGCTGGCCCATGTAGGTCGAACGCATCGAGTGAACTGATATAGACCAAGAGGGGTACAGAAGGCAGTTAATTCTTGGGTTTTGGGGCCAATGGAATCTGCCAATACCCTTTTGTTAAATCTAAGGTGCTTATGTATCTTGCAGACCCAATCTGATCTAGGAGATCATCGATGCATGGCATTGGATAGCCATCAAACTCAGATACTTCATTAATTTTCCTAAAATCTAAGCATAACCTGATGCCCCCTTCCTTTTTATGCATGACCACTAATCGAGAGGACCAAGGACTGCATGAAGGAACTATCACTCCTGCTTGTTCCATTTGTTTTATCTCAGACACTATTTCTGGCCTGATCCTTTCTGGTAATCTATATGGCTTCTGATGAATTGGTTTGGTTTGGGTAACTCTGATCTCATGGACTACGCCTTTGGCTCTCCCTGATTCTTTGTGAATGTACGCACGAAATATTCAAGAGATGATCAATCTCAATCTCGTGCAGGGTTTAAGTCAGGATTGATATGCACTAGTGTCAGTAACAGATTTATCAATCCTGTCATATACTATATCTAGCTCTGCCCTATGAGGATCGGTCTGATATACAACACTGGGGTTTCTGTTTTTCTACCATTTTCTCCAGCAGGTTGGCATGGTAAATTCTTTACGGGCTATGCCCTGGCATCTCAATGGCATAGTTTACCTTGCCTGCCTGGTGTAGATCACATATGGTCCTTGCCAACGCATGAGCAATTTATTTTCAGTGTGAGGTAACAATAGCAACACTTTTTCCCCAGGTTCAAATGCTTTTATGCCTTTAAGCCCATATCATAATGTTCTTTCTGTTTGAGTTGTTTCTAGTCAACATTTTGATGGGCTATAGTCACATATTTCACTAGCCTTTTCTCAATGCAGTCATGTATTCAAGTATATTTTGCATGCTACATTAGACCCATGTTCATAATGCTCTTTACCACATCTAAGGGACCCCTAGGGTTACGCCCATATAACATGGTAAAGGGGATAACCCTGTAGTAGCCCTGAGGCACTCTCTCTACAGGCAAACAGCAAATAGGGCAAAAACTTATCCCAGTCCTGGCCTTCCTCCTGCACATACTTCAGAAGCATACATTTAATTGTCTTGTTAAATCTTTCCACTAACCAATCAGTTTGGGGATGGTATGGGGATGTTCTAACAGCAGATACCCCTAGCAATTTGTAAAGTTCTTGTAGCATGATGGAGGAAAAATTACTACCACGGTCTGTCAGGATAACCTTGGGTATTCCCATCCTGCTGAAGACTTGCCAGTTCTTCTGCAATATGAGGGCAGTAACCGTCCTCATTGGTATTGCTTCTGGGTACCTGGTTGTAGTCACAAATGACTAAAATATACTGATTCCCATAGAACTTTTTAATAAGGGTCCCACCATCCATTGCCACCCTGTCAAATGGAGTAGTTACATATAGTATAGGTTGTAGGGCACCATATCTTTCTTCCCTCCTTGGCAACCAATTGGCACTGGGAACAGGACTTACAATAGGCCACAACATCCTGGTGGACCCCAGGCCAACTAATTGAGATAGAATCGTTGTACTGTCGGTCTCTACCTTCATGACCAGCCATGGGAATATCATGTGCCAAGTGCATTATTTGTTCCCTATATTTACTGGGTACCACTAACTGTTCAGTTCCTCATTTGTACCAGGCTCTACAACAGCTCTATACAGGATATTGTTTTTGATAATAAATCGAGATTGTCCAGGATGTCCAACCTTGTCCACCTGTAAAAATAAAGATGTTAAAGATTCATTGCATTTTTGGTCCTGTACAATATCTTGCACTAGAGTCTCTGGGATATTAAGTTGACCTTTAGCCTGATGATTTTCATTCCAAGTCTTTTTTTCTCTTCATCTAGTCTTCTTGGACTTTTTGTCCTTACTGACAGTCTCAAAATAACCGTTATCAAAAGGAAAGACCTCCTGTAAGTCTTGTGTTTTGGCCTGGGACCTAGTAACCACATTAACAGTTCCTGTAGAAGTCTTCTGCTGCTGCATTAAAAGGTCAAAATGAGGAAAGTCTTGCCCAACAATGACAGGTACTGGGAGTCATGGAACAAGGCCTACCAACATGTCATGGCTTTCTTTATTTATAGTTATATTAAGACATGCTGTAGGGTATCGGTGTATGTCTCCATGTACACACTGCACAGTAGTACTTGAATCACTTTGGGGAATATTCAGTGCTAGATCAGCCCTGATCAAAGTTTGTATACTGCCTGAGTCCAGCAAACCCAAAGTCTGTTGTTCCCCAATACCCACAGAGGTCACATACCCAAAATTTGCTAGGGCAAGATGTGCTAAATCAGATCTTTTATTTGGGCAGTTCCTTACAATATGCCCTTTTCCAAGACAACCATGGCATATTATTTCTGCATATGGAACTCTCCCACCTCTCTCCCTTTGATAGAACTGTCTCTGGTTAGTAGAAGCATTAAAAGGTGGTCTTACCAGCGCATTAGATGGTCCTGGATTGCCCTGGTTATCTCTGGCTTGGGTGCTTCTTGCTGCTAGGTAATCTTCTGCCAATTTAATGGTGTCTTCGGCTGTCTCAGGTTTATGTTCTTTTACCCATAATTGCACTTCCACAGGTAATGTCTGGATGAATTGTTCAATTATTATCAGTTCCATGATTTGGTCTACAGTTTTGGTGGTGGGTTATAGCCATTTTCCACAATAGTCCTTCAAATGGGCATAGGTTTCTTTTGGGGTATCCAAGCTTGCCATTTTCTGAGACCGAAATCGTTGCCTGTATGTCTCCGTGCTGATATTATATCTATGAAAATTTCTTCTTTAACTCTGTCATAATTTGAGCTATCAGCTCCACTTAGCTGGCTGTAGACTAGTTGTGCCCATCCCGAGAGGTATGGGACCAAATGAATCACCCATTGGTCTCTGGGCCAGTTGCAGGTTTGGGCCACCCTCTTGAAAGTTGTCAAATAGGCCTCAATATCATCCACCTCTGTCAACTTAGTTAATTTAATGTCTCTAGGAACAGATCTCCCAATCTGCCCCTGGGTCATGTCCTGGATAGCTTTTAAGGTTGCCATCCATTTTTCATCTTGTCTCCGTCTCTCTTCGGCCTGTATCCTCCGGTCTTCATCCCTCTGTCTCTGGTCTTCTTCTCTCTGGCGCTCCATCTCAAGTTGGCGCAAACAAATCCATTTCAGTAGTTCACTTGGATCCTCCGGTGCTGGGGTCATCTGGCTTTCCTTCTTCTTTGGATTACCAGCCACAGCTGTGGCTCCTTCTTCCATCTTTCTTTGTCTGGTAGCAGGTTCGATCCCTGGCAACAACTGGACACCAGTCTTCAATCTGACAGACCTGGTCAGATGTAATGCATCCAACTCCACTTGTTCTGGTTGTTGCATCTGCTAGAGTATTTTCAGTGTAACACCCCCTCTTGAGTACCTACTGACACCCCAGAGGTTGGAATCCCACTTCTAACACCAGTTGTGGTAGTGTGGGTCTCAATAAACAGATCATACAACCAGATAGGATGCATAAAAAATGCATATGTCTGCATTTATCATTTTATTCAAGAAGAAGAAAAAAAATAAAATAAATAAAAATATTAAATTTAATATATACAGAAAGGAAAAATAAATGATGTTAATCCGTCACACCTCTTCAAACATCAGGAGATAATTCTTGCAAAAAAAAATTACTCTATAGAATTCCTGAGTTCTTTCCCTTCTCTCAAACAATGTGGAAACTTGCACAATTACTTCTTAGAACCTTCTCTCTCCTTGGCCAGAACCTTACTGACCACCTATCTCTCTTGTTTCTCCTAGAGGAACCTTTTATAATACAATCATGTGATACCTTAATTAAGATGAACAATGGCATTTTCAAGCTTATATATATATATATATATATATATATGAAACCAACTAGTATCATTCTAACACTTCGAGGGTTTACCCAAAAAAACATTTATTTCCTCACAAGGTCCTAAAACAAAAATATAGACTTAATTATAGGACTATGATGTCAGAGCATTAGCTTAGCTCCTCCCCTTCTGATATCACTCCTCCTTGAGACCATATAAGCTGCCATTTCATGAGCTGCCTGCCCTATAGAAGGACCTCTGCAACTAACATGGGCACTCAGGTAACAGTTTATTTTAGTACAATACCTTTTTTTGTTCCAGTTTCCCTTAGTTTTACAGCCACTGCTTCTTAACTTACTAGGTGAAGTTGCAGCAGATACTTGTTTCATAACTCAGCCCTCTGCTGTTTAGAGGCTCTTTTGTTAACAAATGAAACAGCTCCTTCTTGACATTTGTTTTGGGACACTGAGCTTGTTGGACTGCTTCTCCCAGTAGCCACTGAAGGTTTGCTGAGCATAGCTTTTTCAATATATATACATATATTTTTTTTAACAAGATGCAATTAAGTACTGACAGAAAAAGAAAAAAAAGGGACAGTAAAGGATAGATAGAAGATTGCCAGGTTGGCCACCCTGACAAGAAAGTATAGGATAGATATTGAAATATAATAGAGGATAGGACAGAGTGAAAATAAATAATGGGGGGGAGGTTATTGCATCTTTAAGTGATTGGTTATACTTCACAACAGGACCCCCTGTTACACTGTCCAGGAGGGAAACCAGGATCCTAGGTGATAAGTTTAAATGCTTCATTGGCAAGCATTTAAACTAGCCAAGGGGGAGCATGGAAAAGGAGCAGGGAAATCCTAGCCCCCCCAAATAAAATCAGGGAAGTAGTGAGGTAAACACCAAGATAAATAAGTCAATAGGGAGAAGGGCAGGGGTAAAATGGAGAAAAAGACAAAGGCAGTAAGGACAGAGATAAGGCAAAAAGGGGTAAGGCCATCAAAAAATGGAGGGTAATGAGTACCAGTGCCAATTATCTAGATAACAAGCTCCATGAACTGGTGGCCTTGATGGAAGAGGGATACCTGGATATCATGGCAGTCACAGAAACATGGTACACAGCTAACCATGACTGGGATGTCAACATACTAGGGCATACAATCTACAGGAGGGACAGGAAGGGTAGAAGAGGAGGAGGAGTAGCTCTCTACATAAGGGAAGGGATTAAAGCAAAGGAACTAAAGGGTAAACAGGGAAGAGAAGAGGCACTGTGGGTCACCCTGGAGACCAAAAATGGCACCACAATCCGCACAGGGGTTGTACACAGACCTCTATCTCAGGGGGAGGAAATGGGCAAGGAAATGATAGAAGGCATCCTTAGGATGGCAGAAAAAGGGGAGATATTGTTGATGGGGGACCTGAATATGCCACGTCCAAGAGCAGGGTCTTTCTCGATGCCATACAGCGGGTGTGCCTCAAGCAGCTAGTGTTGGAACCCACTTTGGAGGGAGCAATCTTAGACCTGGTGCTCTCAAATGGGGACAGAGAGAGGATCTCAGATCTAGAAGTGGGTAGCCATCTGGGAAAAGTGACCACCAAACTGTGGTTCATGATAAATACAGCTGTAGAGTCAAGCCATACAAAAGTGAGGGTACTTGACTTTAGGAAGGCTGACTTTGTCAAAATGGGAGAGTGTCTCAGAAAAGCATTAGCAAACAGGCAAGAAGGAGAGTGGAGGAACAATGGGGAGACATCAAAACTGCCATCACAGAGGCAACAAGCCTTTGTGTGAAGCAAATAAACAAATCAAAATGAAAGAAAAAACCACTATCATTCTCAAAAAAGGTGGCGGGAAGGTTAGGGAGAAAAAGACAGCATTCAGGAAGGATAAGGAAACACAGAAGGGGCAGCACAGAGAACTGTACCAGTTAAAGCAGAAGGAAGTGGGGAAGGCAGTCAGAAGAGCAATGGCCCAAACTGAGGAAAAGATAGCCAACTCGGTTAAGAAGGGGGATAAAACCTTTATAGGTACATTAGTGAGTGAAGAAAGACCAAGGGAGGGATAGTAAGGCTTAATAAAGGGAGGGTGGGTGGGTAAAGAGGGACAGTGAAAAAGCAGGGATACTGAATGAATACTTCTGCTAGGTATTCACAAAAGAGGAGGAGGGGTAGGTACCTAATCCAATCAATAAAATGGTGCAGGGTCTGCAACAGAAACCATATGAAGAAAAACTAAAGGAGCTTAATATGTATACCATTGAGGAAAGGAGGGAAAGGGGGGACATGATAGAAACTTTAAAGTACCTCAAGGAAATCAACAAAGTCCAAGAGGGTAGCATCTTTCTGAAAAAGAGATGTGCAAGAACAAGGGGAAACAATCTGAAGATGGGGAGGATGGCTCAGGGGCAATGTGAGAAAGTATTTTTTCAGAGAGAGGGTGGTGGATGCATGGAATGGCCTTCCTGAGGAGGTCATGGGGTCAAAAACAGTGGGGAAATTCAAGAATGCATTGGACAGACATAAGGCAATTCTGTTGAGGGGTAGGAAGAAGTAGACTATTTGTTTACTAGGATCTTCAGCTTATCCAATAGGTAGGGAAATGGGCAGACTAGGTGGGCCAAGCAGTCCTTATCTGCTGTCAAAGTCTATGTTCTATGTCTAAAGCCTGTAATTATGGGCCATCAATTTCTGTCCGGTCTCCAGCTAGCTGCAATATTGCTCTGTCTCCCACATGTGCCTTATTAGCCATGTGCTATTGAGTCAGTATTCAGTCAAAGTAAGGAGATAATGAGTTAACCCCAATGCTGCCGAAAGAACTAGAATGAATCTATTTGATTGAACTGGACAGATGCTCATTCTGCAGCCCTGCAAGGGTTAAATGACAGCAGCTTCAAAAGTTGTTTGTGTTTATATCATGAAAAGTTGGGAGGCACAGTAACATCCCCCCTCCCTTTAAGACAGAGCAGCAAATACCAAAAATCAGAGGGGGAGCGCACTATTTTGCAGTTATGGATGGATACTTCCAAAAGTCCAAAAAGGAAGTTCCACAGTAAGCTCATTTTTAGAACTAATGCAGGAGGGCTGCAGGCTCTGCCTACCTGCAGCTGTAAAAAAGGTTTCAGATACAAAGATCAGTCCACAGTAATCAAACAGAACTTCTCCGAAGACTTGTAGAGGGAAAGGAATTAGTAAGCTCCATTACAACAAATATTACCAACAGAAAAAATTGAATCCACTGTTTTATATCCTGTAATATTTAAAGTATGATTGAAAATCACTGCCACAGTTCCCAAATGGCTGAACATAGAAGTTAAAGTCTAATACAAATACATGGTTTCTTGCAGAATGGTTTGCTGAAATAAAAGTGCCCATATAAATGTGTTGGCATGACAGTGTGTGTGTGTGTGTGGGGGGGGGCTGCATAAGGCTTCTAGTCCCAAGTGAAGAAAATGGAATATCAATCACAGGACTTCAACATCAAGGAAGGTATGGGAAAATTTTAAAAAAGAGTTTTTTTTTCAGGAGAAATGTAGTCAGTTAAGCAAAAAAGAGATGAGAGGACAGTCTGATACTTACAAAAATAGAAACAACAGAGAAAGCAGAAAAAAATAATAAATTATTTTAGTAACTTGTTAAGCTTTCAGTCGCAGGAACTGTCGTAAGATGCTGATGGAGCCTGCCCTTCAAAGGACCTAATCTTGGTATGGATAAGATTTCATTTGGAAGTGCATTGAACCTGAGTGGGGATCTGTAAGCAAATGAACGCTGCCCTTGAGATGTCCTGCACCTAGGAATCTTCAGAGATTGATGGGCTGAGCTACGAGTGTGCTGAGAGCTGGAGTGAGGGCTAAGGAGGTTCACAGTTCCGGTGGACAAAAGGCCGAGAAGTGCTTTTTTAGTTAACAGGTATGTTTGGTACTGTATCCTTCTGCTTAGTTGAAGCTACCCAGATTGGGTGTATAGGCCGCATGTGTGGATAAGGTGTGTAGCACCGATGAGGAGTCTGCATGCCTTATTTAGTGCAATGGATATTCTACAGAGTGAAGAAGTAGTAGCAGCACCATAGATAACCAAGCCATAGTCGGCAGTAGGTAACACAGAGCTGATGATTGCAGTTTTGAGGGCTTCGGGTGTCAAGCAGTGTTTATGTCTGTGGAGCAGACCCGTCTTGATGTTGACAGCCCGGGCAACGTTGTCAATGTGCTGTGTATAAGAAAGTGAGCTGTCCATGGTTTCTTCCAGATACTTAAATTGTAGAATTTGTTCCAGAGGTTCTCCCATGCAATTTCACATTGTAAGTGTCTGAGATTTGTGCATGCTATGGGTGCCACTGAACAGCATGACTTTAGTTTTTTTGTAGTTCAGGATCAATTTGTGAGCATTGAACCAGTCCTCAACTTCTACAAAACTATGCTGTGGTTGACGTTACAGTTGCTGTGGGTCAGGTTTACTAGTAAAGATGACAGCATCATCCACATTCAGTAGAATCTGTTGGTGGCAGGCCTGTGGTAGGTTGTTCAGGAAGGTGCTGAAAAGTAAAGGCTCTAAAATAGAGCCCTGTGGCACACCTGAGCAGAAGGGGCAGTTTGATAGAGGTAACATTTGCAATTTTCACCTGTTGGGATCGACCATCCAAGTAACTCTTGAACCAATCTAATGTGTCAGAAGTTAACCTATGGAGGCTAGTTGCTGAAGAAGAAGAGTGTGGTGAACAGTGTCAAAGGCCTTTGTTAGGTCTATGAAGCCTGCTCCCATTAAATTACCTTTGTCGAGTGATTGATGGATGTAGCCAGTGAATTCCAATAGAGCTGTTTTGGTGCTATGATCTTTTTGGAATCCATGTTGCTGCGGGCTTTGGATTGAGTATTCTTCAAGGTAATCCATCAATTGACAGCAACTATGTGCTCAAGCACCCTTGGATAACAGTGTGGGAGTATAGATATGGACCTATAATTTGCATGTAAGGCTGATTCTCCGCTCTTATGCATGGATGTCACTAGGGCAGACTTCCAGATTTTTGGAAATTGGTCCAGCTTCAGCAAGAGGTTAAGAATCTTAGTTAAGAGATTCAGTAGCTCATCTAGTGTGAGGGCAAACATTTTAAGATCCAGTGAGTCTCCATTAAATCTAGACTTCCCTAAAACTTTGCACAGGTATTTCTTGGCTGCTAACAAAAAGGCCTTCCTAAAGTAAAAGGGGGGGGAGAAGTTATTGGCCTCTCCTCAGTACTGTGTGTAGGGGGAGGGGTGGAATCATCAAAGAAATCTGGGGGGAGGATGCTGCTTAGGTCCATGAAAGTGTTGCTAAAAGCATTTGCATGGTAAGAGGGTCCAACGTCGGGGTACCATCAATGTTTAGCATTGAGGGTGAGATTTTTGATACTGTGCCAGTGACATATTTAATGTTGTTACAGCAATTCTTATTGTCCCCCCCAAGAATTTGCAAGCGCTTCCCAGTGGAATTTGGCTTCCTCTTGGTGGATTGCCCTTGTGCATTCATTCCTGACTTATTTATATTCCTGCATGTCCGCTTGTCTGCCTGTATCTCTTGCACAGTGCCAGAGGTGATCCCTGGGTTAAGACAGTAACAGCAGAGAACTGAAATAATGGCTATCCAGGATTCACAAGGGGCTTTAAGAACCAACAAGCTCTGGCAGAGCCACTATGACTGTGAATACATTAACTAGATAAGGGTGTTTCATGGGCTTAAACATAAACATTTATTTATTTAAAAAATATCAGATTTACAAATCTTTGAGTCAGAGACTCATTTACAAAGGCACCTTGTCGAAACTAATACAAAGACAACACAGTTAACAAGTCAAAATACAATGGCTCGGAGAGCAGACAGTTATAACAATCATTCACTGGATATTCATGGGTAGCAGTAGATAAACAGACTACATAGTTTAGGCACACAGGCACCACAAAGAAGACCAAAGCAGTTCAAACAATATACAATAGCTAAAGTAAACAGACATCAGGAGTCAAAGAGAAGACCAGAGTGTTCACATGAAGTCTGTTGCATACACTAACTGAATCAAAGTACAGTACATTGAGAAAGGGCATATTTAAGCAATAAGGTATGAAGGTGTGTGCTATCATGTAATAATGTTACTCTTGGGGTGGGTTGAAGCATGAGGCAAGGCAAAACAGGCATCGTAGTAATGAGGCTTCAGCAGAGGAATCAATTTTTAACACACTATTATGTTGTTTGGTAGCAAAGATTAAATTAGCCCTTTTCTGAATGCAGTACTTTATTGCTGCTCCACTGGATCAGCAATATTAGCATAAGCTGTGCCCAGTGCAGATTTTACAGCACTTGTCCTGGTCTGGTGATCTGGGTTTTACCCATACCACACTGCATGTGGCTTAGTGATATGCTGTACAGATGGCTGCAGAGCATAACCCATTGAAGGTTGAAGTTTCAGAAAACCATTATGCTAAACATATCAAGACTCCCTCCCTCCATCCCTCACCCCCAGTCACAATTAATCCTCTACCAAAGTCATGTTTAAATACTGGTGCCTCTACATCCACACCACTAAGCTTTTAATGTCAACATGCTTCTTCTGCTGCTGTGAGTTCCCCCATATGTGAAGTCCCATTCTGCTTGTGGCAGCCCCCCCCAAAAAAAAACACACACACAGACAGCATAGTAATGAGGCTTCAGCTGAGGAATATATTTTTAACACGCTATTATGTTGTTTGGTAGGAAAGATGACACCAGCCTTTTTCTCAATGCAATACTCCTTTTGACTCCACCCACAGTCATAAAAACTGGAATAACAGGTTCCAAGGAGTATAAACTCACCAGGAATGTTAGAAAAACCTACCCCTCCCCATTCATTCACAGGTGTCAATGAATGTATTTGTTAACCATGCTGGTTCATCTTCTCGCTTCCCTCACAGAAACTGCATTTGTGTTATTTTAAATGAGTGATACATAGCTTGTCCAGGGGGATGGCAGCTCTGATAGTAGTTCCAGTCTTTCTTTTCACTGATATAAACTGAGCCAGGAAAAAAGTTAGTAGAAAAAAAAACAGCATTTTGTTTCTACAAGTAGTTGTTAATTGCAGATGGTATTTTTAACATATGCAAGTCAACTCCACTTCTCAAACTTAAAAAGAAAAATGCACTTCATCACAGACTGTGTTTACCAAGTACTGTGCCCATGATTAAACAAATATTGTTAATCCCAAAAGCTGATCTTTGTTTTTAGTATATAAATGTTTAAGCAATACCTGAAAGCTGTCTATTTTCCTTGGAAGCTGTAGACACTTCTTAGTCTTTCCTTTTGAGACACCAGGTGACTGATAATCATTTGTTCCATGGGTTTTTAAGTCAGTTTGTTCTCCTAGTCCTTAACAAAATGCAGGGACTCCACAGACTTGTTCTGTTCCTTGGTCCAGATCCCAAACTAGTGAGTCTTCTTTCAGCATAATAGATCCACCTCATGCCCCTCCCACATGAATAAAAAAAATGTGGTCTGGATCTTTTGGAGCTTCTTGGGTGGAGGTGGGGTGGATATTACTTCCCCCCAAAAAACAATGCTGCCTCCCACTACTCAGGTTCCAGTTCTTGTATCACCCATTTAAGAAAGAAAATAGTACCCTGCAACCATTGACTAACATGAGAGTGTATTTATTTGAGGGCGGAAAATATTTATTGGAGGAGGGTAAGGCGGAGGAGACTATTTACACCTTCAGTCAGTTCCACAGACAGAAAACATGACATCACTCCTTTAGTACACGCAATACTCCTGTTGGCTCCACCCCCAGTCATAAAAAGGAAGAGACAGAAACAGTTTTTCTGAAATTCTATAAAGATCTGCCTAAATCTGAATTCAATGCCTAAACTGAATGATGGATTACTGTAAGAATATGATGCCTAGGGAGAGTAGACATAACTATTATGATTCATTTGAAGAAGAAATCAGTGAAACAGACATAGAGGATATGTTGGCATCCTTGTCAAAAGAGATGGCACCTCAGTCAGACTGCCTCACTGTTGAACTTATTTCAAAAATGTAAAAAGGAAACAGTACTATATTTACATTAATTATATACAAAAATGCTAAAAATGTACATTTCCAAGTTTATTTCAAGATTCATCCATTACATTATTATTAAAACCAGATAAAGATGACAAAAAAGCTGAAAACTATAGGCCAATCTCAGTTTTGAAATTTGACAAAAATAGTCACATAAATATTAAATAACGGACTAATCCAGTATATCAATAAAATAATACACAATGATCAGAATAATTTTCTGTCTGGTAGAACAATTTATGATGGACTTGACAAAGTACAGATGTTGTTAGATTATGGCAACTCTGCTGCCATGGATGTTATAGCACTCATCAGATGCTAAAACAGCATTTGAAACGATTGAATCAAAATATTAACCTAGCTAGGTTTCCCAGAATCATATGTGGAAATGGTTACAGCTCTTTATACCTCCCAGCTGCCAGACTAAAAATCAATGAAAAACTGACAAAAAATCTTTATAATTAGTACAGGAGAGAGGCACGTTTTTCCCCCCATCTTCATCATTATTTATTTTATGCATGGAGGATTTTCTATATAAGCTAAGATGAAATATAAAAAATCAAGGTGATCAATTTAGGAACACAAAAATTTGTTTTGAATGCTTATGCAAACATTATATTGTTACTGTTAACAGACCCAGTAGGAAGTGTACAAGAAGTCCTAAAAGTGATAGAAGCATAGTGAAAAATATCTGGTTATAGTATAAATAAAGGGAAATCAAAATTAATAGTAACAAAAACATTCATCAGCTAGTGTCATTCATACTTTTTTTCAGTACAACTTAGCAATCAAAACCTAGATTATTTTGATATTAATTTAACATTTCTAATAAAATACGTATTTCAAAAAAATAGCAATACACTTACTAAAAAAATAAAGATAAACTGTTGAATTGGAGAACAACGAAACTATCTGTATGTGGTAAGGTACAACTGATTAAAATGGCAATATTGCATTTAAACTCATATAAAGTACATTACTAGCTATAATTACTGAAGTACTTTCAATTTGGTTTAAACAAATAATACAATTATTAAAGCTATAATATGGAACCATAGTAAGCCAATAATTGCTTGGCCAAAACTTTGCCTGCCCAAAGAATTCAGCAGACTGATTTGCCTAGATATTAAAAGCTATTATCAATATTTTCTAGTTAAAAATAAAACTTATTAAAATGAACCTATGAAGAAAGGACAGATAAAGAGTTACTTGATATTTTATTAGAAAAAGTTACAAGAATAAAATAATACAAGCATTTGTCAATGCTGAATGTTGTTGTGCTGGCATTGGCTTTGGTAGTGCAGTGCGGAAACAAATTTTGGGCAGGATGTGAAAAATGACAGATGTACTGTTCGTAAGGAGGTGCAAAAAAATGGCAGTGTTGAAAATGTGGCATGTAAATATTGCAAATTTGCGAAGTTACAAGGGTGTGTGGAAAATGTGCAACAACACACTTGTAACACAATCATTTTATGGACTTTCGGCACCAAATTTTCAACATAGGCATTTTAGCACCTCTGCTCACGTACAGTGTCACTGTCATTTCCTCAAACTGTCCCAAAAAGTGATTTCGCACAGCGACTGCGCTATTCTGCACCGGACAGTGAAAACACATTTTGGGCAGGATATGTAAACTGACAGCTGTACTGTTCATCAAGAGGTGTGGAAAAATGGCAATGGTGAAAATCCAGAGTGAAAATATTACAAATGCACTTTATGAGCGTACGTGCAAACTGTGCAATGTACACTCGTAACACAGTCATTTTATGGAGTATCGTCACCAAATTTTCAATATAGGCATTTTAGGACCTCTGCTCATGAACAGTGTAACTGTCATTTTCATAATCTGCCCCAAACACTGATTTCCCACAGCGACCGTGCTATTGTGCGTCAGAAGTACGGAAACACATTTTGGCCAGGATGTGAAAAATGACAGCCATACTGTACACAAGGAGGTGTAGAAAAATGACAATGTTGAAAATCTGGCTTGAAAATATTGTGGATTCGCAAAGTTACGAGCTTGCATAGCAACTGCTAATGCACACTCGTAAAACAGCCATTTTTTGGATTTTTCCGACCAAATTTGTGAAATAGGCTTTTTGAGAGCCCACCTCATGAACACTGCCACTGTCCTTGTGTTAATCAGTACTGAAAGGTAATTTCATGCAGTGACTGCGAAATCACCTTTCAGGACCGATTAACATCATAACAGTGCCAGTATTCATGAGGAAGGGTCCCAAAAACCCCATGTTGAAAATTTGGTGCAAAAATTCAAAAAAATGCCTGAGATATGCATGAAACTTGAAAAAAAAACCTATTTATTCCATTATACAGCTTACTGGCATTTCCTCAGTTCGCGGTCAGCTTTGAAGAGTACAGAGGTGTTCCTGGTCCACCGAAGATCGTCGCGTCAAGCTCTGGAGGTAAGTATGGTGTGAAGGGGGTGTGGGGAGGCAAGTTGCACAGTGGGTGGGTGCGGGTTGTTGGAGGGGGTAGGGAGACTACGAGGGACTGTTTTCTGTTTACAGGTGTTAAGAAAAATACATTGCGGAGGTTTTCTTTTTCTACAGGTGTTTTTTGGGGGGGATACAGTAGCCGATGGGGGATTGGGCACCCCCGTTGGCACATAGGGAGTGGGGACACTAGCTGAGGGGGATTGGGCACCACCTCAGCACAGAAGAAGGGGGGACATCATGCTGACGGGGAGTGGGCTGCCCCATTGACACATTAAAGTGGAAAAGGGGGGGGATGGATGCTGATGGGGATTGGGCACCCACATCAGCAAACAACAAAAGTGGGAGGTGCATAAACCGAGGGGGATTGGGCACCCTCTCGGCAAGAAAAAAAGGAGAGGGGGACACATTATGCCGATGAGGAGTGGGCTCCCCCATCAGCACATACATGAGGGGCAGGGTAAGCCAACTGGGGAATTTGGTACCCCCGAGGTCAGCAGTTTAGTGGCCACTGTGCTGCCATGTTTGTAGCTGGCAAAGCACGTAGGAAGATCCGCTGCATATGATGAGCTTTTCTCGCATTGCAGTGGACCTTCCCTTAGATGTGCTCACCACATTTTGTATGCATGGTGTGGCGCCGGCATGCAGGCTCATTGGGGAATGAGGGATGCACCTACTGGTGCGTGACCTGCATTCGCCGAACAGCAACCGTGCCTCCAAGTCTCCACTACCACAAGATGTTGGCTGCACAAACGCATCAACATAAAAATTATGTCTTTGCCCCAATAAGTTTCAAGAAAGTAAAAAAACTGTATAACACATATGTAAAAATGTGTTATACTAGCAAAAGAAAATAAAAATTAACTCAATGACAAGTTTATCTTATAACATCTAGAACAAGCCATTATTCATAATTAATAATTAATAATAACACTATTAAATTCAAGACATTGACAAAACAAGAAGTAAATTTAAGAAGTCATCTGGTGGGATGGCAAACTATTTAAGCAATGGGCTTAAAGACTCAATTTAAGCTTGATGAGGTAGAATATTATTGGTATATTCAGCTAAGAAATGTATTTAAAAAAATCTTATGACCACTGGGAAAAGGCTCCTCCTAAAAGAATAGATACTGTACTTCTGAAAAAGAATGAATGAAACTATTAGCTGTTAAACCTATGAGAACTATTTCCTAGCATTTAAAAAAAAAAAATCTTATAATCAGAAACTCTACAGTAAAGTGAAATGGGAGCAAGGTTTTACTGCAAAGATTAGAGGCAGGATTCACAAAAGGAAGCTGAAAATGTGCAGGTGCAGTAAAAAGGACCCTGCCAACTGCAAAAATGCAGCTGCATGATATTCAGCAAGAAAAATGCTGCAGCTGTGAAAAAAACACAAGTGTGAGAGACTTACGTGATGCAGCACATGCGGAAATTGCACATGTGCTATAATTCCGCATGTGCGCATCCGTAAATGGTGAACAGTGTAAATAGGCCACTTAGAGTGGGGGAAACTGTTTTGCCAAACCACTTTAGCAGAAGCCTCAGGAAAAAGCATTACATGCAGCCCATACATCACAGTAATGTGGGCCAGCAGCAAATCCCACTCAGTGGGGCACAGCAGCCTCCTGGGTACCAGCAGGTAACCACACAGCAACCACTGGGGCAGACAGACACACAACAAGCAATGCAAATGCAAGAACAAGCAATGGTGAGCAGCTACAGCCAAGTGGGCCCACCACATACGTGGCAACAGCAGCACACCCAGTACACACAGGTGCAGCATTACCAGCAACCAGTGTACCACAGCTATGGTGAGACAACCTCAACAATGCCACCATACAGTATGCATCACCAACCAACGCTCATACATACACAGAGCACCACCCAACATGAGCCACATAACAATCCTATGAAGGGGCCACAACATCAGGGCCTGAACAGCAATAACCAGCAGCACCTGCAGTACCACCAAGACTGCCATATGCAGCAACGGCCACAGGCCCAGCAGCAGCAACACCACCAGCTACTACAACAACAACAACCACCAACACAGCAGCAGCAGCAGAACTACCCAGGGGAACATGAACAACAATCCCACCAGCAGGTAGCAGACACCAGCCATGGAGGTGCACAACACACACGGGATGAAGGTGGCCGAAGGCCACGTGCAGCCAACTGGACAGACCAAGAAAAAGACATACTCATACAGGAGATAGATGCCAACTATAAGCTGCTGTATAGTAAATCAGCCACAAAGGCTGTCAAGAATGAAATATGGCAAAAGATGGCTTGAATGGTAACTGCCCTGGGTACATCCAATCGTACTGCTGATGCCCTCAAGAAAAGGTATGATGACATCAAAAGGTGATCCAAGGAGAAGTTTGCCAACATGCACTGGTTGAGGCAACAAACAGGTGAGCAGTAAAAATGTATACTGTGTGTAATACAATGTGGTATGCAACAGTACAACTCCATATCATCCCCACCCCATATGCCATTGAGGGAGGGACAGGAACCACTGTGGGACATTAAGGGGCACACAGAATAGAAACATGTAAAGATACAGTAGATGGCTTAGGAATCAGTGTTGTTGTCTGAGGCACAATATATGTGTATGCTGTCCACCCACCAAATTGATCGCCTGCAGCAACAATGAATATGTACACCTGCAGCAACGTAGTAGGGAACATAAACAACCTAACAAATGTACACTAGGCAACACCAAAGAACAATGCAAAAGGTAATACAGACTCACATGTCATGCAGTATGCATCATGCGGTATACATGCACTGCAATATATGCAAGAACACAATTGGCCGTGTCCCTAGCAGCTGTACATCCCCAATAGTCGGGAAGAAAAAAGAGGATTACTACAAAATGCATGCAAATATGGTATCTCAACGCATGTAAAATGCATGAATCACATGTGGCAACATAAGGCCACATTGGCAAGGTGCAAACCGGCAACAAAAAGTACAACAAAGTTAGGGCCAATCCACCCACAGTTAAGATACCATAGCCATTCCTAACAGTAGGCCACTATAGAAGTAAACATTACAACCTGGTATACAACATGTGCAACAAGTAATAAACAGATATGGATGGGCAAGTTGGTAGAAAATAGAAGATGACAGTTGTCTGTAGAGAAAGTAAACTGGATATGTACAGTTAAATATAACACTCAATAACAGGTGGAGGGCCCCCCGATGAAACACCATTGACATCCCTGGAGGAAAGAGTAGTGTCCCATATCTGGCAGGGGACCATCAGCGGCATAAGAGAAGTGGACACTCTATGGATGCAGATACAGAGATCCTGTAAGTCAAAACAGACACTGACCGCATAAGGCTGACTGTTGCAACCCCCACAATACTGTATGTTAACCATATAGTCATATGCCAGCATGTATGTGTGTCAGACAACCACAATGTAACTACTACTAGGGGATGATACGATAGTGTGATAGGCCACTGCAATATTGCCATATTATGTCTCAACATGACAAAGGCAGTGTACAAACATAGCCAACATGGTTCCTCAACACAGGCACAGATATTTGTGGTGGATGATGCAGGTCAGGTAACAAAGGTACTATTAATGTGTGAACAGCAAGTGGTCTGAGACAGTGACACAGTAGGAACATAGGAAAGACCTGATGCAACAGAGAGCACACTGCAGACACAAGCACAATGGGAACAGGGCCGGAACACAGGCATATGTCAGGGATGTTGCATATCACACAATAATGCAACTTGGCAGTGGAGAACAGCAAGGGCTTTGACATACTGACACAGTAGGGACATAAGAAAGACCTGATGCAGCAGAGAGCACACTGCAGACACAAGCACAATGGGAACAGGCCAGGACACAGGCATGTGTGATTAATGTTTACACTGAGGGAACACCACATTGGATAATGTGGCGGTATGCCATGATCAGACATCCAGTGAGTCTCTGAGCACAGGAAAGGTCACAGAAGAGTGGGGAAAGGCTCATGTGATCCCACATCACAAGAATGGCAGCAGGGAGGAGGCATGGAACTACTGACAAGTCAGTCTAACCACAGTAGTGGACAACATTATGAAGGCACTCCTTAATGAAAGGATAGTGCAACACCTGCAATCTATAGGAGCACAGTGTCCAAGACAGCATGTGTGTACAACAGGAAGGTCCTGACAAAGGAATCACAGTGAGCTTTGTGAATGGGTAACCAGAGTGGTGGACCAAGGGGGCACACATGATGTCGCCTACCTTGAGTTCAGCAAGGCATCACATACTGTACCACATATAGCTGATTGATAAATAAGCTGTGTAGGCTCAGGCTGGCTCAGAGGTTGGTCAACTGGGTGTCAAATGGTTGGCGTACAGGAAACAGAGTGGTGGTAAACGGTATACAATCAGAAGGGATGCAAGTCACAAGTGAGGTACCCCAGGGAGCAGTCCTGGGGCCAGTCCTTCTCAATATCTTCATCAGTGACAGTGCAGATGGACTTGGGGGTAAAGATTATCAGTTTGCAGATGACACCAGGATGTGCAACAGAGTCCATGATCCACATGGGGTGGACAGAATGAGAAAAGATCTGGAAACGTCAGAATAGTCGGAAGAGTGGCGACTGGGGTGTAATGCAAAGAAGTACATGATCATGCACATAGGGAAACTAAACCCTGAAGCTAACTATAGGTTGGGAGTGGAGTTGCTGGCAATCATGAGGGAAGAAAGAGACTTGGATGTCATCATCACCGATGACCTGAAAACATCCAGTCAGAACAATTGAGCAGTAGGTACGTCTAGAGGGATGTTTGGGTGAATCAGTTGGGGAGCACAAGTCATAGGAAGGGGCTAATAATCGCTCTGTACAAGACACTGGTCATGCCCCATCTGGAGTATTGCATGCAGTACTGGAGGCAGCACTGGAACAAGGACATGAACACAATGTAGGAAGTCCAGAGAAGGGAAACCACAATGGTGCAGGACTGCATCAGAAGACATATAAGGACAGATAAATGGAGCTCAATATTGTATACCCTTGATCAAAGGAGGGAGAGAGGTGATGTGATCGAAACAATCAAACATCCTAAGTACATTAACAAGGTGAAAGAGTCTAACATGTGTCATATGAGAGAAATAGCATGACAAGAGGACACAGCATGAGATCAGAGGGATGTCAAGCAAGAGGTAATGTGAGTAACATCAGTGTCACACAAAGGGTGGTGGATGCATCGAATGGCCCACCTCTAGAGGTGCTGGATATGAATACAGTACAGGGCATCAAAGAGGCATGGGATAGGCATCAGGGAGACATACAGACGAGTATGAATATACAGGCCATTGACAGAGTAAAGGCCCATGGCGCATTCAGATGTTAGAAACAATGGGCAGACTGGATGGGCCTTGTGGTTCTTATCTGCCATCAAGCCTCTTTGTCACTATTTTTCTGGGTCCATACACAGAAATAATACGGCAAGGCTCACAGGGCTAGTACAGCACTTGAATGCCTCCATACAATGCATGTGCATCTCAACACAAGCACACCTTGAACAACACATCTGCAGCATAGAAAAGCATTTGACCATGAACAGTGACACTCCCAGTGTAGGGGTAGAACATGGCAAAAGGGTAACTGGGAATAAAAGCATAGACACATCACTAACATGTGTAGGTCACATGGGACATGTAACTACAAAATATGCTACAGAACCACATTCAAAGGATGATAGTAGCATGATATATGTACATGATGTATGTTGCGACCTGCATACTATGTATGCTAATGTCGGAATACAATATGGGTTGATGGTCCACATCTTTATATGTGTAGTATTAAGCAATAAGGAGCAACAGGGCGTTGTTCAAACCATATATTATCCACAGTCAGTGCTGATGTAAGGCAGTGTGCAAAGTCAAGTTCATTGAGACCCTGACTGTGTGGTATACCTAGTACTGTATAACCAATGTCCCTTAAGTGCCTGTGTGCCCATACAAAAAGGGAAAAGAGTTACATATTAGAAAACACACATGATATTGGAGTGTCTCAACAGGTGTATTGTACAGAAAGGCAGCTCAATAATGTTTAATATTCCATACACACGTCACTACCATGAGAGTCATCTGTCTCCACAGTCACTACACTGTGATTCATACACGTTATTGACAGTAGGGATACTAAGCATTATTGCAGATGTGGAATGCCATCCACCACCTCCACCAAACGCACAAACACACACACACACACACACACATGGAAGGTTACCATGGAATACATGAATACTATCTGCAGCAGAGTTCCAGTGGGCTGGCAGTATAGCCTAGAGGTTAGAGGAACGAGGTGTGAATGAGCTTGATACATCCAGAAGTGCAGACCTGAGTTTGATTCTCACAACCTCCACTTGCATACTGTGTGACTCTGAGCAAGTCACTTAACCACCCAGTGCTCCCAGGTCGCCCCTGAAAACAGGCACTTGTGCCTAGTGGGCCTAACCCGGTTACCAAAGACTAAAATAATAAATAAAAATAAATAAATAAAAATACACACACGGAGACACATATAGGCCTCAACTGGAGCGTTAACATGACATATAGCTGTTGAAAGGTACGGAGCAGTGATTCCTCAGGCAAACTGGTATAGACAGGAGATGTATTGTACATGGACAACTAATGTACAACAGCAATAGAGACAGACTAGTAGATTGTCCAAATTAATGTACAGTATGTGTGTAAAGAGGTGCTTTTATGTGAATGCAACATGAAATGTATGACAAGCATTGCATACCATTATGGTCAATCAGGTTGGTGCCCTACATGATGAGTACCATCTATTTGTAAGGGATGCAGCCATTATAGTGATGGTGATTAGGAATAGTGTGTTACCTGAATTAAGACAGTTAACACACTTGGCATGGACCTTTAAGTATGCATTGGTACAGGTATCATACTCCAATGGCCACAACAGAGTCTCAGCCAATCAGAACACAGGGAAATCCATTGGGGTGTCATAAAATACATAGTCATGCATTGCCAGTCATGACATTTTGTCTAGGTAGATCAATGTGTAACATGTCCATGGCTCTGCTGCATGCCTATACCATGAATGCCAATACAGGGAGTTCATGGCTCACCTGTATGGGGCACTACTAATAAATATGTTATGTTCATTCACAGCCCAAGTGGATGAAATGCAAGAAAGACCAACACACAGGACAATGGAGAGGTCAAGAACACAGCCTGCTGAACATGGAAGACTGCCAGTGAACCAAACCACTGAAACAAGTACAGCAGAACCTCCACAAAAAAAACACTGCAGATGATCAACACACCAATACAACAACAACAGAACAGGATAGTGAGGTAGATGATACCCATGATGTCACAACTGACCATGATGATGAATGTCCTGTTGAGAACATACCTGCAGACCTGTCACCAAGTTCATATGATCTGTCACCTGGCCAAACACTATCATCAAGTCATGTTGACCAACAGACCCCAGAAGGTACACCATCATCCATACACAGCGAGGCGCACACTGACCAGAGAGTGGATGATGAGCAGTCTGAACATGCACAATACGGATGGGCCATGCTTGATGTGGAGGGTCGGAATGACTGTGACACTGCAAGACATGCATGACAGCATGGTACAGACAATGGACATATGGCCCATCAATCACAACTAATGGTAGATGCCATGCAGGCTGTTGCTGCATCTGTCAATGTTATTGGCCATGCACATGAAAGCAGCATGTCAGCACTGGCAGATGCAGTGAGGACAATGGCAGACGCTACAGTATAACAAAATAATATCATGCAGAACAGTGTTATGGCCCTCAGTGAACTGACACACACACTCAGAGGAATGCAGACCTCCACAGAAAGGCAAACAGAATCATTACAATGTACCACAAATACAGTACTTAGTATGTCTGAGGAAATGGTGCAGATCAGGAAAATGCTCATAAGCCAACAATGCAATGTGGTTAGTGGTAGCCAAATAACTCCCACAACACCAGACAATAGGTCACATGGCACAGGATGTGGTGACAGTAGTCCACATGCCACATCAAGGCATCAGAAACACACCACCGAACCTGCCCGTTTAGGGATGGATAGCACGGTACAAACTATAACCACACAACACATGTACCATATGGAGACCACACCAGATGCACCATACACAATCACTGATGCAGGACACGGCACAAACACGTCCACAACATATTACAGCAATCAGTCAACAGGTACATCAGCAGCAATTCCTACAGTAAGTCAGCCCATAGCTCACAAAGAGGGGTCCCATGTGTGTAACACTGGCAATGACAAGCATGTACAACAGACAGTACCCCAGACAGTGGCACCAACACAGCCATCAGTGAGTACACAAGGAGACAAAGCTAATGTTCCACGCAAAAGGAAATGCAAGACACACAATATGGGCAAGCAGGTGACATCAGAAGGTGGAACAGTACCAGTCCAGAAGGAGGGTCAAACATCAAGTACACATGGCAGGAAACAGGTGGACCGTGTCACATAATAAAAGGCCCAGAAGCTGACATGTAGGGTAGACCAAGAAAAGTAAGCACAGAGGGTGTGACAATACAGGCACAACAATCAATGTCACAACCAGCAGCTAAAAGGAAATGTTCTGGTAGGGGAAGACCACCAAAGAAAACATCAAAATAGAATGGACTAATATCTGCAACAGTGAATGCACTGAAGATACCAATGTGTGCACTGGGGCATGACAGTCATGATAACGATGATGATTGACACATTCCGTGCCTCTGCAGTATCCCATACAGACACTGTCCACCCTCAACACCATGCACTTGTCCACATAGAAACATATACTTTGACGGCAGATAAGGACTGCTTGGCCCACCTAGTCTGCCCATTTCCCCACCTACAGGATAAGCTGTGGATCCTAGTTAACCATAACCCTATTTCTTCCTACCCCCCCCCCAAGAATTGCCTTATGTCTATCCCATGCACTCCTGAATTCTCCCACAGTTTAAGACCCCACAACCTCCTCAGGAAGGATGTTCCATGTATCCACCACCCTCTCTGTGAAAAAATGCTTCCTCACATTGCCCCTGAGCCATTACCCCTCTATCTTTATATTGTGTCCCCTTGTTCTTGCAAAGCTCTTTTTCTGAAAGATGCTACCCTCTTGGACTTTGCTGATTCCACTGAGGTACCTAAATGTTTATATCATGTCCCCCTCTCCCTCTTTTCCTCAAGGGTATACATATTAAGCTCCTTTATTATCTCTCCTCGTAAGGCTTCTCTTGCAGACCCTGCACATTTTAGTTTTCCCTCCTCAGGACTGCCTCCATCCTCTCTATGTCCTTGCGGAGATGGGGTCTCCAGAACTGGATGCAGTACTCCAGGTGGGGCCTCACCAACTGTCTGTACAGAAGGATAACAACATCATGTTTTCTGCTGGTAATGCCTCTCCCTATACATTCCAGTATCCCCACAGCCCTCCCTACTGCCTTCTCATATTGCTTGCTAACCTTAAGGTCATCTGATATGATCACCCCCAGGTCACTTTCCACATTTGTTGTTGTTACTACCCCCCCATTGTGTAATCTGCCCCTGTGTTTTTGTTTCCCAGGTGCATTATCTTTCACTTCTTTGCATTGAATCCAAGCTGCCATACTGACCATTCCTCCAACCTTTCCAAGTCACTTCTCATCCTTTCCACGCATCCTTGTGTACCTACCCTGTTTCAGATCTTTGTATCATCTGCAAAGAGGCATACCTTTCCTTCCAGTCCCTCTGCAATGTCACTTATAAAGACATTAACAAGGACCGGACCCAATACTGAACCCTGCGGTACCACACTAGTAACCCCTCTTTCTTCAGAGTGGACTCCATTTACAATTACCTTCTTGTCTCCTGTTGGCTAGCCAATGTTTTACCCAGGCTGCTACCCTGGGACCCACTCCCAGGCTGGTTACTTTGATTATTAATCTTTTGTGTGGGACTGTGTCAAATGCCTTGCTAAAGTCTAGGTAGGCCATTTCCACAGCCCTTCCCTGGTCTACTACTTTGGTCAACCAGTCAATGCAATCAATTAGATTCGTCTGACATAACCATCCCGATGTGAACCCATGCTGGCTTGGGTCCTGTGCCCCACTGGTCTCTAGGTACTCAATAACATTTATCTTCAGAAGTGAATCCATCACTTTCCCTACCACAGAGGTCAAACTGACAGATCTGTAGTTTCCTGCCTGTTTCTTGCTCCCACTTTTGTGAAGGGGAATCACATCCAGTTTCCTCAAGTCCTCACGTACCACACCATTCTCCCATGATCTGTTAAAAAGGGTAGTCAGTGGTGTCACTATTTCTCCCCTTAATTCTTTTAGAATTCTGGAGTGAATTCTGTCAGGCCCCATTGCTTTGTCCACCTTCAGTTTTAGGAGTTCTTTCAGAGCCCTGTCTTCTGTGAAAGGACTGGGATCGAGCCCCCTATCCAGAGTGCTTCTGTTAATTGGATTAGGCACCTCCCCCTCCTCCTCTTTCGTGAACACTGAGCCGAAGTATTTATTCAGTATCCCTGCTTTTACACTGTCCATCTCTGCCCACCCACTGTCCAGTCTATTCAGCCTCACTATCCCTCCCTTTGTCTTTCTACGCTCCCTGATGTACCTATAAAAGGTTTTATCCCCTTCTTAACAGAGGTGGCTATCTTTTCCTCAGTTTGGGCATTTGCTATTCTGACTTCCCTCCCTACTTCCTTCTGCTTCAACTGGTACAGTTCTCTGTCCTGCTCCTTTCATGTTTCCTTATACTTCATAACTGCTATCTTTTTCTCCATAACCTTCCTCACCACCCCTTTTGAGAACCATAGTGGCTTTTTTTCTTTCATTTTGATTTCATTATTTGCTGCACACAAAGGCTTGTTGCCTTTGTGATGGCAGTTTTGATGTTTCCCCATTGTTGCTGCCCCCCTCCTTCTAGCCTGTTTGCTAGTGCTTTTCTAAGAGACTGTCCCATCTTGCCCAAGTCAACCCTCCTGAAGTCCAGTACCCTCATCTTTGTACGGCTTGACTCTGTAGCTAGGTTTATCATGAACCACACTGTTTGGTGGTCAGTCGTTACCAGATGGCTACCCACTTCCAGATCTGAAATCCTCTCACTGTCCCCATTTGAGAGTATGAGGTCTAAGATTGCTCCCTCATGAGTGGGTTCCAAAAGTAGCTGTCTGAAGCATGCCACCTGTAGGGCATCGAGAATGGCCCTTCTCTTGGATGTGGCTGCAGCAAAGGTGCTTCAGTTAACATGTGGCATGTTCAGATCCCCCATCAACAGTATCTCCCCTTTCTCTGCCATCCTAAGGTTGCCTTCTATCATATCCTTGTCCATCCCCTCTCCCTGATATGGGTATACAACCCCTGTGCGGATTGTGGTGCCAGTTCCAGTTTCTAAGGTGACCCACAGTTCCCCCCTCCTCCCTGTGTACTCTTTTGTTCCATTGCTTTTATCCCTTCCCTTACACAGAGAGCTACTCCTCCCCCTCTTCTACACTCCCTGTCTGTTCTGTAGTTTGTGTACCCTAGTATGTTAACATCCCAGTCATGGTTCTCTGTGTACCATGTTTCTATGATTGCTACGATATCCAGGCATCCCTCTTCCATCAAGGCCACAAGTTCAGGGAGCTTGTGGGCCAGACTATGGTCATTGGTACTCATTACCCTCAATGTCTTGATGGCCTTACCCCTTTTGGCCCCATCCCTGTCCTTATTGCCTTTGTCATTTTCTCCATTTACCCCTGCCCTTTTTCCTATTGACATCTCTATCTTGGTGTTTACCTCACTTACTACCCTCATTTGTTTGGGGTGGGCTATGATTTCCCAACTCCTTTCCAGTGCCACCCCTTGGCTATTTTAAATGCTTGCCAATGAAGCATTTAAACCTATCACCTAGGATCCTGGTTCCCCTTCTGGACAGATGCAGATCATCACACCAGTATAGGCCTGCAGCACTCCAGTTGGACCTCCAGTCCCCAATGAAGCCAAATCCCTGAGCTCTGCACCAGTGTCTCAACCACTGATTGAATCCCATGGTGTTGAGCACCCTAGCCTCATCCATGCCATGGACAGGTAGCACCTCTGAGAGGGTTACCGTGCGTGCTACCTGTCTAAGGCCCTTCCCCAACTCCACAAACTCTTCCTGAACTGCTCTGATCCCTTTCTCAGCCAGATCATTTGTCCCTAGGTGGACAATGACATCCAGCTCCTTCCCCCATGCAGCTGCTCCAGCAATCCTGAGGATTTGCTCCCTGTCCCTCCAAGCCATGGCACCAGGCAGGCACCTTACCTCCCTCTCCCCTTCCTCCCCAGTTCTACCCCCAACAATGGAGTCCCCCACCAGGAGTTGTTTCCTTCCCTGTGTAGTCCCATGCCCCACCCTCTTGTGGGTCTCCTTTGTGGAGGTTCCCAGCATCCTCCTTGGTCTCCACTGTGGGTGCCTCCATAGAGGAACCACACTTTGCCAGAATGGCATTCGAATTGTCAAGAGCTACAACTGGAGTGATGCACCCCTGTTCCACCACTCTCACCTTCCCTGAGCCCACTGTGGTCCAACCACTCCTCTGTCCTGGCAACCTCTGAGGCAATGGCAGTGGCCCTGGTGGTCCCTGAGTGCATGATGTACCATCGGATATTCTATACATATGTCACACACACATTACAACATCTGTTATAGCAATTTATTATCACAGCTACTTTGACTGCAACATCACATATATACCACTAGTCCCACCCACACAGCC
This sequence comes from Neoceratodus forsteri, assembly GCA_016271365.2. Taxonomy (NCBI): domain Eukaryota; kingdom Metazoa; phylum Chordata; order Ceratodontiformes; family Ceratodontidae; genus Neoceratodus; species Neoceratodus forsteri. Next base: position 578,024,562 of record CM057456.1, read on the forward strand.
CATGTGAACAACATGATATGAACAATGCATACACTAATCAAACCCTGGCCTTACCTCCCCATTCCTCCATGCAGGGTTCCCCCATGTCCGTCCGATGTATGCGTGAATGGCCCACTGTGTTTGCACGCAGCCCCTGTGATGTGAGTCTATTCCATTCACCCATCAACCCTGTATTGAATACAGATTTGAAGATAGAAGGGGGGCGGCTCAGAGGTAATTTAAGGAAGTATTTTTTCACAGAGAGGTTTGTGGATGCATGGAACAGTCTTCCGGAGGAAGTTGTGGAGTCAAAAACAGTGGTGGAATTCAAGAATGCATGGGACAGCCATAAGGCAATTCTAGGGGGTGGGGATAGGAAGAAGTAGGCTGCTGGTTAACTAGGATCTGCAACTTATCCATTGGGTAGGGAAATGGGCAGACTGGGTGGGCCAAGCGGTCCTTATCTGCCGTCAAAATCTATGTTTCTATGTTTCTATGCAGAACCTCTTGAACAACCACACTCAAAGCCCATGTAATGTTTGGAGTATTCAGTAACAAATTATCTTATTAAGGATCCAACACTCTGGTACCCTCAGTATGCCGTAGATGTCTTTGTTCCTATCTCCTGTAGCCCATGCACTATAAGGTCTACATATTGAGGTATCTCATTCAATCCTCAATATATTCCAGTTTTAATTACATTCGGTGCAGAACAAGCAACAACACTGCTGCTGTTCTAGGAACAGCCACCACTTTGTATATTTGCTTACATTGCTGTTGAGTCTGGAACTACACACACCATTCAAGATGAGAGATCACCATTGATCTGTACAATGGACAGATCTGAAAACTGATCAGTGGCACCACCATCACTCTCATTCTGCCTGTGATACCTCTAACAATGCACCCCAACATCCCAGTGACCTTCCACACAGCTGTGGCACATTGTTCCTCTACCTTTCATACATACATTGATGTTGTAGGCAGGTAAGCACCTTGTGGTCCATACTGTGTGACGTATCACTCTTACTAATGCTTATGCCATCCAAGATGCTGAGACAAGACCCCACTTTCGACCCACCTAAATGATTCCCATGTGCCTATTCCATGCATTGTTGAAGCACTGAATCATGCAAGGCTCAACTACTCCCTGGGGGAGACTTTACCATCTCTCCATCACCCTCTCAGAGACATTGAATATCGTCAGTTCCCCCTATGTGTTCCCCCTTCTAGTGTATCAGGCATTGCATAGGAGTCAGCACAGATACTTTCAATGTTAGGTGACAATCGTCTCTCACCACCCTCCCATGTAAACCTATACTGAGTTATTGCACACCATAGGCATGGAATTGTACCTATATGCATTGAATCCAAGATGCAACATATTAGACTACACCTCCAGTACACCTATGACCCTCCTCATTATTTTCACACCTCCGGTAGAATCCACACCATTGCAGATCATAATGCCATCCGCAAGGAGGAACATTGTTCCACACAGAACATGCACATTGTGAGCTATTCAGATATAGGACAGGTGTTGCCTCATTACTGTGACACACTATTGGTCATCCTACGTACCTCACATTGGGCACTATGTAACACAACATTCTGTCTCCCATCACTCAGCCAGTACCCTAAACCTGTGTGCCTCCCTGTGACACACTCCCATATTGCCCAGCATTTGACATGTCATCTGTGAGGAGATGTATTGCAGGCCGTACTGTATTCCAGGTAGGACAGTTCCAGAGCACCACCCTGATCCTCTACCTGATTCAACATGTCACATGCATATGTTAGGGAAGTCTGACATGATTGATTATCATGATGTGGATCCATGCTGTATCAGATCTTATACTGCGCTGGATGAATGGTGTTCCACAAAACTTTGTTCGCGTACTGTACTGCAGGCTAAGAATGTGTTGCAATCATCGTATCAGAAGACTTCATATAGCTGTAACACAGTATCATGATTATCATGTTGTATTCATGCAGATGTCATAATGTGGTCTATACTCTATGCATAGGAACACACACCACAGTGGGCATTATTAGCACTGCTGGATTATCGAGGGTCTATAATGGCCTCCTCCCACAGGACAGTGCCTCAATATGCCCATGAGCATCCCACAATTGGTTGTTAATTGAGTATCGCATTCATTGTTGTGAGTCATCTACCTAGTGCCAGTGTATCACGGGGTCAGGATACTACTAGTCTTGGACTGGGCTCCCATAACATCCATGGCACATTATCTGTGGGAAACACATATGTAGTGTGCTGCTAACCACTCCCTGTATACCCCCTTTGGGGACATTATCTGTGGGAAACACATATGTAGTGTGATGCTAACCACTCCCTGTATGCCCCCTTTGGGGACGTACTATGGGAAACAAATATGTAGTGTGCTGCTAACTCTCCTGTATACCCCTTTGGGGACATACCATGGGAAACACATATGTAGTGTGCTGCTAACCACTCCCTGTATACCCCTTTTGTGACATACTGTGGGAAACACATATGTAGTGTGCTGCTAACCACTCCCTGTATACCCCCTTTGGGGACATACTATGGGAAACACATATGTAGTGTGCTGCTAACCACTCCCTGTATACCCCCTTTGGGGACATACTGTGGGAAACACATATGTAGTGTGATGCTAACCACTCCCTGTATGCCCCCTTTGGGGACATACTATGGGAAACACATATGTAGTGTGCTGCTAACCACTCCCTGTATGCCTCCTTTTGGGACATTATCTGTGGGAAACACATATGTAGTGTGCTGCTAACCACTCCCTGTACACCCCCTTTTGTGACATACTGTGGGAAACACATATGTAGTGTGCTGCTAACCACTCCCTGTATACCCCCTTTTGTGACATACTGTGGGAAACACATATGTAGTGTGCTGCTAACCACTCCCTGTATACCCCCTTTGGGGACATACTATGGGAAACACATATGTAGTGTGCTGCTAACCACTCCCTGTATACCCCCTTTGGGGACATACTATGGGAAACACATATGTAGTGTGCTGCTAACCACTCCCTGTATGCCTCCTTTTGGGACATTATCTGTGGGAAACACATATGTAGTGTGCTGCTAACCACTCCCTGTATGCCTCCTTTTGGGACATTATCTGTGGGAAACACATATGTAGTGTGCTGCTAACCACTCCCTGTATGCCTCCTTTTGGACATATCTGTGGGAAACACATATGTAGTGTGCTGCTAACCACTCCCTGTATGCCTCCTTTGGGACATTATCTGTGGGAAACACATATGTAGTGTGCTGCTAACCACTCCCTGTATGCCCCCTTTTGGGACATACTATGAGAAACACATATGTAGTGTGCTGCTAACCACTCCTCGTATGCCTCCTTTTGGGACACACTATGGTAGGCGGGACAGCTGTATGGGAGTTACACGAATGTCAGTGGTAGAAAGAAATTTGTTTTTGTTACAGTACAGATTGTCATTACATGTATGTCTGCCTGTCTCCTAATTCTGGCATTGATTGATGTATGTGTTTGAACTCACATACACACATGCCCTATGTGTCAATGTGGCTTTCTTGACCTTGTACATATATATTACAATAATGGTGATACTGTATCCTTTGTGTATGTCATTTGTTCATGATGCATAAGTTGTAAACAGGTATGTATGAATAAACCTCTGCAATAAACATTATTGGAGTAAGAGTACAGTATTGTACTGAAACAGACAATGGTACTATGACATGTAGCTACTGATTAGCTATCTTCATAGGACTGAATGTGTACTGTATTGGAACATACAACACACATGATAACCATCACACTACTTTATGCATGTACAATCTATTATATATTGATATATTCAGTTTTTGTTTTTAACAGGGTGAGGCCTACCAGGCACAAGTGCCTGTGTTCAGGGGCAACTTGTGGACTTTGTGCTGGTTCTGTGACTTGCTCAGAGACACACAGTGAGAGAGTGGAAGTTGTGGGAATCAAACACATGTCCACAGGTACCAGAATCATTCACGGCTCCATCCTGTATGCTCTTGGCTACAGTGGCTGCTCAATTATTACATGTATGTTGCTAATACCAAGCCGTTTTGCCATCATGTGTGGTGTATATCGATACATGCATGTTGACATCTAGAAAGGAATGGTTGCACACATACAGTAGCATGTTGATGTTGTACCATGTGGTTTGTGTTATAAAGCTACAGCTGTCTTTCTGATGGATTTATTGTTCACATCTATACAGTGTCACCTATGTACAAGCGTGATCCCTTATCATTGCATTGACACAGAATGGCACTGATGTTGTTGCAAATGCAGACCTATATACACCATGGCTGCTGGTTAACTGTTTGTAATGTGCTGTCAGGTATTGTGTTCAATCCCCTCTGCATGTTATTAAAGGCATTTGCATAGAACTACAGTCACTATAACGGTACACACTGTTACTCTATCACATTACATGTCTGTATAGTGCCATGTCCACTGTGAATACAGCAGTGAGACATGCAAAGCATGGCACCTGCATACAACCTGCATCCTGCATATGTGTACAATTATTAAAGAACATGTTTCCCATATTGATCTACAGTGTCCCTGGCTGCAAAAACTATCATACAACTGTTGTTCAGGTGGTCCTGTACATGTGATGTGATATCACAGGCCTCTACAGTGCTGCCATGTTCTAAGAGATGCCACACTGTAACGATCGACTTATGTACAACATATGTATCATCTGTATAGAGATGTCTGTGAAGGTGTGTGGCAGCCGCATCCACACATCATATACACAGTGGCAACACAAGAGGGATTCACTGTGACTATAAGTGCCACTAGGACTGCTGAAGTGATTATACATGTCAGGTGTGTATGTCTCTATTTATTGTCACATGAAATACACAGATGTGAATGATATGCAGATTATCCGACAATGTTTATGCCTCAACACAGCCATTATATAACATTCATGACATGTACATGGCACTGACAAACACAATCCAACCATGACATCCGTGTCAGTATATTTCAAATGCCCATGTCCTTGTGTGTGATCAGTGGGTATTACCATATGTGTCACATGTTCATATTACACATGATGATGATGCTGTATGACCAGGTGTGTTTAGAAACAGTCCTATATCAACCGTGCATGGGCACATCATGCACAAGTAGCTGCGCCACGCCTCACTGTTGGTGGAGACGGTGTTTGAGGCCTGTGTGGGCCTCTGCATTTGTCCCCATCTATCTCTGGACCTGGGTTCTCAGGCATAGGCATATTGTGCAAAATAGCTATATTGTGTAGTATGTAACAGGCCAAAAATATTTTGCAGGCCTTCTCAGGTGTATATTGTAACGCACCTCCAGATTTATCAAGACATCAGAAACGCATTTTCAGTATTCCAAATGTCCTTTCAATCACTGATCTAGTGGCTGAATGACTGGTGTATCTTTCTTCCTATTGTGTCTGTGGAGAATATACAGATGTCATCAGCCATGTCCTGACAGGATATCCACTGTCACCTATGAGGAGGTAAAACACATGATGAGCCACAAGTTACATACAATGTTACATAGTATTATATAGTCAAACACATGCACACATCCATTTGATAAGTGACACAACCATAACCTCCGTATAGTCATGAAACTATTGTACCACATATATTATTCTACATTCACACAAAATAATACCCATGGCTGCTAGTTGTGTGCCATCTATGCACACATCACCATATGGAATGAGCCCCAACCGTATGTCCCATTCGTGCAGTGTCACATATGGCATTTAACTGTTTGAGTGTATATGGAGGTATCTGTGACATGGTTATGACTGTGATGGTTATGACTATGATGGGTGTACGTATACAGGCATTGACTTCGGGACATTTCACATGTACACACATAGCAATGACTACATTGTACCACATGTGTATATACTGCAGAGGCACATTTCTATCATGTATATGTCCCTGTACACATGCTCATAATATTATAGTCATGTGGTCTGTCCACAGTTGCACATGCATATAGGGGTGATTGGGATGCATATAATGAGCACATGTGGCATATGGTGCTTTTGGAGGGAGTTATGATAGAGCACATTAGTGCATAGTTATCAGCAGCGAAACAGTATTGCATGCACAACAGCAGGACAGAGGTATAATGTACACTGTACATTACAACATATATTGCCTATGATGTGTATGCACTAGGTTCTACAGTGGAACAATGACATATGTATAATGTTTGCAAACCACATGTATGTATTGGCACTGCCATAGGTCGACTACTAAGGTCCGCAATGGGCTGGCATGTGACAAATCCATGGGACCTAATGTGATATGTCCGCTTAACTCAGTGCTACTGATACACAGTGCAAGCTCACAGATTGTCTCACAGGGATGTACACATTGGGCAATGTTACAGTAGCACATGGTATTCCATGTTAGTCATACCAGCACATACCTTTTAACGCACATGAGCAATAAAATGTAATGGCAGCGGTCATTTTCACTCATGTGCGGTAACACGTGCTGAATTTGATGCATATACATTTTCACGTGTGATTCGCTATTGCACGTGTGCAAAAATGCTAGGCCTGGACATTTGTTATTGGATTGTGCAGCACACTGAGCCTCACAGATCAATACACAACAAGATGCCTATTAGAAGCCCAAACGTTTCTGATACTGAGACAGCACTTCTCCTAGATCAGGTGAGGAAGTACTGGGGTGTGCTTCTCTCACCTGGCAACAGGGGTTACACTCCAAAGGACAGGGACAGAGTTTGGGGAAAGATAGCTAGGAGAATGAAAGGGGATACAGGTGTGTCCAGAACTGTTAAGCAGTTGAAACACTGCTGGAGTGACTTGAGACCCCAACATAGCACAACTGGCTCGTACTGGTGGACATGCCACAGCACAGGGTGCTTCAGGTGAGTATACTAATATGATGCCGGGGATGCAGGAGAGGTACTAACAACAACAATAATGGAAAGGGACCTGGGGGTAGTCATATCAGATGACCTAAAGGTGGGTAAGCAATGTGAAAAGTCAGTAAGAAGAGCCGGGGGATACTGGGATGCATAGGGAGGGGCATCACAAGTAGAAAAGGGGAAGTGGTTATCCCTCTGTACAGACAGTTGGTGAGACCCCATCTGGAGTACTGCGTGCAGTTTTGGAGACCCCATCTATGCAAGGACATAGGCAGGATGGAAGCAGTCCAGAGGAGGGCAACTAAAATTGTGCAGGGTCTGCATCAGAAATCATATGAAGAGAGACTGAGAGAGCTACCCTTGATGAAAGGAGGGACAGGGGGAGACATGAAAGAAACTTTCAAGTACCTCAAGGGTATCAACAAAGTCCAGGAGGGTAGCATCTTTCAGAAAAAGAGATGTGCAAGAATAAGGGGGCACAATTTAAAGATGGGGGGGACGACTCAGGGGTAATGTGCTGAAATTATTTTTCATGGAGAGAGTGGTGGACGCATGGAACTGCCTTCCTGGGGAGGTTGTGGGGTTTAAAACAGAGGGGGAATTCAAGCATGCATGGGACAGACATAAGGCAATTATAGTGGGGGGTTGCAGGAAGTAGGCTGTTGGTTAACTAGAATCTGCAGCTTATCCAATAGGTAGGGAAATGGGCAGACTGGGTGGGCCAAGTGGTCCTTATCTGCCATCAAAGTCTATGTTTCTATGATGATATGTATTGTACATGTCAAATGTTATGATACATGGCATGTAACCTGTACATTAATGTTGTTCAATGCTACTATATATGTCTTGGATAGTATATAATTGAATTGCAGCTTTCATATCATCTGTTGGTTAAACATATACGAACTTCAATCCTAACCAGTGTGTGCTATGACAGTCATCCCAATCCATAAATAAATGTTCATGTGGCATATGTGATGTATTATCGTTTAGTGTATATTTAACAATATACATGGAGGGATTGCTGGTATTATGTATTTTGTAAGTGTATACTGTATGTCCATGATTGTGATAATGGATACATCACAGGGTGAGTGACTAGATATCTGTATTGATGGACTGTGATATACCAAGTGATATGCCGTGTGGTTGGGATATACATACACCTACATACATGCAGGCATGAATCGCTATTGTAACATGTATGTGTATATATATATATATATATATATATATATATATATATATATATAAATATGCGCACACACAATGATAAACAGCACATAGATAGATCGATGGACACTCAGACAGACAGAGAGATGGATGGATTGCCTATATAATGTCATGTGATTATGGGCATCATTGGCTAGATACATAGACAGAGGGACAATGTGCTATACAAAATGATCGCATCATACTGAAATGCCCTGCAGCATTGATGCATACAGTAACAGATGTATACACTAATACAGTGACGTGAGGTCAGGTGTGCTGATATCCAGTCACATTACTCTACCCAGCCTCATGTGTACATTGAGAATATGTACTGGATGGTTTATACGCCAGGAGTATAGGCACAATGCCAGCATTGATATGTCTCATTTCCCAGTAATGCAGTATTGTGATATGTATTGTGTGCTGTGTAAGGAATCGGACATCATGACAGATATGTTGAACATTGATACATGGGTATTACATGTACTAATGATAGTTATCTATTACATGTACAGGACAAGCTGGGAGTAGCAGCAATGCACCATCTCCATCTGCAGCATCAGCACCAGACTCATCACAGCAACAGGGTGAGTAATGGTTTACAACTGTAATGCCATACCATTGTAACATTCAGGCATCAATGTCTAAAAGGATACTACACAGTACTGTCTGTAAATATGCACTTATACATGCCATCTGATGCTCTGTACAGCCATGTCTGCATGACATATATTCAATATGGTTAGTCTGTGTTTCTGGATGTCACAACTGACTGTGTTGTACTACCTTCAGCATTGCTGTACCATGATTAAGATTGTCGTGTGTTATCTTATCACTGAGACACTGGGGTGTACTATGGCAGCATTGGATCTTGGCACACCCAAGGCCCAATGGGCATGGTGTTTAACACTGGCCCTGTGCAGCCCTATTACAACAGTCATACCCAGTAATTGTTGTCACATGCAGACCTGTGCAGTACTGTTCCCATGTGTTCATAGCATGAATGCAAGCTACCATAGCTGCATGTGCACCTCAGCAGACTGTTCTAATATGAATTGTGAATCATTCTAAAGTTTTATCCCTTGCAAGTCTGTGGACTGATATATCAGTTCAAATGTCCTATAAATGCTGATTCTGCAGTAGCCTGAGGGTTGACCCTTGTGCACACACCAGCCTGTCCATGAATATGTGTTCTGTTGTAGTTTGTATATTTCCCAAACATGGCCCTGATCCTGTAAAGCCCCATGCTGACAGCACAGCCCTGGTTTTCTGTGTTGGACTGGTGTATCCAACTGTTGTTTGCGACACTTTGTGTTCCATCACAACACCCTACATGGCAGGGACTGACACCTGTATGTCTCTGTAACCAGCTTACCTCATGCAGGTTATGTGTGATGATTGCTCATGACAGTGCAAGCATGTTCACACAGTGTAATTAGCTAACACTGCTCTCTGGGACTTGCATACTTCCACAGGATTATTGGCAGGTGTGCTCATACACTGTACATGTGTTGCTTGCATTTGTGAAGACTGTATCATGGCTTAGATATGCATAAATACAGTATGTAATGCTGTCTGTTGCATCAATGTCTATGGGTGTTGATGCCGTGTACTCATGTTTGTGCATGACATACTGATGTGTACCATGAATGCATGCACAATGTCATATGGTGTTTAACAGTGCCTCTAATGTGTGTAGGGTACCCTAGCATGCTACAACATGCTGTAGCATACTATGCTGTACTGCCATGTACATCGGATGGTATACTTTGGTTGAGCATTGTATGCTTGGAATGGACATGGTCAACTGATGTTGCATACTACACATGTTACCTGTGATACAGGGCATACACTTCATAGGGGATGAATGATGCTATATGCCACACTGTAGGGTTACAGGTATATCTATCAACTGTTGTCATATAGCGCTACTAGACAGGTGACACTATATGTGTGTCCATTACAGGTATAGCTGCAAAATGTTGCTGTTGGTGATTTGAATCATGAACAATATTCAACATATCCATAATTCTGATGATGCCCAACATATCCATGTTTACACAGCACCTCTGCATGGTCTGAACATCCTACTACAGGTTGTAGTTCCTTGGGAATATCTAGGTCTGTGTTCACTGTGCATGTTGTTGGCCTTTCCAAGTGCATTTATGTGTGTGTCTTGATTCCAGTGTCTGTGCAGTTATCATTTACACAGGTGTGGTATGTCATGCACATAACGTATTTACCCTAAAATGATGTGATGGCTGCACAATGGCTATGTTGATGCCATGTGTCACATAATGTGCAGTGTTGCATCATTCCTGCAATGCATCCTTTTGTATGTTCATTTGACCCATGGACCCATACATGTGTTCATGTTCATTATGAAGCACCTGTACATATTCCTTGATGTGGGAAATACCCTAGGGGTCAGTGCTGATCTGTGTGTATGTAGCATCATCAGAGTGTAGTACAATCTTTGGATAGTGACCACATCATCATGGTTATATTGTGCAGTATACTGATGTGGTAACCTTGGGCAGGATTCAAAATGCAGTTTGGGACTAAGTCCCACTCTGCAACTCCAGTGGCGCTCTGAAATTGCCGCAGCTGTGGAGCACCCGATTCACAGCTGCAGCAGTTGTGAAGGGTCTTACGGTGGTTCACACTGTCTGTAGCAGCCTTCTTCAGCTGCGGTGCTGTCCCTGGCAACAGCACCTGACTGCTGCCGTAATCCATGGGGCCGGTCATAATCCAGCTCCACCTTTGTGAATACCCGCAGCTGTGGGTCACCTGCCGATCCGCAAGTGGCAACACACTTGTGCACGAGTTTTACCCACAGCTGTGGTACTTCATGAGTTATGTGAATCCTGCCACGAGCACTGGGCGCGGTTAAAACCGTGAGAATCCCACAGCTGCAGGTAAACCAGGTGAGCAAGTGGGTTGCCGAGATCCGCAGGTTATCCGCAGCTGCAAGCATTCACAAAGGTGGGGCCAGATTATGACCGGCTTGAAGGATTATGGCAGTATTCAGGTGCTGTTGCCAGGGACAGCACCGCAGCTGCAGCAGGCTGCTATGGACAGTGGGACCTGCCGTAACACCCTCCACAACTGCTGCAGCTGTGAATCGGGTGCTCCGCAGCTGTGGCCATTTCAAAGCGCCACTGGTGCTGTGGAGTGGGACTTGTTCCTAAAACATGTTGTGAATCCTGCCCAGTGTATTCTGATTGGCTACCACAGTGGGCCATCATTGATTTGACAGGTGTGCTGTATTGGTATGCAAGTACAACAATGTGTGTGGTCATATACCTACATGTTAACTGCACATTCATGTATTAAAACTAACAATGTCATATTTTGTGTTACCTGTTACCTGTCATCTGTCTCAGGTTGTGTGTTTATCAATCACGTGCATTTCAGGTATGTACAGTGACACCATGGGCAGGATTCACGAAGCGTTAAATTTGTAAGTCTCACTTCGCAACTGCGGATGTGGACTGTAATTACCCACAGCTGCAGTGGTTGTGATTCACAGCCGCAGCAGTTGTGGAGGGTATTACGGTTGCTTCCATCAGCCATAGCCCATTCCCACAGCTGTGGCCATCACCCTGGTGATACCACCCGTAAGTGGCTATAACCCATGGAGCCGGTCACAATCTGGCTCTACCTTTGTGAATACCTGCCACTGTGGGTAACCTGCAGCTCCACAAGTGGCAACCCACTTGTGCAGTGGTTTACTCGCAGCTATGGATCTTTCAAAAGCTTCATTAATCCTGCCCCATGCGTGTGTACTGTTCAAGTTAGTAGTGCATGCCTGTGCTACAGGGATATGAATGGAGGGACACAGGTGGCTAATTCAACATATGACACATACAATTAATATTAAATCAGAGTATGTATTCAAACAAATGGCAATGTGTGATATTTGTGAATGCCCCTTTGTCAGATCTAGGCTGTCCCATGGCTATGTGATATGTTACACACTGGACTATGTTCAGGACCAGCACCAACACCAGAGTTGCCATGCCCAACACATGGTCCATAGCCTATTATCAACTGTGTACATTGTGACATTAGAGTGGCACACCATGCATATGTGTGGCCCTGACATGATTACTGTATACAATGATCCACATGTTGGTACACCATCCCATATAAGGTGCAGACAAATCCAATATTGCATGTGTATATCACTTGCATTCTAAAGAAAGTCATGTGTTCCAGCAGGTCACAGCATGTATCTTCACCTGTCATTTTCTGTTTGACAAGCATGGCCAACACACCTACAGTTTGTGCACATGGCGCCTGTTGGCAACATATGAACATATGAAGAACTTAGCTGATGATGGACATTTGGTCTATCAGGTCTGCTTGTATTGCAGGGTCCACAGCTTTTGGTAATGTCCCTGCCCCTCCCTCCCTCCTCCTTCCCCACTCTTCCCATCCTCCCTACCCATGATCCTTACCTTCCCCCATGCCCATTCCAGCCTCTCTTAAATCTGCCCACTGTCTTCAATGCGATGACCTCTTTAAACAGTGCATTCCAAGTACCCGCCACCCTTTCTGTGAAGGGATGCTTCCTGACCACCCTACTAAACCTCCCACCTTCCAGCTTAGGACTGTGCCCCCTTGTGTTATGGTTGCCACTCAGCTGACAGGGACACTCCTTGTCAACCTCATTTATCCCTGTCAGGTACTTTAAGGTCCCTCTCTCTCTCTCTCTCTCTCTCTCTCTCTCTCATGTCTTCCAGGGAGTACATGTTCAGTGTGCCCTCCACCTCTCCTCATATGCCTTGCCCTGCTGCCAGCTATCATCTTTGAAGCCCTCCTCTGGACCTAAGCAAGCAGGTCAATGTCCTTTTTGAGGTGTAGGCACTGGTACTGAACTCCATACTCTAGATGCAGCCTTACCAGTAACCTGTACAAGGTCAAGGTGGTTTGTTTATGGGTACTTCATGTTTATGATGCCATGCAAGGTCGCCATCTACCTACCCCGATATGCCATGTTGCACTGCAGTATGTGTGTCCAGTAACTCCCAGCATCACCAACATTTGTGTCTGGTCCTTGTATAGTGCTCAGTGTTGTTTATGGGTATCAAACATATTCCATAGTCATTCAACATTATGATCATGGCACATCATGATGTTTGTGTGGTGTATAGTTGTGTAACGACAGCTACGCAGTTGACCAATTAGCCAACCGGATTTAAGAATGCATGGGATAGACATAAAGGAATTCTGGAGGTCAGGGGTAAGGGGCAACAGACTTCCTGGAAAACATAAACTGAACTTACAAACTTAAATGGGCAGACTGGGTGGGCCATAGGCCCTTATCTGCCGACACTGTCTATGTATGTATCTATGTATCTATGACCACCCTTTGAGCAGACACCTCCACCCACTTCATCATCAATCAATCAATCAATTTTTATTTATAAAAAAAGCACCTTTCCAAAACCAAGGTGCCTGTACAATAAAATAAAACAAATAAAGTAAAATTATATACATTATTTAAATTCCAATAAATATGAAACCAGATAAAAACACTTCAGTTACCAAAAGCCAGGTCAAAAAGATACGTTTTTAATGCAGTTTTAAAACTCTGGACGGTCAGGCAATCTCGTACCCAATGAGGTAGAGAGTTCCACAGGGACGGAGCAGCAAAGCTGAATGCCCTTGCTCCCAATGTCTGGAAACGTACCCTGGGAACCTCTAGCAATCTCTCATCGGTGGATCGGAGAGGACGGGAGGGACAGTACGGGCAAAGGAGATCTTTCATGTAGCTCGGGCCCCTGGTCGTGTAGGGCCTTATAGGTTAACAAAGCAACCTTAAAGGTGATCCACCACTTAATTGGGAGCCATGGAGCACAGGCGTAATATGACTGGCTCTTGAAGCACCAGTCAACAGCCTGGCAGCCGCGTTCTGCACCAGCTGCAAGCGGCAGATATCAACCCCCGACAGCCCTAGGTAAAGGGCATTGCAGTAGTCAAGGCGGGAGGTAATGAAGGCGTGAACCAGAGTTGGAAGATCATCAGGAGAAACCAGATATTTCACCCGGGTAATAGTTCTCAGATGGTAAAAAGAGGTTTTAACAACTGCTGACACCTGTGATTTCAAAGTCAGACAGTTATCAAACAAAATGCCCAGGTTCCGTACCTGGTCTGAGGTAGCTAGCGGGACACCTCCGAGCCACAAGCCCGAAGGTGAACGTGCCAACACACCCGCCTCTCGACAACTCGGGTTCACAACCAACACCTCAGTTTTTTTAGGGTTCAACCTTAGCCAGCTCATATTCATCCAGGCCTGGATTTCAGCCAGACAGCTGTTGAACACTGAAATGGCATCATCCTGTTCAGGGACAAAAGACATGTATAGCTGAGTATCATCTGCATAGCAATGAAAACTCAAGCCATACCGTCTAATAATCACTCTTAACGGCAGCATATACACTGCAAACAACATGGGCGCTAAAATGGATCCCTGCGGAACCCCACAGGGCAGGGAGAATGGGGCTGAGGTACAAACCCCAGACACCACTCTCTGAGTCCTACCCGTGAGGTAGGATTGAAACCATCTGAGGACAGCCCCTGATAGTCCACTGATAAACCGCAGGTGATCCAGCAGCACACCATGGTCCACAGTATCAAATGCTACAGAGAGATCAAGATGGAGCAAGATGGAACGAGTCTTTCGATCTCTCGCTATCAGGAGGTCATTTAGTACCCGAACAAGAACCGTCTCAGTATTATGTCTCTTCCTGAAACTGGACTGGAAAGAATCATAGATATTGTGGCCGGTCAAATGGTCATCCAATTGTAAAGCCACCACCTTCTCAATAACTTTACCCAAAAATGGAAGGTTAGAGACAGGCCTGTAGTTTCTAAGACAGTCAGGATCCAAGGAGGGCTTCTTAAGAAGAGGCTGAACCATTGCCTCCTTAAGAGAAGCTGGAAAAATTCCACTCTCCAAGGATAACCTGACAATCTCCGCAAGGACCAGGCCGATAACATCAACGCAGCCAAAAAACAAACGTGTAGGGCCCGGATCCAAACCACAGTTGGTAGGATGTAAAGTCTGGATAACCATCACAATATCACTGATTGTAGGCTGATCAAAGTCACACCACTCAAACCGAGGGTCCAACATCTCCTGCTGACCACTGCTACTCCCTAGAAAAAGGGTCGAGCGGACCTCGGACCTGATCATGGCAACCTTATCCGTGAAGAATCGAGCAATCTCCTCACACTGCTCTTGTGAAAAAGCATTTCTGGGCTGAAGACAGAGTGGATTGCACAATCTGTCCACGGTCCGGAAAAGCTGAGCTGGTCGATTCTGTGCAGCAGCAATTTCCCTGGAGAGGAATTCTGCCTTCTTATGGGAAATTGTTGATTGATAGACCAAACAAAGGTCCGTCAAACTAAGCCTGTCACACTCCAGGCCCGATCTCTGCCATCGCCTCTCTAACCTTCGGTCAACTCTCCTCAACTCCCTCAGGTCCTCATCAAACCATGGAGACCTAGGGCGAAGGGAGAGTGGACGAACACAAACTGGAGCAATAGAATCCAGGGCCTCTGTCACTGCCTTATTATAGGCAAGCACAAGATCCTCTGGATCCACGCATTCTCTCGGCATGCTCGATAGGTCAAGCTCCGCCATCAGGGCATCCGGGGATACACCCCTCAAAATGCGGTACTTGACCATCTCCATGGGGCAGACCTCTTGGGGGGGGCCTCAAAACTGAAGCTGATGGAATGACGGTCCGACCAACCGACTGGTTCCACCACCAAGTCGGATATCTCCATCCCCAGGAGGAACACCAAGTCCAATGAATGACCACCAATATGGGTTGAGGAGGAAACAACCTGTGTGAGGCCCAATAAATTAATTAACTGGAGGAAGTCTTGTCCAAACTGCGAGAGTTCATCATTGACCCAAGCATTGAAACCTCCAAGGATCAGCCATCTATGGGGTCCCAATGTTAGGTTGGCAATGAAGTCTGCAACTTCCTGCAAGAAAACATTCCCGTCACCTGGTGGATGGTAGATGAGAAGAATCCTGCACCCCACACCCTCTCCCACAATACATTCAAAGGAGTTGGTGGTTCCACTGAGATTTCCATCAGGTTCAGTTCTGATTTAAAACAAAGGCCACCCCACCCCTCGATCGATCCTCAGGCGATTGTATCACCAGTACCAGGAGGAATCGCTAAAGCCAAAACAGGGCCAGCATTTCCATCCAACCAGGTCTCGGTGATGCAAGCCAGGTCGACCGAATTAACAAGATCCCCAATTATGGTGGTCTTGTTCCTAATTGTTGACATGTATGTGGCAACAACAGACACATGTATCCATTGACACTGAGCTCCTGTCATCTCTTTGGATGACCATCATATAGGATTGTGTAATAGCAGTCATTTGGTTGTGTTGGTCATGCATCATGATGCATGCCACTTGCTTGTGTGCTACATCTCTGCCAGGCATTCAAGAATGGCACCCATGTGTTGTGTATTACAGTATGTTCTTTTTTATTGTTATTTATTTACAACTCTTTTTCTCTCTAGTCATGGTCTTGGGGTCCTCTCTCAGGCATCCTGCCTGTTCCTGACCTGCCTAAAGTCCTCCTACCTGTGCCTCCTCTCTCCCTCTTCCTCTATCCATGATCAGCACCCCGGCTTAACCCCTCTGGAGTGGGGCCGCACTTCCTCTTTGGGTGCACTGGGAAGAGGAGCTGGGTGGAGGAACCTGAAAGGCAAGGCAGGTTGGACCCGGCCATGGGCATGGGGGCAGGTGTCGTCTTCTACCCCTGCAGACCGGGTTCTTCCTTTTTATAGTGATCTGTTCCCCCTCCCATGTGTGTGCATGTCCCGATGCTAGGCATATGGCAAGCCTTGCCTGCATCAGGGCACACTGAATACAAGCAGCTGAGCATGATGTATCACCCTCGGTCTCCACTAGGAGCAACTGGCACACCGGGTGATCCCCGACCCCCTCCCAGGGTGGAGGGCAGCCCATCAGGTGCTCAATCCTTACCAACCCCTGCCATCCAATGGCAGCCGGAGATCACTCCCAAACCTGGGTCACCGGCATGGCATGAGGTGTGGCATCCAGCACCTCAACCCTCAGCTCCACCGGGCTGGCTATTACAGCACATTGAACGTCATGATGTCTGTTCTTGGCTACTGTGTGTATCATGTTGTATATCAGTCTAACGTTGTGTATTGCATGATGATTACATAGTGTGACTTACTGGTTGTTTACATATACACTGTACTACATGTGCGTCCATTGTCATCATATCCTGCCATGCATTGTCCAATGCTGTGGCCGGGGAACCTGCCTTGCCAGTGGGGCTGTACTGATGTCCCTTCCATTGACTACATGTATATCACACATTGCCATTGAACCTTTAGTCACATCATATGACAGCATCACAAGGTCTGTCCATGTCATGCTGTCACTATGGTCATGTGCAATGTGTATGCAGTTCATATGGGCCAGGATTCACATATAGAATGTGCCACTTTGCATCCCTGATGTGCTGGTGCATACACAACATGCACAGTAGACTTATTTGGGATGGGTAGGGATGCACCGCACACCAACCATAATGGTATGCGGCACATCTGGAGGGGTTGTGCAGGGGCGTGGCCATGCATATGGTGTGCAGCACCATTCACAAACCAACATGATGGTGCATCTTTGGACCATGTCCGGTGATGCACCTGCAGATGCTGAGGGTAGGATTCATGAAGCGTTTTGGGACTAAGTCCCACTCCACAACTCCAGTTGCACTTTGAAATTGCCTCAGCTGCAGAGCAGCCAATCCACAGCCGCAGCAGTTGTGGAGGTGTTCGGCAGATCCCACTGGCCGTAGCAACCTCCCTTCTTGAGTGCTATCCCTGACAACAGCACCCTGAGCTACCATAATCCGTGGCCAGTCGTACTCCAGCTCCACCTTAGTGAATACCCACAGCTGGGGGACCTTCCCCGATGTTCGTGAATCCTGCCCTGGGTCTGCAACATGTATATGTGAGTCAGTGTCCACACACAGGCATGGATCCATACTGTCCACAGCAGCACAGTTGTCAGCCTATCCCAGACGTCCGGTGCCCCCCATCCCTGCCCACAGTCCCATGATGACAGTGCAACACCAGGCATCCCTGGTACACAACTGTGCCCCCGTCCTTGCCCATACCCCATACAGCGCAACTCATCCACATTCCCTGGTAGTCAAGTTGAACCCCCACTCTTCCCCGGCACAAATGCAGTCCAAGTCTGATGCACAATGTATGCCTGATAGTCCACTGATCACCCCCTGACCAACTCACCAAGGTCACAGAACCTGGCAAATTTCCTGTTTCCCAAGTAGCCCCCCATCCACAGTGACATGGGAGTCAATGCATGACCATCCCTAGTGGACTACATGACCCCCTCCCTGCTCCTGTACAACTGCACTGCCAAAGCAATGCCATAGTCCCCTGGTGAGCCACTGGACACCCCACCCTCACCCAATCATGCAACTACACCCCACCCAGCTCCCCCATCCCAGCATGTTCCTACCGTCGTTGGGCTTCTCAACCAACACGCATAACACCATGGCTATCCGGCGACTGAGCTGTCTGTGACTGATAGCTACTGTACACCAGGCAGCCCATTGGTGGAGCCTGTCAACCAATAGGCTTGCAGTGTGTACTGTACTCTGTCACTCACAAAGATGTCCATCAACGGGCTGACAGGTGTAAAGTACAGTATCTGTCATTCAGAGACAGCTTGGTAGGTGGGAAGCCATGGCGGTATGTGGGTGGGATGATCTGCCTGCCATGGTGGGAACATGGTGGTACAGGGTTGTGGGGTGGGGTAGGGGTGCCTGAGTGGGTGGTGGGGTGAGGGTGTGCTGGACTACCAGAGAGGATTCAGCATAGCCATCAGTGTTGCTGTCATGTCATGTTGGGGGGGGTTCATCTAGTCCACAAGGGATGTTTCCGCATGGACATCCATGTTACCAGTGATGTGGGCAGGGACTGTTGTTACTTGGGCAATGGTGAGTTCACTGGGTTCTATGACATTGTGGATTCGGTTGGGGGGGGGCCCTGGAACATCAGACAGAATTCATGGATCATACTCAGACTGCAATCGGGCCAGGGGAAGGGGGGTTCACCTTGACTAATTGGGGCTCTGTGTGTGTTTCACTACCCTTGCAGGGTGCCTGGTGCATCCTGGTGGGCACATCCCTGCATGTCACATGCAAATGGGGACATACTGACATACAAACAGGCCCATTGCACCCTGCATGCCTAATGGCCCCATTGGCGTGTTTGTGGCTGTGAATGTCACCATTAGGCACAGAGCATCATGGGATGTGGTGCCCCACTGCTTTCCCTGCCTAACCAGCAGGTTATGCCACTGCATATCGGGTTGGGCACTACTGTGGTATTCACAGAGGTGTTGCACTGGGATCATTCACTGGCGCATCTTCTGTGATTACCACAGTTGGGGCACGGCACATCTCAGTTGTGCCATGGCAGCTGAGATGCAGCAAGCACATGTGCTTTGAGGATCATGCCCATGGATTCTTGTGTTATTGTTCGATGTTGCAATGGTCCCTGTCATGCTGGTGGCGACAATGCACATTGGTCACAGGTTGACTACTATCTGCACACACAGCACACATGGATGTTTTACATGCATAGTGTGCTTGATTCCCTGCATATGATAACATTAATAGGCAATTCTGTTTGGTGGTGCTTAACATTGCGGTCATGTACACTGTGAGCTTGAGTGACAACATTCCTATATGGGCAGACCTAACATCATTGTGCCACTTCTACAGTTGACATTTATTTTCTGCACAATCCAGACCAATCCAGTGTTCCATCAAAGGACTGTGTGAAGCTTGGGCGTATTGTAGCAGCACAGCATCACCTGGCATCCAGTAAAGAGCGACAGGACAGGCCACAGCCAAGGAGGTGTGCATGCTTGCACATTCCGGAGTGATGTGGAGAAGGACACACAATGGGGACAAGAGCCAGAAGCTTCCCATGCAACCTCAGTTGATGACCAGCAGGACACGGCACCCCAAGATGCCACTGACATCCAGACACACACCATGACTGAGGAGTCAGAGGTCACCACTGGAGGTGATGAGACACATGTGGGAGTCGATGCCACCTGACCTGGATGATATTGTTGTTGCTAAGGACACTGGGGACAGTTCAGTGCCACAGGGGAGCATCATGCAGCCCACAGGCACATCATGTGGATGGTGTGTCAAGCTCTCTGAGGTGCACAGTGCAGTTGATGGTATCATCACAACTTTGGGGACACTGATGGGACAACTCCGTGACCTGTCACACAGCATTCGTGACCAATGTGCACAGCATCATAATGTTTTTTAACATTCTTGACAGGGCACTGTGTGTTCCATACAGTATGTTTTATGTTTTTACTGTTATTATGCTTTATTCATGGTTTCATGTGTTTTTAGAGCTCTATTTGTGTTTTACTGTTATTTAACTTATACTATTTCATTTTATTGGTTGTTTGTAGTCATTTGTGATTTAGATCACATTATTTCTTCTCCTTGCACTTTGAATGCCATATGTTAATGTTTACAGTGCATATATGTTTACATATTGTTTATGGCTTATACAAGTGTCTGTGTGTAAAATGGGCTGATGTGTCCTTCATTGGGTGTGTTATGTGGGGCATGTGCAGGGGTATACACATTGATGGGGATGCTCCCTTTTGTATCGTGTTTTACTACTGAAATACCTCTCAGTGGGTTACTGTGTTATGGTGATGTGTATCTCTGACCGGGGGGGTATCACACAGTGGCATCCTCTGGTTATCAGGGGGTTACATTATGACTGTCTTTCTGACAGGTGACCATCGTGGTTGTGATGTCAACTGCCTGACATGGGCTTGGACCGACATGTCGTGGTTGCATGTTGTGCACAGATTCCTACATGCCTATGCTACAACATGGAACTAATGTATGCATACTCCGTGCTTTTATCTTTTGATGACATGTACTTGAGGTTACAGACTTACAGGGACTGCAGGGAGAGATGGAGGTATTGTAGATCACACTGTGTATTTGGCATGGCACATACATTCACAAGGGGTTATTTAGGACCCCACCAGAACACCCACATGGGGAGGTGCTGAATACTGGAATGTAGAGGCCACACACAGATATGGTGATACAGAGATGGTTCTGCTGGTTTGTCCTTTCTTTCAACCTGAGGTGGACTGCAGACACCAGTCTGCTGCCACAGACACAGCCACGAGCTGAGATGTGTTGTATGGCCTGCACAGTGCATGCCTCAAATAGCCTGTTTGGTAGACATTCATAGGGTGTGCAAATGTGAACCTATTACGTAGTGACTGAGACAGGATTGCAGATGTCATGCTTAATGGCCACCTGGGATTAACAATCACAGTACGGTGTGTTTCTGTGAGCGAATGTCTGATGAGTCACACCACATGACAGCAAGGCCCAGGGATAGTAGACAATGGGGTTATGTGATTATGTGTTGGGACTTTACTGTCAATTGAAGACATGTGAAGTGGTTAGGGGCTATTGTAGAGGATATTACATTATAGATATTGGTTGCAACATGTGTTTGAATCTGACAACCAGGCAGAGGATGACATAACTGACCCAATATGGTTTACAAAGGGAGTGTCCATGCATGTGAGGGAGAGAGGGTAGGATCTGTGCTGGTATAGGGACAACACAGAAGGAAAACAGCAAGGACATGTGTTTGGAACTGCACAGGGAAGCAGAAAATGCTGTCGGGTGACAGAGGGGACTCACAGCAGACATATAGCCACACAGAGAGAGCTATTGTGGTACTTATATTCATCAGGTAAGTTAGAAACAGATACAAAGAGTAGGGCATGGCTTGTGACACTATGTTTGAAGGAAGGGTGTGCAGGGTGTGGGAGACTGCATATCATTAGCATTACACATGTCTATATGTTCATTATTTAGAGATGTCAGTGATGGAGTGGGACAACTGTTTGATGCATGTTGCCACACTGTGAGGAAGTTGTGCATCAGTCCATTTGCAGGTTATGGGGGACTATAGGGGATGGCATGTTTCATTATGGATAGGGCAATGTTGCCAGAGTTGTTACATCCCAGGATGGTATCAGAATGTAGGCAACTGCTGACAGCACCACTGGCGGACATGTTTAGTGGTTTTCCTGACACAGGGGTATTACAAATGGACCAGTGTAGAGCACTTCTTGTCTATTCCCACTAAGGTTGATGCAGAACGGAGGCTGTTGATTGGGGCCACTGGGCCTGACACCATTAATGGTGGATGTAATTGAGGCACTTCTTATTAAACAGTTATTGTTACATTTAGACTCCATTTGATCACAGATTCCAAGTCACCACTGATTCATAGCATTTGTAACACAGATTACATGGATTACCTTGATTGGGTGACTATAGCACTCGATATGGCTGTGGCAGTGGACATGGCCTGACAGTATCTCAACATGCCCTTTAACACTGTCCCTCATAGGTGGCTAGTAGACAGGTTGTTGAGCCTGGTGGTGTGTCCAAGGGTGGTACAATGGGTCAAGACATGGATAAGCAATAGGGCACAGAGATTGATGGGGAATAGTGTTCATTCCCCGGAGGGCTGTGTGAACAGCAGGGTCCCAGAGGGACAATTTCTGTGTCCAGTGGAAAGATTGGCTGCACGGGAATGAGTATCTCCAGCAGACATGGTGATGACAATGTACATGACATAGTTATGACTTCCTTTACTGTACTGTATCCAGTTGGGTACCATAATCTCAAGTGGGACCTATACAGAATGGAATCAGTTCAGAGAAGGGTGACGTGAATGGTACAGGGGTACATCACTAGTCGTATGAGGGGGCATGTAAGGCTCTAACCATCTATTCCCTGTTGGAGTGTGGTGGGAGGGGGAACGTGATAGATATTTAATATTAACATACAGTGTATGTATATATATATATATATATATATATATAGGTGCAGGGTGTTATAAATTAAACGACAGGAGACGTACATGAAACATGTGGTCATGGTATGACATTGGAGGGGGGTACATTCAGGGGTAGAGTGGTGACATATACTTGCACAGTGAGGGTGGTGTATTCATGGGACAGTCTCCCTGCAAGGGTGGTGGTGGCATGCACATTATGGGAATGAACAGACACGTAGCATATACCTGATAGACATCTAGAGATAGGTATGTGACAGTAAGCGGAAGGTCAGTTAGGGTGAGTGTCATTTATCTACTGTTGAGTCATGGGCAGACTGGTTGGTCAGCATGGTCCTTAGCATTCATCACATTTAATGTTCACGTTTGTCTGTGTGTCTATGTACCTGCAATGTCTTCTGTGTGGGTACACCATTGGTCTGTTTTGCAGGCTGCACACCCACTGCCACTATGTTTCCACTCTTGCTGTGTGTGTGTGTGGTTCAGTATGCCACACACACATGCCAAAGTTAATGATCATGTGTTGCACCTTCCTGGCTATTTATCCCCATCTTAGTTTTCTGTTCAGTAGCCTGTGCCCTCCTGTGGTGTTTTTTCCCCAATGTCAAGATTGCTCCTTGGATGATGGTTTTAAAGGGACACTGTCAACTCTTTGTGCATCATACAACCTCATGTTGAACAGTTATGTTTTATGAATGTTTACCTTCGGTAGACTTCATTTGTGTTGATGGTTATTTTACTTGCCTCATTACTTGGTGGGACTGACATGCATACTGCTGGTGTCTTTCTTACCAGTATTGTTTTGTTTCACATTCCTGATCTACTTCTACTGCATACTTTATGAACAGCAGATACGGCCCCCATCAGAGCAGACACTCATGATGCATTAGTCCCCTCTTCTTCCACTGCACCTAGAGTGTCTACACTATGATGGCAGTGTTTGTAAGTCCAGGAGATGTGCAGTGAGTATTGAACAGAGCATGTAAACCAGCACATGCTGGTGTTGTAACACCAGCTTGGTGGCCAGTCTGTGTTTCATGTTTGTTAAGCCATAATGAATTAGACACACAGTATGGGCCACATTAACTCATCACACAAAGTAATTGCCACATTAACTCAACACAGGATTGGTGGGAGGCTCATGTGGTACCATCCACAAATGTGGGCCAAAGGATGAACATGGCATCTACAGACCTATGAGAATGACTTCCATTGTAGGTGAATTTATGGAAGTGAGCCTGATGGAGCATCTGGTGTCCTTTCTGTAGGGAAATGGACTCCCTCACAATCAGCAGCATGAGTTCATCTCTGGAACATCATGCCAGACCAGCCTAATTGAGTACTATGACTAAGTAACACTGGAAGTGGATCAGGCCCATGTGTTGGATGTCCTGCATTTTGACCTCAGCTAGACCTTTAATTCCAGGCCTCACAAGATGCTAGGGGGAACATTGGCATACATATGTGGAGGGTAGGGACAAAGGTGGCAGACTGGATCAGGAACTTGCTGTTGGGGAGGCAGCAGTGGGTAGTGGTGTTGGAGGCTTTCGGACCCTAGCGGCATGACTGGTGGGGTATCATATTTCTTTGTGCTAGGCTTGGTGTTGTTTGTGTTGGTTATATCTGATATCTGTCATGGGGCAAAGTGCAGGATCAGTCTGTTCATGGATGATACTAAGATGGGAGCAGTGGTGGATGACAAGAAAGGGTGGCAGGGGCTACAGGACACTCTGACCATGCTGGATGAGTGGTTGGTGAGGTGGCAGTTGGGACTTAGTGCAAACAAGTGACTGTTGGTTGGGGAGAGTTTGTTTAGGGGTCAACAGTGATGGGGAGGACCTTGGGGTGCTTGTAACGGGGAACCTGAGCAACTCAGCCCAGTGCAAGGTGTCATCAGCCGAGGCTACTGAGATGCTGGGGTGCATTGCACAGGGTATTTCATCTGGGCATTGGGGTGTGCTCATGGTACTGTACAGGTCACTAGTTGCTTGACACTTGGAGTATTGCATACAGCACTGACAACCTTACTTTGGGAAGGATCTCAGGCTAGTGGAGGGGGGGTGCAGCACAGGGCAAGGGAAATGATTGAATGGCTGAAGTGCAGGACCTACAGGAACAGACCGAACAGGTTAGGCATGTACACCCTGGTGGGGGGGAGAGAGTTGGAGGATGTGATTGACACCATCATGTAGTTGTAGCGGCTCAACAGGGTGGTCACAGAAGTGTTGTTTAGGCTGTGGAGGGGGGAGACAAGAGGGCATGTGCTAAGGTTGGAGGGTGGTGGGTTTAGGAGAGTGATGAGGCATTATTTCTCAGGGAGTGTGGTGGGAATATGGAACACACTACCAGGGGAGGTGGTTTCATGCAGGACAGTGGTTAGCTTTCACAGGGCATGTTACAGGATGCATGGGTGGGTCAGTGGGAGGGAGCTGGGGGGGTGGGACAGATGTGGTTTTGATGTGCTAGCTGCACTATCGAGCACACTTGCTAGACCACTTGGCCTGTTCATGCTGGCAGATTCATATGTTAATATGTTCATATCCAGGATGTACACAGTCCACTGATATAAGTTGTGGTACTTTGGACAACTGGAGCCCTGCAAGGAGTTACCATTGTCCATTTCAGCCTAATTCACACATGCCACTGTCCATTTACATGTTTTCCTGCCATGCACTATGTGGACATCTCCACTATGTATCCTGTCCATGGCATGGTGCGACCTACACGCACAGGTGTCTGCACTATTGTTGTCACCATTTAGACATTTACCTTATGCTGTGTTTCACTGTGTCACTACTTACCCTGTAGACAGCCATGTGTGATCTCACCACGTTCATACATGTGGCACAGTGTGCTGTGTCTCAATACAGTATATAGGAATCATGGCATGATCCAGGATATCGTGCACAAATGTCTAGGATTCTGTCTTCACTGTGGCACACCACCTGCACATTGATGGAGAGGAATCCCTTTCTGTTAATGTAGGCCTCAGTAATTACAGTGGGTGCCTTTATGGGGATATGTGTGCAATCAATTTCTCCAATTACCCTTGGGAATCCAGCAATGGCGTAAAATCCCTCCATCCTTGCCTGCTGCTCATGCCACTGTGTGGGGTAATGGATGTATTGGCCTGCATGTGGTATCACAGCACTCAGGAAGTCATCGAAAACATCTGGATACAGATGCCTAGCTGATACCTGCTGTATCCCCTGTTGGGGTCTGGAATGTTCCTGTGCAAAGGACATGTAATGCTGCTGTTACCTTTACATCCACGGGTATGGCATGGCTCTGTGCTCTCATGCTTTCCAGATTGCCACATAGTTATGCACAGAGGTCATCTATCGCAGATTTGGGTAGCCTATATCGTGCTCTGCATTGTTCATCTGTCATATCCCTGCATGACACTCTTACCCTAAACTGTCGGGCTGGTCATCTCCTCCTGCCTACCCTGTTGTGCTGTTGATTCCTTGGGATGTGTGGCTCCTGTGGAGCTTCCTGCCACTGGCCATGCCTTTCAGGCAAGATATACAATGCCCATGCACACAGGGGCATTTCTGTCTTACCTTGTTTGTCCGGCTTGTCTGTGTTGGTTAGCCCTGTGCTCTGTTTCTTTCTGCCTGTGCCTGTGGTGTCTCTGTTGATGTATTTGGCAATGTTGCCAATGTGTTTATACTTTGCTGGATTTGAGTGGTTTGTATGCTGATGCTGGCTGCTCTGTCCTCTACTGGGGTCTGTCTTTCTTCTGCTATCTGCTGCACAGTACCCCCTACTTGACTTAATTGCTGATATGCAGCCTTTATTACAGGGAGTGTGTTACACCTCACTCATTTGTGTGCAGCATGTGTGCAACATTTTTCTTGCAGGTGTGGGATTTCAGTGACTGTGGATAGCCTTTCAGGGGATGCTGCATACATTTCATGGCACTTTTTCCCCGCAACTTATTCTCCACACATGCGTTTTCTTTGCAACCACAGAATATTTTTTCCCGCACCTGCGGCGGATTTGTGAATTAACCGCAGTGCATGTAAGTGGGTTTTCCCACAGCTGTGCAATATTTGGACACTTGCATTTTTTTTCTGCCCTACTTTCTTTTGTGAATCCTGCCCTAGAAATTTACCATAGGAAAACATGCTTACTTCTGAACAATCATATAAAAGTTCTATAAATAAATTAATACAGTACAAGTTATTAAACAAATCATATTTTACACCTTCACTACTATTTAAAATGGGTTTATGAGATACAAAGAAATGTTGGCACTGCCATTTTTTCAAGGTTGATTACTTTAGGCAGAGTGTTAGCATAGCATCTCTCCCAGGAGGTGTTGAGTTGTGCAGTCCTCAAGATATAAAAAGGGAAGGTGTACACAATCTTGTGATACAGTTCCCAGGAAGCTAGTGTAATACTTTGCCATCTGCCATAAAGCCCACTATAAACAGAAGAGGGCTGAGTCCTTTACTTAGAAACTGGATGAGGTCTTCTATAGAGTGTGGGTTGAAAAGCTATCAGAGGAAGCCTGGAAAGCCAAGGATGCCCCATTGTCTTAGAGGACATATGGGCTGCTGTCACCAATATGAAATCTGGCCAGTCCCCAGGCCTGGATGATATTAGCTCAGAGTTTTAAGACCTTTTCTAAAACATTGGGTTCCTTGCCTACTGACACTTGTCAGGCAATCCAATGGGGGGGAGGGGCTACCAACATAATGGCAGTATACCCAAATCACTGTAACACCCAAGCCTGGGTAGGATGTCTCAGTATGAATTTAAAATCACTCAGTTTCCTTATTATATGCTGACATTAAGGTATTTACCTCAGTTTTGGCTGGGCATCTGCATAAATGTGTGGGATCCCTAGTTCACCTGGGTCAGACTGGTTCCATCAATGGGAGATTGATACATGACAACATTCACCACCTTCTCAGTATTCATTCCCTACCACACTAGTCCCAGTCTTTACATTAAGGATCTTTATGGATGCAGAGAAGGCATTCACAACCAGGTGACTGGGAATTTCTGGGACAAATGCTAGGCGAAATATGGATAGAGCAGTCCTTACTGGCTCACGTGAGGGCAGGGGTCCCACACTCCCCTCTCCTGTGTGATGTATTGAGCCACTAGCAACATCGGTCCATCAGAATTCTGAAATACAGGGAGTGTGGGAGGGGTAGGAATCACAAGATTTCAGTTTATGTCTAAAACTCTGTTTTACCTCTCCTCGCCAGAGACCTCTGTCTGTTGACAGAACTGAAGGAATATGGGGGCATCTCCAGATACAAATTTTATGAATAGTCAAAGGCCATCAGGTTAAGCAGGGCTTGCCCAGGGGACTTTAGGGCTGCCTTTACATTTAAATGGGTTCCACATAACACAGTTCACTACCTGGGCATCCGGGTCTCCCTAAACCCACATTGTTCATTCTCATAAAATTAAAACTAATTCCTTCGTGAAGTTAGGGTGGATATTGTCACTGGAACCTACTCCTGCTGAGCCTGGGAGGTCACACAGCAGCCCTCAAAATGAACATCATTTTTAGATTTTTCTTTTTCAGGCTTCACCTATACACATCCTAGAAGACGTTTGGTGCAGAGCAATAAAATGTTTTATCTTCTTTGGTCTGGGCCACAGGTCAGCACCGGGTTGGCAACACTGCACTGCCTCTCGTAAGGGATAGGGGAGGACTGGCAATGCCAGATGTTAAGCTGTGCAACTTTGTAGTGCAGATAACACCTGTCATTACCAGGCCAAAACAGGAGACTGACACTGGGTATCTGGAGATGGAGGTGCTGTTTTCAATCCTGGCCCTTCTCTTTGCCACATGTGCCCCTCAGCCCTCAGCTACTGACTGGTAACTAAACCATGGACAAAGCACACACAGCGCATGTTCCTCAGGGCAAAACTCCTGGCAGGCAAACCCAATAAGCTACAACCCCTCTCTAAATCATAATTGCATAAATAGACTTCCTCCCACCCCACATCAGTAAAGGGTTCTGGAGATGGAACCATTTGGCCCTGACCAGATAGAAGTACCTGGTTCAGAGGGGTGTATGCACCCCATTCATTGAGTTGTAACAGTGGTACGGACTACCCAGGCAAGACTTCTTCTGCTACCTCCAAATCAGGCACTATTTAAGTAATGAAAACTAGATGGAATGGACAGGGAAGGACATGACCCAGGTATAGGGATTTTTTTTTTATTGGGCAGTACTATTGATTGGGAGAGGGGGCAGCATCTCAAAGGCATACAAGGCACTACTGGGAAGGGACCACATGGGTTTACATAGGTCAAAACCCAATTGCAGGTGAGACCAACATCACCTTTGGAGAAGAAGAAGAAGAATGGTCTAGGGTGTGGGAGCAAGGTTGGAGGACCACAGCATCCCCTGGCTGGAGAGAGTTTAGGTGGAAATGTATATTCAGTTTCATCCACACACCTACTATCACACAACACTTCAGGAGGGCTCCAATAGGTGATGGAAGGGATGTAAGCAGATAGGATCCCTTTACCACATCTTTTGGGATGCCCTGTGGGACAAAGGTACTGGGCCTAGGTCCACATGGAGCTCCTTAGGATTGCTGGAGATTCCATTCCATTCACATTTAAATACCTCTTCCTGGAGGCATGGGTTCCAGAAGGGGGTAGCAGAGCATTCATTCAGTAAAACTGAGTTTCAAAAAATATGTAATTTTATGCAGTACATTGTTTCTTTTCTTTGGTATTGCACATTTTTGTAACGTGGATTCAAAGCATAGAGTAGGCTGGCAGTATAGCCTAGAGGTTAAAGAAATGAGCTATGAAAGAGCTTGGTACATCCAACAGACTAGACCTGGGTTTGATTCTCACAACCTCCACTTGCATACTGTATGAATCTGTGCAAATCACTTAACCGCCCAGTGCTCCCAGGTTGCCCCTAAAAACAGGCACTTGTGCCTAATGGGCCTAACAAAGACTAAAAAAAAAAAAGTTGATCAGAAATGTCATTTTTAAGTAGCTATGGAATGGAAAAAGTAAGCAATAACCCACAATAGGGCATGCATTTCTAAAGAATTAATGCACGCCATGAGTGATTTGGAAGGCACAGGCAAATGGCCGAGTGACTTTGAACACACTCTGGAAGTGCATTAATTCTCAAGAAACCCATGCCCTGGAGTGGGTTAGTGCTCTTATAAAATGTGTTTTTAATGGAGGAAAAAATGTTTTAATTCCTTTAATTAGTTTGTTGTTAGGTAGAGTAGGTGAGTTTGGTAACAAAGGCCATGTGTCTTTGAATGATACCAGGAACTGCATTTATTTTGAAGAAACCTATGTCCTGTTATGGGCTTTTGTGTTTAAAAAGTAGGGGAAAAGTATTTAATGAAAAAGGTTTTATGTTCATTTAGTTTGGTTTTGCCAGGTAGATTAGGGCATCTTCGTTACAAACTGTGCGGTTTCTGGGACAATAATAAATGGTCAGGTGCTGTGTTTTAACCAATCAAGTTGTTTGATTTAGTCAGTCAGCGTTTTATACACCAAATGATATGTGTAATTCATTACCTTCAATTTAGGCACTTTGGCCCAGATATTCAAAAGGGTTGCGCCATGCGCAACAGGGTTACGCGTGCGCAACTCCAAAAATGCGCCATTCTGTGATATTGAGAAGGGGCCAGTTGCGCCACCGAAAACACGCTGAGCCACAGCGCAATGGAAATGAAGGCATGCGCAACTGAAGGGGGCAGGTCCATGCATAAAGTGCGCAATGCGATATTTGAACACTTGCGCAATGCGCAAGAGTGGCTCAGCCGGAAGTTGCGCAGTACCGGATTTGAGCCAAAATAAAACGGCTCAAGGGAGCGGCGTAAGAACTCAGCTACGCGCAAACCGGGGAAGAGACAGAGAGAGAGAGAGAGAGAGAGAGAGACAGAGACAGGATCAGGAAGAACAGAGAGGACAGTGGGTCCTGGAGGACAGAGAGGCCAGTGGGGTGCCGGTGCAGTGGAAGCAGCAGTGGGGCAGTGGGGTAACACAGGAACAGCAGCTGGGGGGCAGAAGCCAGGAGATGGACAGTGTCAGCTTCACATGGAAGCTGTAATGAGAGGGGTGAGACAGCATGCTGCAGGGGGACGTGGCCGTGGAGGGGCCCGTCGGCGGTATGCCCCCGACAGGCGGTCTTGTGCCCGCATCAGCTACGAGCTGTACAGTGATGTTGAGATTGTGGCCCGGTACTGCCTGAACAGGGCAATACTGAGACGGCTCAGTGAGCTGTGCAGTGATGTGATGCAGGCACCCTCACGACAGAGTCATGCTCTGTCCGTGGAGACCAAGGTGACAGCCTGCATGTGCCTGCTCGCCACGGGCACCTTCCAGAGGCCAACAGGGGACACCACAGGCATCACACAGTCGGCCACGTCACGCATCCTCACCCAATTCCTCAGCGCACTGCTGCCTCATGCTGCGGAGTACATCCATTTCCCCAGCACCGCGGCAGAGCGTACAGCAAACATGCAGGAGTTCCACAGGGTCAGCACAAATGCCTGGCGTGCTGGGTGCCATGAACTGCACCGTGGCCATTCACATGCCACCTGGCCCGATGGGCAAGCATATCGAACCAAAGGGCTACTCAGTGTCAACTGCCAGGTGGTGTGTGATGCCACTGGGCGCATCATCAATGTCTGTGCCACACACCTGGCGGAGCACATGATGCCTTCCATATGGCACCAATCTGCACTGTGCCATCGATTCGAGAGTGGGAACATCCCCACGGGTCATCTAGTGGGTGAGTACACATGTATGGAATGCAAACTCTGTGCAAGGGTGGAATGACACAGGTGCCATGGTAGTGGCACACAAGGATATGGGCAATATGGACCTGACCTAACACTGATCTCCACTATCTCCACACAGGTGACTGTGGATACCACTCCGTCCTGGCTGCTCAACCATACGGCGCCCACGACCCCAGCGCAGCACAGTTTCAATGAGGCTACCGCCGCCAGCCACGGAACATCATAGGCGGGTGTTCGGGATACTCAAGGCACGCTTCCGATGCCTGGACACCTCGGCGGAGCCTACAGTACAGCCCCAAAAGGCCTGTGGGATATTCCTGGCCTGTTGCATCCTGCAACATGGCAATAGACCATGGGATAGCCGTACAGGTCCAAGAGGGGACAGCGATGGGGCGCCAGTGCGCCGGGTGATATGGGTGATGAGCCGCCCCAGGGACGGAAGGACCCCGACTGACCCGCAGGCCCAGCTGCACCGGGACACCATTGCAGAAGAGCACTATGCACAACACAGGTAAGTCAAGGGACATGTGCAGGCAACACTGTCTATGCGCAAACCACAGGCACACAGGGAACACCGTGCATGAAGGTCAGGGGAGTTGAAGGGTCTACACATACCAACACATTAGCAGAGGGTGAGCACTCAAATAAACACACACACAGGCAGCATACAGGGCAGCAGCACAGCAATGCAGAAATTACACGCTATCACACAGCACCACCAACCACCTCACCACCTGGACTGTCGTACGCGTGTCAGGACCTGGGCAACCTTGCACCTTGGTGTACAGTGCAATGCAGGCATCATCATCCACACGCATCTGTGGACAGCAGTTGGGAGAGTGTGCAGGTGGTCCGTGTGTCAGTTTGGTGAGCAGAGCACCCAGCAGTGCACTGCCCACCATGACACACATTGCACACAGGGCAGCACCAGACAGGGCCTGCACTGGGAGACAGCTCAGTCAGGGAGCACTGTCCCACGGCCACCACGGATGCGTGGGCGGCCCCGCCGTGGCCTAGCAGCACTGGCAGGCTGCGCAGGGGCCACATCGGGTGGCACTACTGCACCACCAGGGGTCCCAGTGCATGACCGCGACCTTGCCCGCACAGGGGTCTGCATCCCGCGAAAGAAACTTGCACCAGGGGTGCTCGGGATGCCCACAGCAGAACCCGGCGTCGACAGGCCTGGTGTCGCACGACGCCGGGAACGGGGAGTGGAGTGCGCACTGTGTGGGGTGCATGGTACAGGGTCACCAGACAGTGTGGTCAATGCGGTCGCCACAGAGACCACTGCCTGGGTCAACCTGTCGATGGCAGCGGTCACATCCGTCACATATGGACCATCTCGGCCGGTCGAGCACACTCCCTGCTATGCCGCTCCACGGACACAGTCAGTGCCTCCACGGACCTTGCAACCCGCCCCTGCAGCTGTACCGACTCCTGCAGCAGGCGGGTGTGCACGTCCAAAGGGTACTGTGCCCCAATGGCATCGTGACCCCCAGGGTGTGGATGGTCCTGGTGCACAGCACCCCTTGAGGGTGGCCGCTGTTCGCCAGGACCAGGTATGGGCTGATCCAAGGGCGGTGGACAAGTGCCACTGCCTGACGCTGTCCCCCCAGGCCTGGTGTGCAACTGCTGCTGCTGCCCCTCCAACTGCTGAGCCCCCAGGTCCACCTGTTCCACCCCTGTGCTGTCAACAGTGCCAGACACCTGCTCAGCCACTGGTGCTGCCCAACCGGTGCTGACAGGCCCAGCCTGTGACTGTGCCAGCATGCTGGTACACAGGTGTGGAGCTGGATGGCCGAGGCACGTGCTGGCCTGCCGTGTGTCCCTCGTGGGACACACACCTCTCACTGGACATTGCAGGCCTGCCATCATCAATAGTGCCGGTGCGTGCCACTGCCATAGGCACAGCATGCTGGCACACCTGCATGCCAGACTGCTGTGACAAAGGCTGTGCACCCCCTGCACCCGTATCACTGCCGGCGGAGTTGTCAGCCCAGCCGGCCTGCTGCTGTAGTGCGTGCAGGCTGCTGGCGGAGGTGGAAGGTCCCTCCTCCTGGTCCAGCAGGTCTGCCTCACTGTCAGCACCCACCACCACCGTCTCCTGCAGACGAACAGGATCTGAAACAGAAAGAGAGTACATGTGAGTGCATGACAACAACCGCCCCACAACATCACCATGACATACCGTGCAGTGATGGGCTTCCACCTGTCTGGAATCCTCCACCAGGAACACCCCAATGGCATCGGCTGCATGGCATGACCAGTGTCTCCTCGGTCGGGGTCAGCTGCAACACCACTGGTGGTCCCCACCAGTGGCAGCGTCGCCACCCTGAAGGCTGCCACCTTCTCCTTCAGCCTCCTGCGGTCAGTCCCCATCTTCTTGCGGCACTCCTGCACGGAGCGCTGGTGGCTTCCGTGCAGGTTGACGGCCAGAGCTACCCCCTCCCATGCAGCTGCACGCTGCTGAGGGGTGCCCCTCCGCCCACTCAAAAGCGGCTCATCCTCCAGGTAGGCCTGGAAGAGGGCCTCGGTCTCTGCTGTGGTGAAGTTCAGCCTCCTCCTACGCCCGCCGTCCACACCCTCGGCCTGGTTCTCGTCAGTCATGCTGATCTGTATGGGTGGAAGTGGACACCTGTCACTCTGCAGTCCACAGCATTTCCCATGAGCATAGCTGCAGGCGGGGGCAGAAGCCCCCCTTTCCTCGCTGCCTGGCAGATACTGATGGAAAGGGTGCCCTCTGCCCCTTCTAAGTACCTCATCATGCTCAGCCCCTCATCCCGTGACACCCTCCAGCACCCCTGCCCATGTGCATTGTCCTGAGCATCACACAGCATGTAACTCACCTCTCAGCTGCAACAACTAAATCTGGCCGCCACAACCCAGTGTCGTATTTTTTATAGCGCAACACATGCAAAATGAGGTGTGGCGCAACTTTAATGACATGCTAATC
The DNA here is from genome assembly GCA_016271365.2 of Neoceratodus forsteri. Lineage (NCBI taxonomy): Eukaryota > Metazoa > Chordata > Ceratodontiformes > Ceratodontidae > Neoceratodus > Neoceratodus forsteri. The sequence goes on from CM057456.1 coordinate 578,059,393, forward strand.
GCGCCACTGCGTCTTTGAATGGCTGATCGCCTGCTTTGCATATGTCGGCTGAATATCGCGTAAATGCACTTAGTGCAATAGGGAAGGTCCGGCTGAGCCAATGGCGCATGTTTGTGGTTGTGTGCTACACTGCATTGCGCATGCCCAGACGGGTTACGCATGTGTCGTTCGCGCTGCAGAACTGCTGAGCGCGATAGGCTATTCTGGACATGGCCACCATTGTGCCAGTGGCGCTGCAGCACTGGGCACTATATGGGCGCTGTGGCACCTCTGCGTGATAGTCCCTGTGGCACTGGTGCAGTGCTTCGCGAGTCCGCAGGATACCTATGCATCCTATGGGCGCTGTGCGTAGCCTTGCATCATTGCTGTGACCTTGGGTATGCCCTCTGACCCCTGGTAGTGCATGCCATATGCGTCCCTATTGCGCTGTCTGGCTACAGCGCCATGTAAGTGATGGCGCTTGCAACAGCGCAATAGGTGCCTGTGCTGGTCTATTGCGCAACAACTCCACGGGGTCACAGCAGCCGGGCACCATATTGCCTGCTGTAAAGTTGGTGCCATGGCAGGGAGGAGGCGGTGCCATGGAGCCAAGTTGAGGTGGCCAACCTGGGTGCCCTAGTGGAGCCCCACTATGACCAACTGTATGGTGAGGCCCCCTCACTGGACCGAGGACCCATGTGTGGCAGCAAGTGGCCACTGACCTGGTGGGGGTCACTGGCGGGGGCCGGTCTGCAGAGCAGTGCCGGCACTGGTTCAGTGATCTCCGCCGGAGGGACCCGGAGCTGTTAGCGCGGCTGCGTTCCCGTGCCAGGTGGGGCCTGGTGCCTAGGCCACGTGAGTGTACCATCTATTCACCTATATTCTCTGTAGGGGTGTGTGTGTGCCTGGGTGGCTGTGCATTGGTGTGTCAGTGTGTGCAGCTGTGCGATGGATGGTTATGGCTGTGTGGGCAGGCAGTCTTACTGGGGCAGGGGGCACTCTGCTTTTGAGTCACACTGATGTTTGTCTCACCATATCTCCCACAGGCGGATGGTGGCGGTGCGGATGCGGCTGATGTGGGCCATGCCAGGGCCCCAGTTCCACAGGCCGTCGGCCCGCGGCAGCAGCAGCATCAACAGCAGCAGCAGCAGCGGCAGACTGAGCTGCTGGAGGTGTGAGTATCATTACGTCATGGATGCTATTGCATGCTGGGGGCAGGACCACCAACCATGATGGACACAACCAGATGGGTGGTAGTAGTTCCACTATCGTAACAGTGAGTCCCACACTGGAGTACAGTGTACAGTTCCGGAACACATAGCTGCGTATGGACGGGGACTGGGTGGAGGCGTTCACAGGAGGGCAACATGGATGGTGCATGGATTGCATCACATGTCCTATGCAGACAGGTTGCAGGAACTGAACATGTACTCCTGGAGGAGAAGGTGTGGGGATATGATGGGGTCATACGAGTATTGTACAGGGGAACAGTGTGCAGGAACCAATATTTGTCAGCGTAGAGGATGTTCCAGGTGTAGAGGGCATGGGATGCAGTTGGAGGGGGCTCGTTTAAGGGAAACATGCGAATGTGTTTCCTCACATTATGGGTGGTGGACGAGTGGAACACCCTGCCAGAGGATGTGGTGGGGGCTGACTTGGTCACGGGAGATCTGTATGTGTGGGCTCGCCATGAGGGACTTCTGGAGGTCAGGGGTGAGGGGGAATGGACTTATAGGACATGAGAGTGATCGTACAAGGCCAAATGGCCAGACTAGGTGTCCATAGGCCCCTATGCGGACACTGTCTATGTCCATGTATGTGGGCGTGACACAGGTGACCTGCATCACAGTGCAGCATCACGACACGCCTGTGTATGCATCACAGGTGGTCCAGGCATGCACTGGGCATAAGCTGTGTGACTGGCATCGCACCATGCCAACATCACATGACAGCCTAGTTTGTACTGTGATTGACGTGGGCAGTGTGTGTGGGCGGTGGTGCGCATGGCTGGTGCCGCCTGTTTGTGATGGCCATGTGCATGTTCACTGTGGGTGGGTGCATGCCATCACATGTGCAGCACATTAGGTTAGCTGGGTTGCAGGTTGGGTGGTGTTCAGGGTTGTGGTCAGTCTCAGCCATTGACTGTGTTCCCATTTTCCTAGGCCTCGGTGTGCTTGGGCGCATGGGCTCCGCGATGTCCGGCGCCTGACACAGCTGGCGGCGACAACAGAGAGCTCCTGCAAGCCCTACAGCAACAGGGGAGCGGCACAGACACAGGAGGGGAAGACGGCAGGGGAGGAGCAGAAGCCTGCTGGGCCATAGCCACCTTTTAGTTGCCCTTCCCCATCCCTTTCACCCTGACTTCCCTCTCAAGTTGTTTTCCCTCCCCTTGCACCCCTGCCTTTTACCGTCCCCCAACTTGTACATAGTTTTAGCTGTTTTGTTACCTCTTTTGTTTGAATATAAAATTCTATTTTGGTACAACTGCTGTGTTGGTGTCTGCTTTGCAACTGGCTCTGGGTGTCTAAGCAGTAGGGTGTACATGCCATCTGGGCTACTATGGTCCTGGATATATGTGTGTGTGTGTGTGTGTGTGTGTGTGTGTGTGTGTGTGTGTGTGTGTGTGTGTGTGTGTGTGTCCATGGGAGGTATCACCAGCATAGCATTGCCTTTCTGTTGCTCTCGCCATCTGCTGCCACCCACTGCTGGGTGCAAGGGTGGGTCTGGGTGGTCTGCTTCTCTGCAGCATGGGGTTGGCCGTGTGGCACGGGGTGCATGGTGCTTCCTGCAGTGCCTGTCACTGCACATGAGCGGTGTCTTGGGGGCACGGTGCCGCTGTGCTGTGCGTACAGGGGACTGATGTGCACTGTGGTTGTCAACCCCTGGGTGTGGCACTCTCTGCCTGCCAGTGGTTGTGCTGGGGCATCATGGCTCTGCTATGCTTTAGTTGGCTTGTCCCCATGGGCACGTGGATCACCGTCCCACCCCAGTGATGCTGTGCTTGGGTGTGCCAGTGTGGTGTGAGTTCTGCAGTGAGTTCCTGTGCCCATGTGTGGCATGGCTGGCGGTGGGCCCAGCCTGCCTCCTGGATGTGCAGTTCCATTGCTCTGGGGGCTGTGCTTGCACTATGGCAGCTCTGCACTGCTCAGCTGAGCTTCCATGGTTGCGCCATAGCGCAGCATTTTGGCTCAGCTTCTCCTTCCTGGTTGCGCGATGGCGCAGTATGTGCGATATTCAGACGTTGGTTGCTTGCGCAATTTGCTCTGCTCCATGTTTGAATATCGCACCTGTTGCGCATTTACGCAACTGGTTTGTGCTTGCTCCTGCTGTTGCACCAGTTTTGAGCGCAGTTTGAATATCTGGGCCTTTCAGTTTTGGGGGCACTTTGGGAGTTTTCTCTTTTTGAGCAACAAGACATATTCTAGGTACTGTGCCATTGTTCTCCTTAAAAACAACTTCTGACTGAGTTCTTACAGGTGCATGATTCATCTGGCCTAGAGTTCTCCACAGAGTCCCTGCATCTTCATTTGCAGATATTCTCCCATAGAACATAGCCATATCCACTGCGACAAGGAAGGTAACACACCAACAATGTGAGTTTGGTAACAAAGGCCAAGCACCTATGAATGAACCAGGGAGCTGCATTTATTTTGAAGCAACATATCCCTGTTGTGGATTTTGTTGTGTTTAAAAAGTGGAAACAAATTTTTGTTTAATAGCAAAAGGTTTTCTTTCAATTTAAATTTTGTTAGGTAGATTAGGGCAGGTTAGTTATGAACTGGGTCATTTCTGGATAAATAATCAATGGTTTGGTGCTATGTTTTAACCAATAAAGTTGTCTGATTTGGTAATTTTTCATACCCCATTTTATAAGTGCAATTAATTACAGTATGTTTGGTTCAGGTGCTTTCAGTTTTTTGGGCACTTTGGGTGTTCTCTTTCTTTTGGAGTAACAAGGCATTTTCTAACTACTACTAACATTGTTTTCCTTCCCAGCACCCTTTGACTGAGTTCTCACATGGCGTATGATTCATCGGGCATACAGTTCTCAATAGGCTCCCTTCCTCTCCATTTGCAGTTCTTCTCCCATAGAAGACTATCTTGTCCATTGCAATAAAAAAGGTAATACACCGTGAAGAACAGTACTGTGCTGTAATTATGGTAAAACAGTCCTATTATCAGCTGCAAAGCTCAGGTTAGATGTATTGTACAGTACGCTTAAATGACACACAGCCAAGTTGAGGGGTACCACAACATTGGTCCAGTTTGCCAGTGATTTGATAGTCCTTGAATTTCAAACTTAAACTCTATAATTTTGGTGCCAGGCCCCCTAACCCACAATGTAATCATCCTGTTCATGTGTGCTATAACTCATGTGAAAAGCAAGTCCAGGTCTGCAAGTGGAGTTATACGGTGTAAGGTACCTCATGTTTATTTGAATTGTCCACCTTACAGTTCAGAGCATCTTGCTCAATGTAAGCTCATGAACTTTTTAATGTTTTTGACTGTTTCTCAACATAAAAATTGTGAACACCATCAGTGAAGAGATGATCATTCAAGTAAGGAGAATGCACGCTGATGCGACCAATGTCAACAGGATGCATTCATTTCTGAGAAGTAGCAGGATAGCCATTACAGGAAGTGGGCTCTGCATACACTTGAAAATAGCCTGCCCTGCTTAGCCCTTTGAGCATGGCATGGCTTACACTAGGTAAAGAACAGCAATGTCCATCATTAGCTTCAACACATTAGTGAGCAAAACATACTGGGCTCAATTTTCAAAGGAAAAACTTTGACGCGAGGTGCCTGCACCAAACAGGTATGAAACAAGTGGCACCTTGCATCAAAGTTTGTGGCTATTCCAATTTTTGAATGCCGTCTACACAAAATCAAGATGCCAAGAAACAAAGCTCCCCTGCACAACCTTAGTGGCAAAAGCACCTGTGCACCAGGTTGCAAGGGTTGTTTCACCACCATGGGGCTGTACCATCCCCTTGTTTGCAATACTAAAAGCACCACTGTGGCTGCAACAGTGGGTTGACCCTAGACCATCCAGAAGGTGGTCTAAGGGCTCTATGCCACTGCCTGACATAGCTGCGATTGTAGGGACCTGGAAGATTGGGAACAGGGCTGATGTAGCAGTAGGGGTGCCACAAGGTATGATGAGATCACTGAGAGGGAGTGGAGGAGTACCTGGCAGAGGGGCCAAATGGAGTAGTGAACAGCTGTTTGAACCGGGTGGGGTGGGCATGGCAGCTCCATCATGATATGGACCTCAGGTGGAAGCAGCCCTATCACCCACTCCATGGGACCCTCAGTTGCCTGCAGTGTAGTTGGGCATCTGCCAGCTGCCACGCATGGAGGCTGTGTACCAGGGGACTGTCACAGTGCCTGGGGCACATATCTGTAAATGGCATATACCCTACAACCTGCACCCACTGGCACCCACCCATGTAGGGGATTGTGGGTTCTCTGGAACAGGTGACAGGGATACATCCAGCTTGGGTTCATGTCATGATGGTGTTGTCATGCCAACCCCTCTACCTGGTCTGATCAGCTGTCCATTACTCATTTGGAAACTCTGCCAGCACCTTCTCCTCCCTCTCAGTGCCCCTGTGCCCCTATCATACCCTATGGCACCCCCCCTTCTCCAGCAGCCCTGGTCCCCACCTTTCAGCCAGATTACCACCCCAGCTCCATGGTTCATCTAGGCTTATGCTGGAAGGGGGGTGATGGATCCCTCCATCAAATCCAGCAGGTATGCCACATGTTTTGCACAACCCTGGAGCTATGGCAGGTCTTTGGCACAGGGACCCTCATTTTGGTAAAATTGGGTGCAGGGTCCCTGATGCACCCTAACTCTGCTACAGCCCTAGATTGCTGAAAATTGTGGCAATCTACAGGCTATTTGAAAATCCAGCCCACTGTGCATGTGCAAGCTGTGCATGGTTTGATGCAAGTGCTTCTGCATAATTTTTACCTTCTATCGGTTGTTAACAATAGGAGCGTGATTCTAGTCAATAGTATCCTCAATGAGGATGATAACTGCCTGAGTTGCTGAGCAGGGCACATGGGGTATCAACGTTCACAATCTCAATGAAGAGGATGCAGAGAAGCATGGGCTGGACATACAGTAGAGCATGGTATGGAGTGTTGGCCTAAAAGTATATTATTGTATTGATTTGTGGCTCTGTGTTGCAATGCTACCATGTAATGTTATTGTTCCTTAGCTTTTGCCCAATGATACAGAACATAAAAAAGACTAAGCAGCTGGAGCAAAGCAGGCAGAGGATAAAAGTAAAGCAGCTGTTTCATGGCATCATTTTAAGGCTATGACTACAAAATATTGTGACCAGTTTGAGTCTATGGCTTTTAGGAAGAAGGGCAGGGATGCTATAAAACCCAAGTCAAAGTATCCTCTGACAAGTCATGTCTGGTGTGCAGTTTTGAAGCAAAAACTAGTCTTGATCTGTACTTGTGAAAGCTGGTTTATTTTGCTACACTACAGCTTTTGAAATGTTCTCTTATACAGCAGTGACCACATTTATTCAACCTTGGACCAAGCTACATAACTGCTGCAATCTTCATGGACCTGGTCAAAACACTACAAGCTCCTCTTTGCTGGTCTGGCTACCTGGTTCAGCTTGTATCTCTGTGATAGGCTGTAATTGGTGCAGGTGGGTAACGTCTTGTCTCCTACCCATCCTTGCAGGGGTCCCTCAAGGGTCCATCCTGGGCCCTATCTAATTTTCAGTGCTTATAAACAACCTCCCCTCTGTTTGCTTCAACTCTCACATGCATATGTATGTTGATGATATCATCTTATTTTCCACAGGATCCTCTGTCATCAACATCCATGCCCCTCTCCAGCAGGACCACAAGAAGGTGTTATCATAGTTCCAAGCCAACCATCTAAAAGTCTACACCAAAAAGACTGTTGCCATGATCTTTAGCACTGCACAAAAATAAGCTATAACCCCCTCCCCCCAGAGATTTCCATCTTGGACAGCACTCCGCTTGAGTCTTTCACTGCTTGCAAGTACCTTGTGATCTGCTTGGACTCCTATTTAGATTTTTCAGGCCATATAGATGCAGTTAGCTCCAAACTCTGCCCAAACTTGGCTACTTTATCATAATAAAGATTGCCTCTCACCCCCCCCATCCACCGCAAATTAGTTTCTAAGATAGTACTTCTAATTTTTGATTATGCCGATGTTGTCTACAGAACAGCTCCAGCTTCCTCTCTCTCCAAACTAGATAGCCTTTTGAACTCATGCAGTTTGCTTCCAGTGCCTCTCTGCTACTTATCATTGCATTCTCTACTCCTTCCTTTTCATCATGCCCCTATTCCATTCTATCCATTCCCTAACATTCATTGCCAAATTCTGGTTTGGTCTGTTTCTTCCATCTCTCCTCTGTGTTGTCCCCTGCTGCCCCCTCCTCCTATGCTTTTTGCACCAGGGGCCCTTGCTCCTTCTCTCTCCCCCTCCCCCACACTTCAGCAGCAAGTCTACCTTCTCCTACATGCTCCCCCTCCTCTGAAACTGTCCCACCCCAACTATGCAACTCTTCCTCCTTTTCCTTCAAGCTGCACTTACACCTCCCTTCCCCCTCTTGCTTCTGCCTCTCTATCTCCCTTCCTTACCCTAACCTACCCCAGGCCTCTCCTCTTGCCCATTCACTGCCCCCTCTCTGACCAACATCCTGTTGCTCAAATGTTTATGCACTTAACCTGCCCTGCAAGCAAGATCATTGTTCACCTAAGCTACCACTTCCTTGTTGCTATGCTGCTTTGTTGTATTTGCTTGACTTTGTTATAATTGCAGTTACTGTTCTCTTGCTGTTTGTATTTGCATGACTCTGTTATAATTACAGTTGCTGTTCTCTCTCTCTGTATTTGCTTGACTTATAATTGCAGTTGCTGTTCTCGATCTCTGTATTTACTTGACTCTGTTATAATTGCAGTTGCTGTTCGCTCTCTCTCTGGTTGTATTTGCTTGACTCTTATAATTACAGTTACTGTTCTCTCTCTGTTTGTATTTGCTTGACTCTGTTATAATTACAGTTACTGTTCTGTCTCTCTGTTTGTATCTGCTTGACTCTGTTATAATTACAGTTGCTGTTCTGTCTCTCTGTTTGTATCTGCTTGACTCTGTTATAATTACAGTTGCTGTTCTCTCTCTATGTTTGTATTTTCTTGACTTTGCTATAATTGCTGGGTCTGTTTTGTCCCTCTGTTTGTATTGTAACCCCACATCCCTGGGTTGCACCTGGAAATGAGCACCAGCTCAGTGTGCCATTCCCAGTTAGCAAAGTTTAAATACATAAATAAATAAAGTAAAACAGAAATTGGAATTCAGTAATTCATTGGGTCTATTCCCCCCTCCCCCCAGAAATTATGGGTGGTCTAAGTTTTAGCAATTATATAATGAGGGAGGAACCGCTGAGTTTATCTTGAACAAGTTCCTTGATGGGCATCACTTCTATCAGGACAATGACCCATAAACCTCACAATGGCATTCATTGCTGAACAAGGCAATAACTGAGACAAAACACCACCAGAGTAAGGCTGTAGCATTTTATCTTCTGTTTATTCTTACCTGCACATGTGGTTGATGCAAATAATGTCATCCTTTTTATTCAAGGTTCCTAGGCATGAATAAAATAGAGATGGTATGATTAAACAAAAAAACACACATGCGTTGAAAGACCAAGTGATGAATAAGGCAGAAGCACTGAAGTGCCATTACTGCAGGCAATATGTTGGATATTTAGAAAAGGTGTTGCTAGTTGTGATTACAAAGGGAACTGAATGCAAGCAGCATGTGATTAGAATGCTTTGTTAATGATTTATTTAATGATTTGTTAATAAAAAAGCTAACTTAATGCATACAGTATGTTCTGTATACTCATGGCACTGTGTGAAGTTTTATGTGTACTGTGCAAGTTGTATTGTATCATTTCTCAGTCATTATTTTGCAATACTGTACTGAATGCACTGTGTATATAGCTGTATACTGAATCAGTGTGTATTACGGTGTCATTCTGTATGTAATATTTTTCCACAACCTCCCCCACCATTAGTACATCCATACAAGTGTTGGAGGTCACTTGAGCACTAACAGTACATTCTAGACTATATTGAAAAAGCAGGACCGGTGGCCACCTTTCATAAGTAATGTAACATAAGCTGCATACAACACAATGCAACAAAAATACAGTACTCCTGGAAGAACAGGTAAATCCAGAGCCTTGGTTTCCCAGAGATTTCCGTATATAGCATTTTTTCTCTCCTCCATGCCTAGATGTTGGCACAAAGTTCTATGGTAAAAACACCATGAACTCAATAAACACACAATTGTTGATATTGAATAAAGTGTAGACTTTTCCTGTAGAAAGAGGCTCCACAGCCATTTCAATAAAAACTACATCACAAACATTAGCCAATGGCAAACATGTTCACATGCCTGTATTTGTTGTGTGACAGTTAAAGTTAACAGTTTAAAAATATGAGTTATAATAGTGAAATTTTCATAATGGGGAAATGAGTCCAAGCTAATGCATGCTAAACATGATGGTGGCTTACAAGCTCCTAATTTTTTCCTATACTATTTGCCCATACATCTCACCAGACTTTCTTTCTGGTTGGGACCACTGGGGGAGAGTATATCTACATCATATGTGCCATATTGGGTGGACATAGAGCATTCTTTGTGCTTCACTAATGGTTTGGATATCAGGGCGCTCCCTTACCTTTCCAGGAAGAATCTTCCCCACTCATTGTGGGACATGTCTTTGGAGGCATCTCTTTGCATTCATTTATAATGATGTTCCCTGCTTAAGATTTGCCCGCATAAAGACACTTCACAACCCCTATTTGGGAACCCTAATTTTCAGATAACTGGACGGATACTTTATAATGGATTCTGACAGGGTATGGGTGTGGCCACAATTGGAGATCTCACTCTCAATCAGAAATTGCTCTCCTTTCAGGATGCCCATACCTTATATAATTGGCCCACCTCTTCCTGTTTTTGATATTTCCAATTGTCACACATGCTTTTGCAATTTTTTGGTTCGAGCCCTTGGCTTAGTCCCCCAGGTAGTTCAGTTTTCCCTCTTCTTTATACGGCTTCTACCTCCCATCTTATCTCATATTTTTATCAATCTCTACAGGAATTTCTGGTTGCCAATTAAGGTCCAATGTTCTATTGGTGGGACCAAGCTCTTCTGGCTTCTAATTCTTCTAGAAATTGGTGGATCATCAAGAAGTATTTATATAAATTCATTAAGTGGAACAGATTCCTTCTCATGCAATTTCAGATTATCCACAATCTTTGTTATGCCCCAGTTAAATTGCATAGGATGGGTAATTTTCCTGTTAATTCTTGCTCCAGATATAGTGTGGAGCCAGGCACTTACTTCATATCCTGTGGTCCTGTGAAACAGTAATCCCCTTTTGGAATTGTATCAGATCTCATCTAGACCCCCTGCTGGGGCTGTCCCTATACCTTTCTCCCTGAAATATGTATTTTGGGTGACTATAATAACAACTTGATTGGCAACCAAAAACCGCACATGGCCATGGTTTCAGCATGTGTGAAAAAAGTTATTCTCCAGAACTGGCTTGATCAGTGTGCCCCTCAGTTTCTTGAATGGTATAGGGAGATTCTGTTTGCTCTGCAAGCTGTGCGCGCCTTATTGCCAGTATGTCTGGTTGGATGCTTACATATAAACATGTCTGGGAACCACTATATGTTATATTGACAGCATGAATGCATGTCTTCTTGGTCCTCATAGCCCTATGTCTGCAGATGTGTCCATATCAGGTCGGGTATCCTGATATGTGTATTCCTGTTGTTTACCTTTTCTTTCTGGTGGCGGGGGTGGGTGTGGGGGTTGGGGGGATATGTGTTGTTGTTTGTTGTTATATGTAAAATGGTTACATCCTGGACTTGTTCAAATCTCTCCTACATTTTATTGCATATCCAGGTCTTGATCTATTCCTGTGTGTGGTTTCTCATCTGATGTTGTTTTTTTTTGTCAATAAATTATATTCAATTTAAAAAAAAAATGGGAAATAAAAGTGTTCACATATAATGTTGTTCTTTTTCTACATTGTGACCCTGAATTTTCAAGATAGTAGTTTTATTACACCAGCATATGAACATGACAGGTATCATTCATGAACTACCACCCAAAATGTGATTTTGCGGAATGGCTACAAAAACAGGTTTGGGAGGAGGGATTTGAAAATGGTGCCTGCTATAAGTCACGAGATGGGGTACACAATGACTATGTTGGAAAAAACATGAGATTAGAATGTTAAAAATAATTTGAGTAAACACTGAATAATTTCAATATTTGATCACAACTTTGTTGCTTTTTGAGATTTTGGCCCCAGATTTTCAACCTCATTTTTTATGACCCCACCAAACAAGCATAACAGGTGTCATTTATGAAATCCTGGCTAAAACATCATTTTTCAGCTCAAGTTAAAAAAAAAAGTTGTGGGCAGGATTTGAAAAATGACACCTGTCATGTTCATGAAGTAGAGTAAAAAAGGGCTATGTTGAAAATGTTGGGTCAAAATCTGCAAAAATAGCAAAGATAACAGTAAATGTACATGTGTGAGTGCACCCAGACCCTGACAGGGGGAAAATCGGGATAAAATATAAATAAAAAAAAATTGCAATGTTACCCCAAAACTTTGTTGTTGTTTTTTTTAGATTTTAACCCCAAATTTTCAATACAGCCACCCACTACTGATTATTGTGTATAATGAACAGTGGCAGTGGGTTTTCTTGTGCAGCTTGTAGTTCCTATCGACTATGAATTGACAAGCAGACCCCTTGTGGGCTGGATGATGATATCCTGAAAAGTGAATAGGAATAAGCTCTAACAATTTGCACAAATACTTTGATCCACACTCTCATTAGAAAAGATGAAAGAGAACTGTTCAAAATTAAAGAGGAACTCAAATCCATCAGGGGTCATTGTTGGCACATTTATTTATTTATTTATTTCAATGACTGGGTGAGACCACTGGGCACAAATGGTCCCTTTTTTGTGGGTGACCCAGATTTAGTTACACAGAAACTTGTAGGATGCAGGATACCTCAATGATACATACTGATAACATAAGTAGTTTTAGAACAATAACTGTAGGACAGTAACTGTAAGACAATCACATAAATTCCCTATGACTTTCCCTCTAGTTGAGTATACATAGGTAGCTGTATTCACATAGGTTCAAAACAGTGGGAGGCTATAAACATTTACAATAATGGCATCACAAGTTACTATGGATACAAGCATGGGGCAAAAGTCTACAGCAGCCCTTTACTTATTGTTCAGTTTAAGTAGAATTAGGGTCACCTCTAGCACAAGCATGAATTGTTTTCCATTAGGTAGGCTTTGAGCCTTTTTCTAAAGGAGACCAGGGTACTGGCATTATGCAAGTGGTCAGGAAGGCTGTTCTATAGGGTAGGGGCAGCATGGGAGAAGGACTTCTTCCCAGCTGTGGTCCTTACCCTGGGAAACTCTAGGAGCTTTCGCGAAGAGGTTCAGAGAAGCCTACCTGGGCACTTGGTGGCTATTAACCCAACTAGGCCTTCCGGGCTGGGGCCATTTATTAGTTTGTAGGTGGTACTCAGGAGGGGTATTGGAGCCATTGGGAAAGAGATTGCCAGTTTAGGGAGTCGAGTACCTTGCAGTGATGATGCCTTGGGTGGGATTTGGTTGCAAATTGAGTTATCTTGTATAATATTTGCACCCTTCCCAGTTTTCTTCCAGAGAGGTACTGTATAACTGGGGCAGCATAGGTCAGTGGGGGGAGAAGGATGCTATTTGCAATTGCTTCCCTGGTTTTGGGGAGGAGTTGGGAATTCATCCTGTACAGTAGACCTAGCTTTTGATGTATCACTCTGGTGACATGGTTCACATAGCATTTGAGAGTGAAACCTTGATCCAATACAAGGCCCAAGTATCTGAAGGATATTTTTATGGGCCTATCTGCTGCAGATACAAGTGGGATCAAATGGGTCCTGTCCGAGCCTAAGGTTTTGGAACCATACAACATAGCTTTCATCTTCTTATCAATCAATCAAAATCTTTATTTATCTAGGCAGGCACCATTGAGCAAGGTTCATTTGCAAGGTGGACCTGGTCATGAATACATCAAAGTACAGTACAGAAGCAGGTATGCAAAAAGCAATAATATACAAGGAAGAAAAAGTATATACAGTGTATACAGTACAGTACAAGGTTGAAATAAATAAAAAAAACAGCATTATTTTACAAATGAAGAAGTCAGCAGATGTACAGTCAACCATAGGAGTACAGGGGTTATAAGCAGCGATCTTTTGAGTGAGGCAGCCGGCAACTACACATATAAGGGAAAGAGGCCACGTATGGGGTGGCAGGTTAGAGAGGTAAAGAAGAGGAGGGATATATTACCGATGACTGGGGGAAAAATTGGGCTAAAACCACAGAAAATGATGATGGCTGTTGTGTACTTGTTTATTATGATAATGATGGAGGAGGGGTAGACAATTGGGACACTACTATGGAAGGGATGGGACTTTAGCCAGGCTGGAGCAGACAGGGAAGAGTGGGTGCAGCAGAAAGAATTAATAGGGAAAGAGTGAGAGCCAGGGGTAGAAACATGGTGAGCATCAGTATGGAAAGGGAAAGTTGTGGAATTAGTGGGCTAGTGGTGAGGAAAACATTTGCAAGGTTTTGGAACCATACAACACAGCTTTCATTTTCTTATCATTTAGCAGTAACCTGTTATCCAACAGCCACTTTTCTAGGGTTGCAAAGTCCTCCTGTAGCTGATGCCCAAGGGTCAGCTCGCTGTCAGAGGATCTGTACAACACAACATCGTCAGCATACTGAATTACTGAACTGCCACCACAGTTATTGCTGAGGTCATTTACAAACAGGGTAAACAGGAGGGGCCCCAAGATGGAACCTTGGAGTACTCCCTCCGTAATGCTGAGTCAATCAGATATGGTTCCCTGCCACTTAACCTGCTGGGACCAGTGGGATAGGCAACTTTTGAACCACATCAGGGAGTGTTGGTCAAAGCCGGTAAGTTTTATCTTGTCTAACAGGAAGCTGTGGTTGACCAAATCAAAAGACTTGGTAATGTCTATGAAATGGCACTGGTGGTGGCACCATCATTGAGGGCCTTGAGGGTGTCAGTAACGAATCTGATAAGCACTGAGTCAGTTCTATGGTTCCATCAGAACCCACACTGATTGAGTGATAGTAACTGGTGTGTCTCCAGGTAGTCACAGAGTTGGTTGTATAGGTCTGTTCATGAAAAGGGGTTACCAAAGTGTGACATGAGGGGTCACATTTTCAAATTATTTCTACATTACATTTGTGATGCATTTCAAGATATTATGATGCAAGTATCAAAAAAGAAACATACTGGGAGATAAAAGTCTCACAGGTTCCTGAGATAAAAGAACTGTATTGTGGTGAATGTAACAAGTGGCACCACACTTACGTTTCACTACTAAAACTGTACTAAACATGCCTAACAACTAACATACAACTGCTACTGACTGACATACTGCTGTAAAACATGAACAAATTCAACAATTACATTACTGGCAAGTGTGATGCTTAAAACCACATACCGTGGTGAATGTAACGAGTGACACCACACATTTGTTTCAGTTTTACAGAGTTTAGTGGACATGAGTAATGGCTAACATGCTACTAATAACTGACACAGTGCTACAAAACCTGGGGATTCTGATAATAATAACAGTACTAACGGGTGAGAAGTGTGACACCACATACCGCTGTGAATGTAACAAGTGACACTACACATTTGTTTCAGTAGAAACAAGTTTACTGAACATGCCTAATGGCTAACATGCTACTACTAATGACTGACATGGTGCTACAAAGCCTGGAGAAATCTAACAATGTTAATGTTACTGAGGGGTGTGATGTCTGACTCCACATACCATTGTGAATGTAACAAGTGACACCACACTTATGTTTGGCTTACTAAAACTGTACTAAACTTGCCTAACAACTACCATACTACTATTACTGACTGACACACTGCTATAAAACATGAAAGAATTCAACAATTACTTTACTGGCAAGTGTGATGCTTACCACCACATAACATGGTGAATGTAACAAGTGAAACCACATATTTGTTTCAGTTTTAAAAAGTTTACTGAACATGCCTCATAACTCTCATGCTACTACTAATAACTGACATAGTGTTACAAAACCTGGAGGAATTTGACAATAATAATAGTACTGGCAGGCATGATGGTTGACACCATGTATTGTGGTGAATGTAATGAGTGACACCACAAATAAAATCCTTTTTAACCATCCACCCCATATATACAGTATAATCCCTCTTATAACTGATGCCAAGCACTTTCTGCAGATATGCAGTTGTCACTGAAATTTGGTCCCTGAAAATGTGCCTCAAAATCAGTGAATGATGGTAACCAAAGCCTACCTGTGGTGAATGTAACTGCAGCCCTCGTTGTTGCATGCAGTGCTTATATTCATGGAATATAGCCCTACAAAATGGAGGAGCCACATGCAAACAATGGGTTTTAAACCACAACTAAGCTCCTCCCTCTATGGTTGCTCCTTGATTTTGATGGGCAGGTTTTGACTTTGCAACTGTTACAGACTGATGGGAAAAACTGGGCCTGATGTGACTCCAAGTAGAGTGGGGGTCAATGGTTGCTCTCCCTTCTGTGGGAAAGCTAGATCAAGCAGTAACACCGTCAGTTATTACAAGGAGACAAACTAGGAGAGAAGCCATAAAATCTTTTAAAGTGCTAATAGCACAGTTACAGATTTGGGGGCTATGCGGGTGAATGTAACATGCTGTGACACCAACTGTTACATTCATCGCACTAAATACAAAGCGGCAAAATTAAAAATGGAGCATTGCAATGGGCTAAAGAATACAGATGATAAAAAAACACAACTCCAGATTAGTAAGTAGATTTACTTTATTAAGGGAAAACAGTAAATAAAGCTTGCAAAAACAATTAGTAAAATGTGTTTTTGCATGTCACACTTTTTCAGGTAAAAAAAGCAGCAAAATGGAGCGAGACATCCCATCAAAAAATATGGATACCTTAGAATTCTATAGTTATGTTATTTATCTGCACATATAGCCAGCATTCAGATTTAGTCAAAAGCATATGCCTGACAGTTCTTGATTTTTAAAAATGTGGTATGCACTGTATGGTGGGCATTGGTAACCCCTTTTCTTGAACAGACCTGTATACAAGTCACTTCTGTATCTTGGACAGAATACAAAGGAGCGAGACTGGTCTATAGTTTTCAATTGATTCCTTAGGATCACCTTTATGTAAAGGAACCACAAGAGCCTCTTTCCATTTAGCTAGAACAACTCCTTATCTCATAGGTAAAAACAAAGGCAATAAGACTAAAAGTCCATAACAGCTTGCCATGTATTAACTATAGCCTGTAATACCAGCTTTTAGCAGATATTTATCTAGACGTGCCTTGAAATCTGTCATTGTCTGACTAGCTACCATTTCAACTGGAAGTCCATTCCATATTTAGCCTGACAATCCTGGATATCATAATCCATGTTGCTGAGGACTAAATCCAAAATATGAGAACCCCTGGTATAATCCTTAACATACTGATCTAGGCCAGTCAACAAAAAAGACTCTAGAAAGCTTTGCTCACTTGATGTTACAGCTTGTGGGGGATCCCAGCTTAATCCTGGGAGACTGAAATCATCTAATGAAAGAGGGTTGCCTGTCAAAGTTATATTTTGTATAAAATCTAAAAGCTGTAGATCTTCAGAGTGTGAGCTGGATGGTGGTCTGTATATAATGCCCACATTTACTTTTGGCTTGTGGTGGGGGGGATAGATTAACCCATAGCAATTTTGTTGGATCATACTGAGAGGTATCCACGCTTTCTGACATAATATTGTCTGCTACATATAGAGCAACGCTACCACCCCTAGAATGTGGCCTATCCTTGTGATAAGGAATGAACCCTGGAATTTGTTTGTCCCAAGTATCCTCCTGACTCCACCATGCCTCAGTGATGGCACATAAGCTGATGTTATACTTATTTAAAGTGAACACAGGTTCATCAAGTTTATTATTAAGACTTCTTGCATTTATTAGTAAACATTTCCACCTCTCCAGTGGTGCTGGCACCGGTTATACTGATACCTGTGCTGGGTATCTCCCATCCCCTCCATCTAAGTAGTTTAAAGATTTGTTGGTTTCTTGTTTCAAGGATTGTGAGAAAAGATGCTTTCCTTGTCTGTTCAAATGAATCCCATCTGATGCAAACAACCTTGTATCATAGAAACTATCCCAATTATCTAAGAAGCTATAATCCTCTCTGTGGCACCACCTTTTCAACCAGCCATTTAGACCTTCAATTTCTATTCTCCTTTTAAAACTAACCCCAGAGTTTGGGAGGATGCCTGAGATAATCAGGTCACAGCCTCTGGCTTTTAAGTCTGCACACACATATTCAAAATCCCTTTGAATATCCACCATTTTTCTGATTCCCACATTGTTTACCCCTATGTGCAGCAACACCACTGGCTGCAAGGTGTTTGAGAAGACCAGGCATAAGGTGCCTAATGTCAGATATGCCTGTACCAGATAGTGCACTAACCATAGTGCTAGTATTTCTATGTTTGCATGAGGTAGTATCAGTGTATCGCAACATAGAATCCCCAATTACCAGGACATCTCTTTGTGCTGTGTTGTGTGCTATTGTCACTGGTTTTGTTTGCCCCTCTGGGCTAACCACACTTGGGCCTGTGTTATAAGTCTGCTGACTGGGTGTTAGTACCCCATTATCAATCATGACATCATGTTCAGGGATACTAAATCTATTAGGGGTTAATACATTTGAGGTGCGGCCAATATTCCTTCTGCCCTTTTTATGTTTTTGTAAGACTCTACACCACTCCTCTTCCTGAACAGTATCCTGCAATATTAGAGCTTCTGTGTTTTCTTGGGGCTATAAAGTACCTTGTCCAAATCCAGAGCTTATATTTCCAGCTACTGAGTCAATGTAATCTTCAAGGTCACTAACATCAGCCTGTGTTTTTACCCTCTTTTGCAGTGCACTAATTTCTGCATGTAATACCTCGATTAGTACGCATTTCTCACAAGTAAATTCCTTTATAGGCTGTCCTAGTAAATACATATTACATGAGTTGCATACGCTACCTAATATTTGTCCAGTACCGTCTGCTGCCATTTTATGCTGCCTGTGTCCGATTGCCTGCTGCTTCTATATGGAAGGGCCCTGTACACTGTTGCCACTGTTGACACAGATGGCACACGCCGACGCACATGTCTCTGTGCACATCTTCTCATGCAGCGACATGTGCCATGCTCGTGCTCGCCCTGCTCACAGCAGGGCCAAGTTTTTATGCTAGAAATGACCAGGAAGTAACTTCGGTGGGGGGGGGGATCACTGGTCCCTCAAAATGGAAGTTTCTAATATAAAGATTTAAAGTGCAGCTATGCATCTCCTGCTCATTCGCAAGAGGAGCACAGTGAATAAAGATTTCCCCAAATGAATTTAAGTAAAATTGTGGTATTTGTAGTTCACTAGAGGTACTGCTGAAACTACCTGCCTTCTGCTTACTTCCTGTGTGCCTTGGATGTACAGCTACAGTTCAGGACACCTTAAAACACAATATACAATATAAAAACAATGATTCAAGCTGCACACTAAGGGTCCCAGTGCACTTTCCCAGTTCTAAATAATTCTGTGCTGACATTTACTTGCCCGCTCGCAGCAGGGCCATGTTTTTATGCTAAAAATTACCCAGAAGTAACTTTGGGGGGGGAGGTCACTGGTCCTTCACAATGAAAGTTGCTAATATAAAGATTTAAAGTGCAGCTATGCAGCTCCTGCTCATTCGCAAGAGAGGCACATTGAATAAAAATGTCCCCAAATAAATTTAAGTAAAATAGTGGTATTTGTAGCTCATTAGAGGCACTGCAGAAACTACCCACTCTCTGCTTACTTCTTGTGTGCCTTGAATGTAGGGCTACAGTTCAGGACACCTTAAAACACAATATATAATATAAAAACAATGATTCAAACTGCACACTAAGGGTCCCAGTGCTCTTTCCCAGTTCTAAATAATTCTATGCTGATATTTACTCCTTCCAGAAAGGAGCTATTGATTAGCCAGGTGAGTGGGGTGGCTATGGAGGGGCAGCATCTTTTAGTAATCTGGGGAGCAGCCCATCTGGTCCCACAGAGCCTCTCACCTTTATTTTCTTAAGTAGGGGGAGCATGTCTGCTCTCCTTAACTTTTTTAAATCCAATTTCAGGTACTGTGTATCAGTTCTAGGGGTAAAAGAGTAGTCAGAGGCTTTGGGAGGGAAGTTTGCCTTGAATATATCTAAGTCAGTGTAAAAACTGTTAAAGGCATTAGATGCTGCTTGGTTATCTTCAATGGTTTGGCCCATGCAGACAACTGGACCCTGAGGAGGTTTGCTGCTACCTTTCCTCGGGCCATTGATCTGCTGTCAAAAACGTCTCGGGTCAGTTAGGTTGAACTGCTGTAGGCTTTTGATGTATTTACATTTGGCAGAGCTGGCACATTTTTTGCTTTTATTTCTGAGCTCCTTCTAGGCAGCCCAATCTGCAGGTGTACCAGACTTCTTGAAAGTCACCCAGACCTTATCCCGCTTCTTCATCAGCCTCCTAAGCTCAGAAGAAGTCCATTTGTGGCATTGCCCCTTGACCCTAAGCTTTCATAGTGGAACATGCTTGTTGGTGGCTGAAGTGAAGCAGTTTTGGAAATATTCCAGAGCTTTGTTGATTGTTGGGAGATGCAGGATAGGGCTCCAGTCAAGGCTGGAGAGAGATAGGACTGGAAGGCAGTAGCTGAGAAATTTGAGGAGTCCCTGGCGGTGAAGACCCGAGGTGGTATTTTGATAGCTCTATTCTTCCATATGCAAAATGTGGGAGAGTGATCGCTCAGTGTATCTGATAGAGTGCTAGCTGCCTGTATATTAAGGGGGCTGGAGAATAGCACCCAGTCAATCACTGAGTGGTTGCCTGTTTTGGTGATGTGTCTAGTGGATTTGGTGATGATCTGGGTCAGATGAGCATCTAGCAACCAGGTATTATAGCACTGTTCAGAGTCAGATGCCCAATGAAGGTTAAAGTCTCCTAGAAAGAGTAGCTCAGAAGGAGCATGGTCCGCCAGCATCTTGGTTAAGGCCTCAAGTGCCTGATTGGCTACTTTGGGAGGGTTGTGCAAACCTCCTATAAGGAGTGTCTTGGCATTGTCAAGTGTTAGTTTGACAAATATTGATTGACTACCTGTACAGTCAATGGGGTGTAGGGAATTGTGGGCTACACATAGGATGTCACACTGTCTTTCCTATACCCAGAATAGCCTAGGAGGTCCACTTTGTGTGTTAATATGCTGGGTTTGAGCCAAGTTTCAGACACCATGAGAATATCTGATTTGTACAGCCCTGCACTTCATCGATTTTCAGTCGAAGGCTGCATGTATTCATATGGACTATTTGCAGTCCCTTGGGAGATACCCGGTTTGCTTTGTGAGGGGGCCCAGTAGTAAAGTTTTCTATGGTAGGGCCAGGGTTGGTTTGAACATCTCCAGAGAGGAGGGTTATTAGAAAGGAGAACAGGCATAGCACATTTAGTATTGATTGTGTTAGGCTCCAATCAGCGCTGGGATTGCAGTTGTGAAACATTAAGTAGCAGGAACCTTCTCAGGTTAGACCATGCAATATAATTAATGTTCATTTAACCATGGTTTGAGGAGGGTAGTGCATGTCTAGGTGTAGCTTGTCTAGTGGCCCCCTGTGGTGCTCTGATATTCCCTTATTGCCCAGTAGGTAGTCAGCCCCCTTGCTATCTAGTATATACATGAGGACTAGGAATGCACTCCTGCTTGCCATTTTTACACTGCTGATGTATCTTTAGAGGCACAATTCAGCCTAATTCACTAGTTTTCACTAGGATCTTAGCCCAGGTACCTTTATTCCTGTTGCTTGATACAATCAGCAGGCAATTAGTGAGTTACTGGCATCCAAGTAGGAACCCTCCTCCACAAAAAAAAACACAGTTACAGTATGTAAACTGTCCCCAAAGTATATCTAAAAGCAATGTTGAGAACAAGCTACAGTTACCTAGGCAGGTTGGCAGGAAGGTGCACTTACAAATCACAGCCTTAGTAAATATCACCTCCCTTACTGTGTCTGCTGCATCATTTCCACACCCTGTTCCCACCAATCCTAGCCTCGCATGACAGAGTTAAGGGACCATTTAACTCTGATATTTCACTTTGCCCTAAATCAAGCACTTTAGTTTTGTTTTATAGACATAGAGAGACCCATACCCAAATCTCACTTAACAGCATTGGCCTCATCCAAACAAAAAGCAACCAAGCAACACAAAGGGGGCACAAAAGAGTCAGGCATGGCAGAAGAGACAGGGGCAAGAACACGCACCCAGAGAACTCTGAAGGGCAATAGAAAGCCATAATTAACTTATCAAATATTGCCCCAGCAGAACTGCAAATCAGTATGCTATACCAAAGGATATCATTTATCCCAAATACAGTTACATATAATTTAAAGTGGACATTTAAAAATTCATCAGGAAATTAAAAATGACAGTATTATTTTGCTATGGAAAAGGGACAATAACCTGGCAACATCGGGTGCTTCTTCGAGGAGATACCTCCATTTAATGGAGCTGTGTCAACTGGATCAGTTACAACTGTTACAGATCCTACTAATTCTTATGAGCAGGAAGACATACCACACCTTGAAGAAATGCTCACCAGTGTACAACTCTTTTCACCATTTCATTTACAGATGGAACCTGGAAGAACTCTGGCTCCTTAGGGGGTAGACATAATTGACATGGTGGACCTTGATGACTTATTAGGGGAAGCAAATGTCACTATACCAGGGATGTAGAGCAAATCTGGCTTAGGCATTGCAATAATTGCAAACTAGAGGGGAAGTTTAAGCCCAGGTCTGTACTGAATCCACAGTTAAATAATGCAATCATTGATGTATTTGAAAATATGGCACTGGCAGAAACAGAGAAACTTTTTGAAAATGATCACTGTAACACATCTGAAATCTAGATTTAGTAGTTGCCGTATTGGTCCTTGCAAGAATAGATCCAGAAGCAAATGATTTGATACCTTTTAATGGACCAACATAGATGTAACAACAAGAACAAAGTGCTCTAGCTTTCAGACCAACCAGTCCTTCTTCAGAAGCTCATAGCAGTTGTTTAGAAAATACAATACTTATAACAGCTAGATAATGCAGAGAAAAACAGAAAAAAATCCCGATTGGTTTAAAATACTCATTTAAAAAAACCAGAAGATGATGTCAGAGAAGTTTAACAGTACAATACTGCCCTCAGTCCGAATGAACCTTGGGTTCAGATGTGCTTAGTGCAACACACATGCAAAGAATCCTACTGCATAAATTTAATTGACATAAGATAACACTGCTGAAGCAAATAACTCCCAAATCAAGCCATGAGTGTCACAGTCAGTATAAGGATGTGATTACTGAAAAACCCCCACCCAGCTTAAAGACAAACTAAGATAGTTATAGGGCTCATGAAATTACAATGTATGCATTAAAGATAAGAATTACCAGTAAAGTTGTCTAAAAAACATCAGTGCACACTGTGTGATGTGTAAAACATAGCTGGACATGCCACCCAGCTGTATTCTCAAGCTAAATAAAAGGCCCATCTGGTAACACATCTGGTAATCTTCCTTTGTCCAAGTGGGAAGCTTTAGAACAATTACAAAACACGAAGTGTCATTAAACCCTCAGAAAAGGGAGGTAACATTGTTATCGTGAATGAGTCTGACTATACTAAAAAGGCCTATGACCTTGTTTTGGACAAGGACAATTATGAGAAATTGCTAGGGGACCCCACTGTGGATACAGACTGGAATTGTTTAGTCTGTTGTAGGGGCAGTTGACTGTGGAAGGATCAAAAGGAAAGAGGCAGCATTTTTAAATACAGACTTTCCTGAGATGCCCACAATCTACATACTCCCCCAAATCCTTAATGATCCTACAGTATAAACACTCCAGGCAGAGCCATTATATCACGCATGGGATCTCTGGCACAGCATTTACCTAAGTTTGTTGACTTCTTTTTACAGACGTTTGTTCTGGGACTTAGGTCACATTTCAGGGATACAATGAACCTCCTGAACAAACTGGATAATTTTGTCTGAGATAATGAATATATCTTGGTTACAATAGATGTTGCTGAAAGTGTGTGTGTGTGTGTGGGGGGGGGGGCTCAAAGCCAACAAAAACCCAACACTGAGACATTGAAGTGTTCTTTCTTCTCTTTTATTTTCACATTAATTCCACTGTTTTGCCACTTTCTTCGTAGCTTCTTTAGGGGAAAACTGTGATTTAATAAAACATAAAAACAAATAAATAATAGTTTTAAACATTCAATAATAGCTTCAAAATATAGAAGTTACACAAATACCAGTCCTTACTTCAAACAGTAGTATAGACTCCTTCTCAAGAGTAAATGGCTTTAGCCAATCTCAAATTGCTGAAATATGATTAGATAAAATAATATAAGAATACAGATTCATACTTCATTAAGGAATAATAACAATCATCTTATATCTGGTGTATCCACATACTTTCCTTACTGGAGCTCTACAAACTTGTCCCATAATAACCAAATTACTGACCTGTCAAGCTTGGCTACAGTTGTAAGTACTTTGTAGTTGTTACTAAAACATTCACACAAATCAGAACTAACTTTCAATTATATTCTTATTTAAAATTACCAAGTTCAAAGCATGCACCGTGATCTGATTCTGATTTTTTTTCCATATTCCTTTGTTCCCATGAGGCTGCCAAGCAGGGCTGTTTGGTCTTGTTCCTGTCCCCCTCAACCAGCTACCACCTCCCCCAGCACCCATCTGATCCAGGACCCCCATGGATCCTCCTGTGGTGGGGGTAGGAAGGGGAGGGCAGTTGTCCCCCCACCTGGAGCATTATCCATCAGTGGATCAGCTGTTTTGTGTGGTAGCATGGATCAGGACTGAGTGGGTGGGACATCATGGAGCCCGGCTTCCCCATTCTTTTCTGTGTTCTTCATGCTCTTCCATCCCCTGGCCACAGTAACATGTCAGCATGTGTGCATGGAGGTGCATGCATGTCATGGAACCGTGGCCCACTCCCTACTTCGGTGCTCAGACTCTACACTGTCCCCAGGCCTTCACCTGTGGACAGCCAAGGGCTGAGTTGCTGGTCCTTCCTTCCCTGGAAGAGGAGAGCAGTCCTCCAGACATTCAGTCCTTTCCCTTCCAGGCCAACCCCCCAGCAGCCCAAACTTGGGTCTCCAGTTTGGCAGGAGGTAAGGTGCAAAGTGCCTCAGCCCTCCACATCGCTGGATTGGCTCACCTTATTCTGATTTCTGATATATATGAAAGAAACAGTAGCAATAGCACTATTAGGTTTCTTCTGCACATTTCATGGCTTTTTTAACATGTGCATGTCATGATAACAGCATAATATATAAACAATCTCAAAACTGTCAGTATTTTTATATTTATGCTTGTAGTTTTGAACGGTGCCAATTAGTGGTATGTTGATGAGTACTTTATGACCACCAAACATGCTTTTATTATTCTGTGTGGACTCATAGCCTACTGTATATACATAGTGCTGTGTGTTTGCTTGCTTTCCACTTTAAAATAGAATGGTAATTCACAAATACACATTCAGGCTACAGTGGTTCTTCCCTTAGTGCTAGCATTCCATACTGACTCGTAGCTACATTCATTTTACAGTTCCTTCAGATTCATATTTCACTCTCTGTGACAGCACCATTTAATACTGTGCTCAATTTCTTTTAGGGAAACTACTGGCTTAGTTACGTAACCAAAGGCAGTCTTTTTTTTTCTTATAATATCCCTGTTTTTATGTATAAAGTACACTTTTTTAAACAGTCCTAAAGGTTGCTATTTTGCCTTGTGCACCACTTCTTAATAAGCCTTGCCATTGTACGTACTCAAAATTCTTATTGTTAAAATATGCTTCCTCTTTCCAGTTGTTTACATGATTTCTGTTTCCTTTTATTAGTTACATATTACTCTTATGTAACTTTAATTACAGCTTACTACAGTAGCATTGCGATTTACAAGGAAGTCTACTACACTATCAAGACAGGCTGCTCACTGTATAGTCATTTCATCTTCTGTTCACACTGCAGACTGACAGAAAGGAGCTTGTGTGCAGCCTGCCCTCTTGTACCTATGGCACTGAGGGGTGTGGTGGCATGGATAACATCACTAGGCACACAGAAGCATAGTTGCTCGGCAACCCCACAGCAGCTAATAGCTGTTGGTTCGGCTGCAGATACTCAGGATTAGAGCTGAGCATAAGAGTAGTATTTGTTCTAACTCTACTATATTGGTTCAGCTTTCATCATAGTGTAGTAGTAGATTTTGCTTGTAACACTTGTTAAACATTTTCATTCACAAGGGTGTGGTGTGCACATATGTGGAACCCAAGCAAACAGAAGACAGAAAGAAATATATAGGATAGTGAATGAGATCCCATACACAACAAAGCTATTCTTACACTGAGTGGTTACCACAATGACAAGGACCTTGAGAGCAAAGCTTGTGAGATCCCTGTGTTGTCAGGTTAACTATGAGGTTTAAGCATAGTGATGTTTTGTATTGGGGCTCTCATACACTATTCTATATAGTTTATAGTTAAAAAAAATCTAATTGCTTACTGTTTGTGCTTAATACTGTCTGTCTCTGCCATCTGCAGCCTGCACTTAACAGCAATCCACCCACTGGACAGCTCGCCCACGTAATTCTTCAAGCGCCCTTTGTCCAATAATCAGCTCTGATGGGGACACTTGTATTGTGATGCAGCTACTACAGCAGAATGAAAAGTCATTCTGCTGTAGTAGCTACATCACTACTGCAGCAGAATGGCTTTTTTCTGGTGTATGGATCTTCATATACATTGATGTTCCACCATACACTATAAGTGTCTGGGATTTGAACCCAGGCCATCTGGCATACAAATCCAGTTGCTCTACCACCTGCACCACCCAGTCAATTGGGAATCTGGGTCTCCCTGAAGCACATTGCTCTTTCTCTAATGCACAGCCTGGTGCTGCACAGATAAATGGAATGAGGCACCTTAACCAGTTTGTCTGTCACAGTGCTGAACTGGTTGTTAGAGCGCCCTGCAGCAAGAGTGCTGCATGGGTGTTGTGCCCACTCCCTGATGCACCTTAGCCATGGAGGTGATTATTGTAATTTTTGGGGGGTTTGGGGGCATTTACCATGGTGTATTGGGTGTGACAGGGGGTTGGGCAGCACAATTGCCAGGTGGCATGATTGCTGTCAGCATTTTCTTGTTGCCCTAATGATGGTTGCCCTTCTACATGTCGCACCGATGGGGGTAAACCGAGGACAGAAGTTCTTTTTGGAGCCAAACATAGGTTTACATTCTGACAAGTTAACAAAAAGATGGAATGGTATATGCACCAAGTGGCAGTATAGCCTAGAGGTTAGAGGAATGAGGTGTGAATGAGTTTGATACATCCAGCAACAAGACCTGAGTTTGATTCTCACAACCTCCACTTGCATACTGTGCAACTCTAAGCAAGTCACTTAACTGCCCAGTGCTCTCAGATCACCCCTGAAAACAGTCACTTGTGCCTAGTGGGCCTTACCCAGTTACCAAAGACTAAAAAAAATTTAGACTTTATATTGGCCCTTATTGAGGTCATCTTAGAGGAGCACAGTAACGTTGCCACAGAAATCATGAAAGATGAGGAATTACTAAAATTAAAATCAAAACACTGGAATTCAACATGTTTCTAGAGGAGACTAAAAAGAAACCTGGGATGTCATGCAGCCATAAATGTTGGATAGGCAAAAAATCCAAACCTCTGCAGGGGGGTCCGGGGGCATAGTCTTCAGGGAACATTTTGAAAACTTGAAGTAAAATGGTGCATTTTGATGACTTTTAGAAGGAAAAGAAGCTGTTCCCCAACATGCTAAATGCCATCATAATGACAGAGCAATGATACATTTTTTTTTGCTGTCTTCATTCAGTCTGTGGACAGTGACTTTTTTTTATTTTCAAAGAATTTTCTCCTCTGCACTTCAGTGACAGTTGCTACTACTTTTCAGATATGTGGCCTGTTCTCAGGACCCATATTGCATTGAACTGGAGGTCTTCTGTAGCACCACACTCTAAATCGAGGCAGTATAGCGCAGTGGTCTAAGCTACAAATCTGGTGACATCCAACAAATCAGACCTGGGTTTGAATCCCACAGCTTCCACTTGTATACTGCGTGACCCTGAGCAAATCACTTGTGTTCCCAGGTTGCTTCTGTAAAAAAAGCTTTTAGCTTAGTGTGCTATACCTGCTTAAACAACCAAATAAATGACAGTTGCCATCCATTCTACTGTTTGAAAAATAATTTGTCTTCAAAGGGGACTTGGTCTCTCTCTTTTAAGTCCTCTGTTATTTTGGCTGACAACCAACAGGGGTGATGGGCAATGGGCTTCTCCAAGAACTATCCTAATGGGTATACAGTTGCTTTATTACTTGTACATCTGGGGGGGGGGTTCTTTGGTGGTGGATGTGGTTTCTTCTTAGCCTACTCACCTTCCAACACTGCTTCAAATGAGGCTCTCATAGATTCTTCCAACAGGGCCGGTTTTAGGATTTTGGGGGCATCCAGAGAAATTAATGACAGGACCCCCCACTCAGTTATCTTTTTACATGTGGCCCTTGTTTTACTCAAATTTTATGGAATTAAAATACCAATGCACACGTAGGAGCTCAATCTCATTTTTAAGCCTAGAAACAATCTCTTTAATAAATGATTTAGTATACTTCAGGCTGTGCCAAAGAATTTATGAGGTACCTCACACACACACACACACACACACACACACACACACACACACACACACACACACACACACACACACACACACTCCATACCCCCACTACACTGCATTTGCTGAACCTATCCAAATCTCTGCATTTGTTTTACTTTAAACTTGTCAAGCCATTTTAGAATGCTGCTGGCCAATTCAAATAACTCATTTCTTTGGAATCACGTATACCAATTTACTAAAATAATTTTGAATGCTGACAGTTTCAGCACTGTATGTGGAACAGTTGTTTCATTAAAAATAAACTAAGCAACTTTCTACTGTGGCAGCAACATCCTCCTCCTTTTAATAAACAACTTCAAGTGCACATGCAGAATAAATTAGACCACATCTGTACTGTACTGTATACTGCAAAGAGTTATCACAAGCAATTGCCAACATCATCTCATAGATTCTTTCTAATCTGTATGAATCCCATCCCCTAAAACCCAGAAGTGGTGGGGAAGGTGACTGAGTAGTTATACATCACTCTGGGGTACAGGGGGCACACCTACAAAGTAGATACAGGTGTCTATACATGGAAAATCAATAGGGGAAGCCCCAGGGTTACACACTCATACCACTATTCAATTTCAATAGGACACAGTATCTCTGTGTTTGCATCTCACATTTATTTGCATTACACAAATACCACATTTAATTAGAAAATAAATGATAAACTCAAAGAATTTAAGAGTTTAAGAAGTGGACAGGTACTCTACAGTAGGTGGCCCACCTAGAAATGGCCAGATATCCTGGTGGGCCACTCTGACTCTGGGGAGGGTCCCAGGTCCCCAGTGCTAGCAGATATGAGCCACCCTTACCAACACTGACTCCAGCTTTGACCCTGCTTGTTCCTATATCCTGCATCCTCAGTGAATAGGAAATGGATAGACCTTAAGCAAGTGACTTAAGGTCAAGGAAGAGAGACTTTTCCCAAAAATAACTGTCACCTTCTCCAGCCCCTGTCCAATGGCTCAGCTTCCCCCTTCTTGTTTATTTGCTCAAACTAAAAATGCAGGTGAGGAAAATAATACACATTAGGAACTCCAACAGTTCAGCGCTGGAAAAGGCAGAAAATAAAAATTCCTTATTTCCTTCAACTTCCAACCTTATCTCACCTTAGAACTGCTGGCCCTGTTGCTGCACCATGATCCCAGCACTCCTTTGCTGCAATGTCTGGGCCTGGGGTTTGCAGAGTTTGCATGATAGCAATGGTGTGCTTTCAGGCCCAGCCCCCAACCTCCCTCAGCCAGGCAAACAGCCAGCAACACCCCCTTAAAAATCCTACGTCCCTCATTTTTTTTTTTTTCACTGAATTTTTTTACTTCCCTCATGGAGGCTTATTGGGAAGAGGATTGCTGTGCAGTAGCCCAGGTTTCAAGCTTGTTTGCTCTGTCACTGAGAGGAAGACTCTCCCTAGGGCTCTCTCTCTCTCTTTTGCAGCAGCCTCTTAAAAAAGCTCAACCTTCTTGAAGTAACCGACGAGTTGGATAATTACCGCCGCACCCGCTGGTGAAAGTTTAAACTCCTCGGTTGCAACAGCAGAGCTCTGGTCTTCTCCTCAGTCTATGTCTGTCCTCCTCATGCGCACAGTGGAGATGGTGCAGAAAAATGCACGCTTTTCCATGTGGTGCTTCAGCATCACTGTGTGATTGGGGAGCTGAGCTGATGAGCTCCTTGGACACAGGCAGACTGACAGCACAAACAGGAGAAGTAACTGGCGGAAACTATATTGAATGTCACCACAGACCACAAATCACTTCTTACACCCCAGCCAGCCAGCACATTTGCTTTTTTGAAGTCACAGTTGAGTAAGTAGATCCCCACCCCCACCATCAATGACTTCAAAAAAGCATATATTGTTTTAGACCTTGGGACTGTGGAAAATAAAATAAAAACATTTTATGTATTTTTTACAGTTTGTTCAATGATATTGGGGGAATAGATGCCCCCTTGGGCCCTATGGGCATGACACCACTGAAAGAAACTTAGCAAATATGAAAACTCCATTAAACAGTAGAAATTTAAAGTTTCAGCGTGATACCACAGATTATCATGGACAATAAGGTGTATACATTTAAAACATTTAATCAATATGGAAACTTTAGTGACTCTGGGATAGGAAAGTTCTGATAGCTATGCATGCAGTTCAAAAAGGGGAAACTGTAGAAAAGCCCCATGGTAGTGATGTTGTGAAGTTTTACTTTGCTGGCAAAGTTCCAGCAAAGTTGTAAAATTTGTCTTTGTGAATATCTCTGTGAATTGTTCACTTCACCACTTCACATTGAGTTTTCCTGAGGAAATGGCAATTTTTCAAGTAAAGTCAGGTGAAGTTAAAGAGATGTTGTAACTTTGCCACTGAATTTGCATAACTTCTCCTGAAAAAAGTGTCACGTTGCCCGCAAAAAACTTTGCTGGATTGGCACTTCCCACTACACGAATTTAGCATGCTTTGCAAATTATTTCACAGAGCGAAGATTACCAGCTACACATATCTCTAGCCTTAGATCATTTTCTAGACTACAACCCACAGGCTAGAGCACCACAGAAAGAGACAGTCAGATCTCAGGAGGAAGACTCCCAGGAAAGCACGAAGACATATGACCTCATGCATAAAGTGAGAGGAGGAGAAGGAACAGAAGGGCAAACTGGAGGAGTAGGAGGAAGCAGCATTCCAAAACAGACACAGAAACTGAGAGCACAGGAAAATTACCAATAGTTAATTTCAGTGACAGGGAACTCTTTCAGGCTGAAACTGAAGTACTGTCACTAGGGTTATATTTCTCTCCAGACAAAGAAATAAATAATTTTGAGTTACAACATGACCTCCAGTGCTTTTTTAGATCCCTCAGACTAAAAGCCATGTTTGCAAACAGGGAAGAGACGGATGCTTACCAAACAAAGGTTAGGAAAGCCCTTAAAGTAAAATCTAAATGCATGCTATGTACAAGCAAAAAAGTAGTTGTTGAGATGTATATAGGTCTTGTTCAAAAAGAAATACAGACCATACATCAAAGCCCCTGTAGGCCCCTACATAACTTAATTAAACAGCAGCAATCAGCACTGAGGAACCTGGAACAGGACAACAGCATGGTCATTAAACCAGCTGATAAAGGTGGAGCCATCATTATTCAGAGTAGGGAGCAATATGAACAGATGTGCACATGGACCTACTAAGGTTTGCAGATAACTACAGTATGTCCTGCTCCCCTCAGATCCCACAATAGCCATCAATGGTCATCTTGTATAAGTCATAGAAGGTATGACAGCTCTTGGGTGACTCAAAGAATGGCATGGTGAATTTCTCATTGAATAATTTCCTAGGATACCCTTCTTTTACACAGTTCCAAAAATCCATAAAAATCAGACAACACTATGGGTGGGTGAAAGTTGCAAATTCTGCTTTCATGGAATTTCCCCGAAAATTCAGAAATTTCGCAGAATTTTTGGAATTTCCACCATTGGCGAGATCAGAATCTTCTGAAAGGGTTTGGCAGATTTTCACCATGTTCCGCAGAATTTTTTGGCTGAACTGCGGAAAAATACACATGAGCTGTGGAATAACAGTTCTGAGGAATTTTTCTGTAGTTTGATAAATTATTCCTCAATTCATGTAATTATTTTGCAGTCAATAATCAGTTCTGCAGACTTTTTCCTTTGCAGTTTAATCGAATAATCCACAATTTCTTCATTTATTCTGCAGTTCTAAGCTGGAATTTCTGTGAAAGTTGCTAATTTGATTTCTGCACTTTTGCAGAAATTCCGCTGGCGGAAGTTTTTTTCCGTACACCTCTAGACAACACCACCTTGTAGACCAATAGTTTTGGCCATTGATTCAGTTCTTCAACAACTCTCCTCATGCATAAAAGTCCACTTACAGCCACTGGCAAAAACTACATAGAAACATAAAATTTCTTGGCAGATAATGAACTCTTGACCCCCCCCCCAGTCTGCCCCTCTTTTCTTGCCTGTTCTGCTACCCTATACTCTATCTGGTTTCAGTTTACCACCCCTCCCCCCACTTGGACACCAGATTTTTCTTTTTACCTATCCCATGCATACTTGAAGCCCATCACAGTTTTTGCTCCTACAACATCCTCTGGAAGATTGTTCCATGCGTCTGCCATCTTCTCAGTGAAGAAAAACTTCCTAATATCCCTCCTAAACTTCTCCCCTTCAGCTTAATATCATGACCCTAGTTCTTGTACACCTTTTCTGGAAATGCTCCCTTCCTGTACGCTATTCATCCCATGAGGTATTTAAAGGTCTGTATCATGTCCCCACTTCCCCTTCCTTTCTTCCAGGCTATATATGTTCAGATCCCTCAGTCTGTCCTCATAGGACATTTGGTGCAGAACCTTTACCATTTTTATTGCTGTTCTATGGACAGCCTCTACCCTGTCAGTGCCCTTTCTAAGGTGCGGTCTCCAGATGTGGACACAGTACTCCAGGTGTGGTCTCACGAATATCCAGAAATCACACAAATGTGCTGCGACCGGCTGACAGAAAATCTGAAAGGTGCTGTATTTAGGGTTGCTAACCCACAAGCAAAGAAAGTCTGAAGAAAAACAGCACTCAAGCCTGATGAAAAGTTCAAAATCAAGGTCAAAACAAAAATAAATGGCTTTATAGTACCATTTTATTGCAGTACACAATACACGATGACCAGCAGGCAATCCAACACTGAATTTGCAACACCCAGCGCTTCTACTCACACCAGAGTCTTCCTAAGGGGTAATGGGTAACTAGTTCATTAAAACCTTTAAATGTGGAAACCAATAAATATGTAAACCAATTATATCATTCAATCAATTAAACAATTAGATGTTAAAGTAATTAAGTAGAAGTACATGCCATATGTATAGAAACCATAGTAACACTTCATTTCATAGTGCAAAATAATATATATAGTCGATGCAGGGGTCATATCATCTTAAAACATACAAAACAATTCTTTAAAAAGTAAAAAGAAAAAAAGAACCCAAAGACCACGTTTTAATGTAAAAAAATGAAATAATGCTTATGGAATAATACTCATAATGAAAAATAAAAATGAAAATGTAACACATTTTATCAAATGGACAAAGATTAGCATCTTAAAATAAGAAGCATATAAGAAGATGAAGCAGCTATTTAAAGCGCTAAATACACATCTAAAAAAAATTATATTTTTTTATATAAATCTTTTGATTACAAATAATGCTGAATGAATGATAACAAATAATGGTAATAGTAATCTGCAAAGGCCAGACCTCCAGCTTTAAAAAGGCAATGGGCACAAGATAAACTGCAAGGCAACATGCTATTCATGGGACCTCCTAGTAATTGAGGACTAAAGTAGCCAGAGGGCAGCCGATTGAAATGGTAAAAAACACTGCCACTAATTCATTATTACTAGCTAGCAGTGCCCACCCTTATAGTTTAAAGGACTCAATTCCTTATAGTCAAATGCTCAGACTGAGAAGAAATTGTAGCAATGACAGGGATTTTTTGGATCAATCGGAAAAACTGGTTAAGAGATACAGAAAAACGCAGTTGGAATTGACAAAAAAAAAGTTTTTGGGATGGATAGAGAAAGTCTTCTGTCTAAAACAGATAGGGAAATTGGAGATATAGATAGTACACCATGTACTTTTGTAACAGATTATAATCATGTGGCACGACAGATAGGGAACATTATACATAGAAGCTGGCACATTTTACTGGGGGACAATGATTTAGCTGCCTCTGTTGGTAATAAACCTAGAATAACATTTAACAGAAGTGAGAATCTTAAGGATAGATTAGTTCACAGTAGAATGGCAGTTCCCTCTAAAAACACATCCACATGGTTACCTTCACGTCCTTGTGGCTTTTATAGATGTAATCGCTGTAATGTTTGCAAGTTTGGGGTCCCAACTAAGAGTTTTGTACATCCTAAATTATCCAATATTATGACAGACGTCCGAGAACTTATAACTTGTGACACCTCTTATGTGGTGTATGTTCTCTGGTGTTCTTGCAATCTACTTTACTTAGGGAAAACTATCAGACCCTTGAAACATAGGATACAAGAACATATATGTTCCATTTTAAATGGTAAAGGTGATATTCCGGTAGGCATCCACTTTATGGATGTTCATGTATCTAAATCTGAGGAACTAAAATATGTGGGTTTGGAACATGTTCCACCAATGAAAAATGGGGGAAATAGATCTAACTTGCTCCTGCAACATGAAAACAGGTGAATTTATGTTTTACATAGTGTCAAACCACAAGGATTAAATGAAAGATGGGATTTGAAGCCTTTTTTGATAAAATAAAGTTTGGTTCTTTTTGTTTGCTGCTTTCATAAATTCTCTTCTATCTTGTGAAGAAGTATGTTATATTTTGTTGTTTGATTATTTAATTTTTTCATTTTTTATTTTCCCTAGGTTCATTTCCCCATTTCAATCGGCTGCCCTCTGGCTACTTTGGTCCTCAATTACTAGGAGGTCCCATGAATAGCATGTTGCCTTGCAGTTTATCTTGTGCCTGTTGCCTTGCTAAAGCTGGAGGTCTGGCCTTTGCAGATTACTATTACCATTGTTTGTTATCATTCATTCAGCATTATTTATAATCAAAAGATTTATATAAAAAAATTTAATTTTTTTTAGATGTGTATTTAGCGCTTTAAATAGCTGCTTCATCTTCTTATATGCTTCTTATTTTAAGATGCTAATCTTTGTCCATTTAGATAAAATGTGTGTACATTTTCATTTTTAATTTTTCATTATGAGTATTATTCCATAAGCATTATTTCATTTTTTCACATTAAAACGTGGTCTTTGGGTTCTTTTTTCTTTTTTCTTTTTAAAGAATTGTTTTGTATGTTTTAAGATATGATATGACCCTGCATCGACTATATATATTATTTTGCATTATGAAATGAAGTGTTACTATGGTTTTTATACATATGGCATGTACTTCTACTTAATTACTTTAACGTTTAATTGATTGAATGATATAATTGGTTTACATATTTATTGGTTTCTACATTTAAAGGTTTTGATGAACTAGTTACCCATTACCCCTTAGGAAGACTCTGGTGTGAGTAGAAGCGCTGGGTGTTGCAAATTCAGTGTTGGATTGCCTGCTGGTCATCGTGTATTGTGCACTGCAATAAAGTGGTATTATAAAGCCATTTATTTTCATTTTGACCATGGTCTCATGAATGACTGTTAAAGTGGCAACACTACCTCCCTTCTTCTACTGGTGGTACCCCTTCTGATGCACCCAAACATCCCACTGGCTTTTCCCACTGCCTTGTCACACTGCCTTGGCACCTTGAGGTAATCTGTTATGATCACCAATAGGTTCTTTTCCTGTTTGATAATCTCCAATACCCCTCCCCATTCTATACGCTCTCTCTGGGTTCCTGCACCCAAGGTGCATGATTTTGCACTTTATTTCAATTGAAACCCAGCCGCTATACCCCTAATGATTCCTCAAGCTTTTTCAAGACTCCCTTTATTCTCTCCATCATCTCCTCAGTGTCTACCCTACTGCAGATCTTGGTGTCATTCTCAAAGAGGCATATCTTACCTTCCAGTTCTTTTTCAATGTCAATTTATTTTTTGTAACTTAGTTTTTTTGTGCATCAGTATGCTAGAAAAATGCAGAGATGGTACAGTTACAAATGCTGACAGATGAACGTACATATCCAACAATCCTATGCAAGAGGTCCTGCCTTTCAGCTGAGGGTTGGAGGCTGAGACTCAATACAAGGAACCTGCTTCCAGGACTGGACCCAGTGCTGATCCCTGAGGGACCCCGACAGTAACTCTTCCTTCCCTGACAGAGTGCCATTTACCAGCACTCCTGGCTGCTTATCTGTTAGCCTGTTATGTACCTAGTATATCACCTTGGTTCCTACCCCCAAACTGCCCAGCTTTTTTGTGAGCCTCCTATGTGGCATGGTGTCAAAGGCCTTGATGATGTCTAATTATGCCACATCCATGTATCTTTCCTTTAGAAGTGACTCCACTAGTTTCCCGACTACTGATGTCAGACTAGCCAGCCTGTATTTGCCAGCTTCTTTCCTGCTGCTCATATGGTGGGAGTACATCTGCCCTTCTACAGTCCTCTGGGACCACTCCTGTATCTAGTGAGTTACTGAATAGGACTGCCAGGGGTGCAGCCAGTACCTCCCTGAGCCAATTCAAAAACCTTTGGAGTAACCCATCTGGCCTAGTCATTTTATCCACTCTCTTTTTAACATAAATCTATAGCCATGCCCCAGTCATGGTATCATGTGAACCATAATTCCAGTGATGTCGAGGTCTGCTTCCTCCATAATATCTCAAGGACTAGAATTTTATTTGAAACAGTTCTTACATATGTACACATGGCTTTCCACATTTGTGTCCTTCCTTGCTTTCAACCCTCTCTTGCACCCTTTAACCCTGCCCTATTCTCCCTTATTATATTACTGTGCTTTTTCTTTTCCATTTGGTGTCTAGATCCTATTTTGCTACTTTGAATCTGTTCCCCTGGGAATTTTCCTCCCCTCAGATTCTCCTTACTGCCTGTTTCCTGTTATGGAAGGGGGGCAGTATATGTTTCCCTCTATCTTTCTGCCACCCACCTCAGCTAGTTTAAATATTCATCAAAGTAACATTTAAATCAATCATTGAGGCTGCAGTCCCTCTCCTGGATAGATGCAGGCCATCAAGTTTGTGAGGGCCCACATCCTCCCAGGTTGGTCCCCACTCCCCAATGTAGCCAAACCCCTCCACTCTGCACCGTTCTTTCAACCATAAGTTGAAGCCCCTGATGCAGATTTTCTTGTCCTCCCTTCCCCTCAGTCATATATAGACAGCACCTTGGTAAAAGCCACCAAGTGTGATGCCTGTTTTAGACCCTTCCCCAGATCACTGAACTCCCCATGCACAGTCCCAGCTGCATACCAAGCTAGGTCACTGGTCCCCACGTGATCAATGACATCTAGCTCCCCCCTTCCCTGCCACCCTAGTGAGCCTTGCTGTCTGTCCCTTGAGCCATGGAACAGATAGGCATGTTTGCTCCCTCTCTGCTTCCTTCCTTTTTCCAAATCTACCTTGCTAACAATTGCATCCCCCACCAGAAGCTGCTTCTTTTTCTGTTGGGGTCCTCTGCCCCCCCACCTTGGTTTTCCCCCTTCAGTAGACCCCCACATTGTCCCTGGCCACTACTACTGCTGCATCTTCTTTGCGGCCCCGGCACTGTTATGTAGTTGCACTGGTGGAGGAATGTGCCCCTGCCCTGCCACCCCCACCCTCCCAGAGTCCACCACCGTTCAGCCTGCTGACCTTCTGCTGGGCATCTTCTTCGACAGTAACAATGGACTCGATGGCACCTGGGTGTGGGATGATGCTATCTGGATCCTGGCAAACATGGCTCAGAGTCTAGCGACCTCTTCC
The DNA here is from genome assembly GCA_016271365.2 of Neoceratodus forsteri. NCBI lineage: Eukaryota > Metazoa > Chordata > Ceratodontiformes > Ceratodontidae > Neoceratodus > Neoceratodus forsteri. The sequence continues at coordinate 578,096,807 of CM057456.1, forward strand.
CTCAACCAGGAGTGGTGCATACAAATGGGCAGCATCTCAGTCTCCAGAAAGTCTACCTGAAGACTACTGCTCCACACCCACTGCACTCCACCACTCCTATTTCTGGCTATATGTTCTTACTCCCGTTTCTTACTGCAACCTGCCCTTCTGTTTGATTCTATCCCTGTGAACCACTTATCAGTCTTTCCTGTGTTACCCTACTACAGATTGTGTGTCTCCTCGCTTCTCCTTTTTCCCTTCCCTGTTACCCTTTTTCCTTATGTTCCTCACAGCTCCCCACTGTGTCTTATAACTTTTAGGACCTTCTCCCAGTGCTCCACTTAACTCCCTGTTTCACTTTACCCTAGATACGGTGCCACCCCTATTCCCACTAGTGGATAACTCCCTACATGTCACTCTATTCCCTGCAGTGAGTGTACAATGATCAATGTGATGAGGTACCTTACCATAGTTGAATGGCAGAGCCCCAGCTTCCTTGTAACCTTCTGCAGATGCCAAAGATACCAGTAACATTTCCATTCCTTTGCTGTTCCACTCACTTGCTGGGACATGAGAGTGCTGGGACATGCAGAATGGAAGGGCTTTTGTAGTTCCTTGGGAGACTTCCTGGTTTCTCCCACTTAGTCTATCTTGTCATGTGACCAGTCTGCCCTTCTTGGCCGACTCCTGCTTCATGCTGCTGCCCCAGACATTTCACTTGCCTTCCAAGACTTCAATCCATGTAAGAAAAGTGAAACTGCAATTCTATTTTGATCCAGAGTGACCTTATCAGGACTCTCTCTGTTGGTGCTCTGTCCTGCTTCTCTGTGCACTGAAACTGATAAATGGGAGCTTTTAAGCTCCTTGGGAGATTTCCTAGTGTCTCCCTATTGGTTGCACTTGTCACATGACTAGTCTGCCCTCTGAGCTCACTTCTGCTTCTAGCTCCTTTTTCATCAAGGCAGCCTTGTCAGAACTCTCTTAGTCAGCACTGATTCTGCTCCTCTGCATGCCCAAACTGCTGAAAATGAAAGTTATTAAGCCCCTTGGAAGACTTCCTGATGTCTCCCTAGTGGTTGCACTTCACTTGTCACATGATCAGTCTGCTCAGCTCAGTCCTGCTTTCTGCTGCTGCCTCCGACCTTTCATCTGCTCTCCAAGCCATCAACCCAGGTAAAAAAAAGTGAAATTACAGCTCCTTTTTCACCCAGGCAGCCTTACCAGAATCCCCACGGTCGGTGCTGTGTTCCGCTCTTCTGCATGCTAAAACTGCTGAAAACAGGAGCTTTTAAGCAGCTTGTGAGACTTCCTGGTGTATTGTTATTGGTCATGCTTGTTACATGATCAGTCTGCTCCTCTCAGCTCATTTCTGCTTTTTGCTTTTGCCTCCCATCTTTCACCTGACCTCCAAGCCTTCAAACCAGGTAAGAAAAGTGAAATTATAGCTCCTTTTTCACCCAGGTGGCCTTGTCAGAATCTCCTCATTTCGGTGAACTGTCCTGGTCCTCCGCATCCTTCTATCTCTGTGACATCACACGTGTTCTAAATATTATTAAAGATCTCAAAGTACAAGGAATCCCAGATAGTAGCATACTTGTAACTGTGGATGTAAAGGATTTATATACATCCATACCCCATAAAGGAGGGGTATACCGTCACTACAGTGACAACTTTACAGCAACATTGTCGATACTGACAACATTGCCACGCCACTGTAAAGTCTGCCTGGAACCCCGGCACCCCTCTGCAAGGTCTTGCACTCCATCCTCGACTCAGCTGCACCTCAGAGTTGAGAATCCTAAGAAGGGGGTGCAGGGGGTACAGTCCTTTGCATGGGGGGGTGGGGGCAGCAGCCCCCCACAAGACAATAAGATTTATCATGCCGGCACCATCTCAACCACAATTGTGGTCGATGTAGTGGTGTTGGGGTGACATCGCATCGACAAGAAATTGCCGATGAGAAATCGTGGATCCTAAAGGAGGCATACTAGTAATGGGCAAACTGCTGAATACCAGGGCAGAGTGCACTCATCCACCAACCAGGCTATTACAGGAAATGTCCAGTATAGTTCTGAGTCAGAACTATTTTAAATTTGAACACAAATTCTTCAGACAAGTTAAGGGGACCACCAAGGACAGTGCTATGGTACCCAGGTATGCAAATACATATATGCATACATTTACAAACATACGAAATTGCCAGCAGAAAAAGGCCCACAAGTCTATCAAGTCTGCTCAATTGTGTAGCTCTTAGTTTCATATCACTAAAGCTGCCCCACCTTCACCCAAACCACTCCCTTCCTCCTCTTTCCTGATCCTTACCCCTTTGTGTGCTTGTCTGTACTAACCCTGGCCTTGACTCGCTCCCAACCCCACTGAAAGCTATCCACTGTCCTGTGAGTGATCAACTCCTCCAGCAGTGCTTTCCAATCTGCCACCACTCTCACTGTAAAGTAGTGCCTCCTCATCTCCTTCCTAATCCTTCCCCCTTCCAACTTCAGACTGTGCTCCCTAGTGACCCTTCCCCCCTTTAAGCAGAACAATCCTCCCTCCCTGACTTTGTTTATGCCTTTCAAGTACTTAAAGGTCTCTATCATGTCCCCTGTTTCCCTCGGTCTTCCAGTGAGTACATGTTGAGCTCCTTCAACCTTTCCTCATATGGCAACTCCCCTAGTCCCATGATCATTTTTGTAGCCCTACGCTACACCCCCTCCAGTAATCTCCCTTCCTATTTGAGGAATGGGCACCAGTACTGCATACAGTACTCCAAGTGTGGCCTCACCAGCTACCTATACAATGGCAGGATGATCTCCCCTTTTCTAGAGGTGATCCCTCTGGCAATGCACCCCAGCATCCTATTTGCCCTTGCTGCCGCTCTTCTACACTGTGCTGATACCTTCATGTCCTGGTAACTATTACCCCTAGGTCCCTTTCCACCTCTGAAGCGGTTACCTGCACTGCCCCCAGCCAGTAGCGGTTTCTGGGATTTCTGGCTCCGAGGTGCATGACCTTGCCCTTCTTAGCATTAAACCCCAACTGCCACTCCCTTTTAAACAGGAGCACTTATTTTCAGACAGTAACCAGTATCAAAACAGCTTCCATACCTTACATTACTTTATAGACGATATCTGGTTTATCTGGACAAGCACAACAGAAAAGTTACAGAGCTTTTTCTATTAATTAGATCAATGCAACCCATTTCTACAGTTTACATCCACCAGTAGTACTAAGGAGATTCCCTTTCTGGACACATGGATCACCTTCAGTCACAGCAAACTGGAGACCTGTCTTTACCAAAAACCAAGAGACAGAAACACCTTTCTCCATGCTTGCAGTTTTCATCCAGAAAGATTGAAGAACAGCATACCATTCTCACAACTACTAAGAGATAAGCAGAATTGCAGCACCACTGCAGAATATAAGGAGGAAAATCAGGACATAGCAAATAGAGTCATGGAAAGAGGTTACAAATATAAGGTAAATAAACATGCTACTCTGCAAGCAGATAATGGGATGGGAGAACAAGCAATTACCATCAGGCAAAAGGAGCAACACAATTTGGAAAGGATTTTGTTCTCTTCAGTCCACTGTCAACAAATGCCCACCATTAGAAGAATAGCAAATAAGCATTGGGAAATTCTCCTGATGCACCGTTTTTAACAGCAAGCCATTAGTAACACTGAAAAAGCACCCAGAATAAAGTCAAAGTTGGTGCACATTGGCCACCTGCAAGGAATCCTTGAAGTACAACCAGGGGGAACAACTCCTATTAGGGATTTCTAAAACCAAGAATGTTCCTAAGTGGGTATTTTGCAATAGTACCAGGTGAATATAACATGGAATAAACAGCGCATGAAGAACCACACACTCAGTAGCATGTGTGGTATGAGAGTGACAGTGGTATATTAGTGATAAGACTATATCGCTACCCCCAGTCACTCTGTACCAAAGAGGAAGTGGATGTAACCACTGCAGGTTGGGTGCCTGGTTGAGCTGCTCCTGTGGTGGAATGGCTAGAGCACCTAACCCAGCAGTAGATGAGGGAGAAGACCAGGGTTTGAAACCCTGCTCAGGAATTTTTTTTTTACATTCTGACTGTACAGCCACGACTAAATGCCTTAGTCAGCTTTTTAACTTGCATCACTGTCCACACCCTGCAGTGTTGACTATATTTATTCTGATGTTTGTGGGGGGCAAAGCCCCCTGCAAAAAACAAACTAAAGGATTGGGTGTGTAGCATTCATGTGCAGATGGCATTATGTGCCGCCGCTGCATTGCCACACGCTGTTTTCCATGCACAGGTGTGACATGCGCAGTTTTGTCCATGACATCATGACCCTGTGCCATGCAGTATGTGGCCATACTTTAAGAAAAGAAAAATTCCAACACCTGTACACAGGAAAAGAGTATCCAGTAAGAAGTCACATCACCTATAATACAGCAGTGGTAGCCTATGTATTGCAGTGTCCCTGTGACTTGCCTAAAGTGGATAAAATCCTTAGGGAGGTTACAAAATGCACTGGAGAGGATAAGAGTACCATATACAGGGCTGATGAGTCATCAAGAGTTGCCATGCACTTTAAGGCCAGAGGGCACAATGGAGCATCCTTAAGATGTTGGGCACTTCAAAAGGCAGAACCATTATCCAGAGGAGGAGAATTCATCAAGCAGCTAGAATGCACAGAAATGTGGTAGAAACATAGATTGAGCACCATGGATAAGAAATGGGGCCTTAAAACCCATTCTTACCAGTAGGGCCATCTGGCATCAGAACCATCCATTGCTTAACCTAACCCAAAATGGTCACACAAGGTAGTATAAGCCAATTGGCAGGCATGCTGATAATTTGAGTGGTCGCTCAGAATAGGTTAGTACCAGCAGATTTGGGGATGAGAGGTACACAGGCACTATTCACTACCTATAAAATTAATCTAATATGCCCCTTAAATATACCTCTTTCACCAAACCCCCAACCACTTAGCATCCTGCCCTGCCCACAATTTCTCGCACAAGTCACACTGTAGTTAACCAGAATGTTTTGCCCATGCTACAGTTATTGGCTCCTCAGAGTACTTTAAGCTGTGAGCAAATTTACAGTTTAGCACTTGCATTTTTGGTTTTTGTTGCTCATTCTGCCACCTGCTCTTAGTGCTCTGCTTCAGCAGACAAATTGCCAAGCTGTTCTGATATTACACTCAGAAAGGCTACTGATTTCATTTAGTCCACACTGCCTGTCTTCCTCCCTTCCCTGCCCTTTATGTTGTGCCTCATTTCGTGATGCTTGCCATAGTGTTTGCCACTAACAACTGGGACAAGATAAAAAACTCTTTCTCCACAATCAAGTGTTCAGATCCGAGTTCAGTTAAGGAATGAAACTTGGGTCACTTTTACAAAGGCAGAATCGAAGCACCGATATTGAACATGTCTATGCAGCTGTAATTATTATTACAGATAGACAAAAGGAACCCCACTATAGCACCTAAATGATATAGCATCTATCCTAGCACCTAGATAATGTAACAGTGTAAGCAGCATTGCTACTACAAAAATTCTTTCAAAGCTCTTTATAACAAGTGTTACAAGCAACATGTGTTCTGATGAATGCTGAACAAATGTCAGAGTTTGAATGGATACTGCTCTTACTCAATTCCAACACCACACTGTACCATGGCAAAACCAACAGCTGGTTAGCTGCTGGGGGGAGTTTGCTTAGCA
>CM057456.1:578107500-578130000 GCA_016271365.2 Neoceratodus forsteri
AACTGTGCTTGCTTGGACACACTGCAGCTAGAACTGTTTTAGTTAAACCATTACAGCTTAAAACGTTTTTACTCCTGGACAGACCTGTGAGTAAAACCATGTTAGCTCTAAAACATTTTTAAAACTGGTTTTAAGACTAGGTATCTGGCAGGGTTTAAAAACACTTTAGTTAAAACATTTTAAGGGGCTTGTAGTCTGTCTACAAACAGTGCTAGGGGATTTAAGTTCCCAGTGTGTCCAGGGTATAAATGTTTCAGAAGCAATTACAAAGTGATTACACCTGCAATTGGGCTTGGCAGGTCAGCAATTTGACGATTGTAACACAAGCTTGTAGTGCACCAGTAGGTAAAGTACAATATATGTGGTTGCACCACAGGTGAGGTGGTTTCCTTGTTCTTTAAAGAAGTATGAATTTGTATTCTTATATAATTTTATCTTATCAGAACTCCAACTACTCCAGATACACAGAGTCAGAACCTCTTGTGGAGCAAAATCATACTTTCATTTCATTTAATTTATTAGTTTCACCAGGAAGGTGGACTAGATCAAAAATTATCTTTTTTCAGACATGCCTGGGGGAGGAAATACAATAGAAGCACAAAATATTCATAAAAATATATAAAGTACATAAGAACATTTAACATGCATCTGTACAAAATACACATATGTGATACATACAGTAAATAAAACCACACTTTAGCCCTTGTACTATCTATTCCTTCTCACATCTTGTAATCCTATCACAATAACAGGTGGATTATTTTTCCAAATAGCCCTCCAGGGTCTTCTTAAAGACCTTGCTTTTATCATTGAGTTCTATTCCCACTTGTGGTAAAGTATTAATCATTTTTGGTCCGTAAGTGGTTAACAAATGCTCAGCTGTTTTTGTATTGGTTCTAGGACCAGTCATATTGTGCCTGTGCTCCGTGGACTGCACTGGCTGCCAATGCAGTGGTATTTCACCTTCAAAGTCGCTTTGCTGACCTACAAAGCCCTACATGACCAGGAACCCCACTACCTGCAAGATCTCTTTTCTCTCTACCTCCCCACCTAGTCTCTCTAATCCACTGATGAGGGATTGTTAGAGATTCCCATGGTGCGTTTGCAAACATCTGAGGCCTGTTCATTTGCATTTGTGGCCTCTACCCAGTAGAATTCTTTACTTCATCAGATAAGAGAATGCCTGACCATCCAAAATTTAAAAACTGAACTGAAGACCTACCTCTTTGGTCTAGCCTTTTACGATGAATCTTAATGTAGCCGTCATTTAAAAAATTGTTGGTTTACTGTGATAACTTATGGTTTTATATATTTTATAATTTGTGATTTTATTGCTGATGTGTTTTTGTATGTACAGGTGCCTTGAACTGTGGAAAGGAACCTTTTTACAAATAAATCTTGATTTGATTTGATGTTCTGTAAATAGCTTTGTTGAGGTTGCATGCAATATCCTAGTTGAATTAATGTGTTGGAATTGATTTCACAGTGTTAATGGGGTTTGAGTTTCTATTAGTTTATGTAAAAACATAAACTCTTCCTTTACCCCTTCCCTGTGGAATGGGCTCACTGTGGCACCACACCATCAGTCTCCTTAAGGGGTTTCAAGAAAGAGCTCAAATCTCATCTATTGAAATGGAATCACTGCTCCTGTCATTATTGATAATGGTCTAAAATTAGCACACTAGGCATTAGTGAACCTTGCCACCCAGAAATCATAAAGGGCTATGAGAGTTCTAATCCCTTACTGTACTGGAATTCTTGCCTTCCCCCTCCTTTTATGTTAATTTGCCCCTGCACATACAGTGCTCTCCTAGGTTAATGATGGTTGTTGTGTCTGTCGTGATATGAACTGAGTATGTAATATGCTGACTAATAATTGCTGTACTCCTCTGTATAATATGTCTACTGCTGTGTTCTAAGTGTATAATGTATATGTCACTGCCTTATATCTCTTTGTAATTAACCCCGGGTCGCCCCTGAAAAAGGGACCACCCAGTTTCAGTGGGTCTACCCAGTTACTAAAATTAAGTAAATAAATATTTCCATCTTTTGAGACTGGATAAAGCCATTTTCTCTTGAGATGGAGTCTATACTACTATTTAAAGTAAGGGCTGGTATGTTGTGTGGCTGCTATGTTCTGAAGCTATAATGAACTGCAGAAAACTATAACTGTATTTATTTGTTTTTATGCTTTTTTAAAATCACTGTATTCCCCTAAAGAAGCCATATAGAAGGTGACAAAACATTGGGGGTTGTGTGAAAATAAAAGGGGAGAGAGAGAGAGAGAGAGAGAGAGAGAGAGAGAGAGAGAGAGAGAGAGAGAGAGAGAGAGAGAGAGAGAGAGAATACCTCAGTGTTTGGGCATTTATTTGTCTTCAGTACACCCACCATTCTCTTAGCATTTTGTGAATATGCATGGGCCAGTTCCACACCTGATATCTGGAATATTTGTGATTACCCACTGGGACCTGTGTTTCTAAGCATTTACAATAGGTGTTGTCAGCTTGTACATAAACATCAAGCACTGAAATGGTTCGAAAGCTGTAGAATATTATTTGCAGAAGCCCCAGCTGTGTGACAGGATACCCACAATTTGTGCTAGGTACTGGAATATATCATTTATGGGAACTATTTATGTTTAATGGGGAATATTAGAGATAAAAATGTGGCATGGCAATGGGAGCCTATATGACCACTTCATATGCCAATCTACTGTATTCATGGACACTGGGAGGACACATTTATATATTACAGTATGTGAATCATAACAAATTTGAAGGGAACATCCAAGCCTTGTATCACTTTATTGAGGGTATAGTCTGTATCTGGAGAGGCACCAAGGATGAGATATTGCAGTTCATGGACTACCTGAATTCAGGTAGTACTAGTTTAAATTTACTCATGAACTAAACAAAGCTAAAATAATTTTTGGGGAATGTCCTTATCATGGCCTCGCCAGGACAGACTGTATGATCTTCTGGTTTTAGAAAGTCCTCAGCTGCTACAGTGGTGCCATTCAGGATGCAACACAGTAATGCTGAAGTATATAAAAAAAATGCTACAGTATACAGTGTTATTGAATGGCAATGAAGCCCTTTTGTCATGCAGTATTTTGTGACAATATTTACTGTATGTTGCTGTGCTGCATCATGGCTGGCTCCACTGTCATTCAGTTTTACAACAGAAAGTCCACATCTGAAAAAAAAAAATAAATGAGTGCGTACATACTCTTTGGACGACTGATCAAAGTCCAGAGAAACTGCACTCATGGTAACATGTTTGAAGATCAAGCACAACAAATGGTGCAGATATTTAAACAAAGGAGCTATGATGAAGATAAGTTGAAAGAATCCCTAGATAGAGTATGGAACATTGATAGGAAGATACTACCTACATCCAAGTCTAAAGGGGATGGGAATCAGCCACCTCTTACATTTGTTACCAAGTGCAGCAGCCTGGCAGGAAAGGTAGGTAATTAGATGCACAGATACTGACCCATTTTACAGGGGAACCCTATACTCTGGGATGAGGTCGGTGTCAATCCAAAGGTTATTTTTAAGAAAGCTAACAGCCTGACAGAGTTATTGACTTCCAGCCACTTTGTAGCCACTAGGAGAGAATTACCCTTCAGGAACTGACTACCAAGTAGACAACAAGAGTTTCATTGATGCATGAGGGTACAGAGTAGGTCCAACATTTTGGAAATAGGAAGGTTGATATCAGGCAGTTTCACATATGTTACCACATTTCTAGAATACATTATTTGGTGTCCTTGCCAAAAGCACTGTGAGACATACTGTACTATAAGCCCACTAAAGGTGCACATCCAGGAAAATGTAAGGGCCATTGTTAACGAAAGTGAACATAGTGCTCTGTGCATACACTTCAAGAGGGTCCATGAATAGAGGTACAGTGAATATAAAATTCTTGAGTGAAGTCTGTGAGAATCACTGAAAATTCACGTTTCACTGAATCTGTGAAATCTGCCCTGGCACGGCAAACTTTGGCTTCACTCAAACTGTGTGAATTTCACCATGAATTTCTCCATGGAGCGTGAAATCGGCCATGAAGCATGACATTCGCGGGCAAAATTCTGCACTCTGTGGCAAATTTTGTGATCCGTGAATTCTGCAAATTGCACTCCATGAATTGCACAAAATTTGTGGATTACTCCACGGTGTGGATTTTGCAGACTTCACACATCTCTACCCATGAATCTGATCCCACCTACATTTCCTTTATGGGATTACAGCATGTACCACCAATGAAAATTGGAGGAGGCATACTGAATAAACTCCTCCAAAAAGAGACTGGATGGATGGTTTCACTGAATATCATCCAGCTGCAGGGTTTCAGTGAAGAGGTCAACTTTGTTCCCTTTTTGAAACAATGACTTAATTATTGATATTTTATGTTTCCTTACATTATGCAGTATGTGATGAACTGTGAATATTGAATTCCTTTTTTGCAGTTAGTGCTCTTCATTCTTCTCCAGGCCTGCACCATCATTGAGGACCATCCTCCCACCCCCATCATCCTGGCTCTGTACAAAGTTACCATCCAACTCCATTCATCCCCACAGCTTACTGCCCCATGGCAGGAGTGGTTCCACCCAGCGCCATGAAACGGATCCTTAAACTGCAGGTGTGCCATAGAGCTGAGTGAGGGAATTACAAGGGGATGGTCCCTGTCATTTTATTTAGTTCCTCAGGAGTGTGGCTGTGCAATGCCACCCAGACATAACTAGGTGTGCATCTGCACAAAGGACATCATGGCTGCCACTCTTCCATCACTGAAAGGCTGCCCCTTGATGCCTGACCCCTAGCCATCACCAAGGGTCAGTGCTCCTGTAGGTGCAGCAGCCCTCCCTCCCCAGAGGAGAGCAGTCCTATGGATAATCTATCCTGCCCCCCCCCGGCTGACCCTCTGACAACTTGAATGTGCCCCCAAACTCCGGTCATTGGCACTGCAATACAATATAATCATTAGTACTACAATAATCATTGGATATTAAAATGTATCCTGTAGTCCAACAAATGACAGACCTCCTAAATACATTTTGAAGTTGTGCTAGCAGTCACTGATACTAGCTATCTCTCCATGCATTATAAATGCATTTAATTTAACCATATTCAAGACTATTTCAACAAGTCAAAGGTTGGCCAACTTATTTTATTAACCAGCTATGTATTTCACTAAAATTTAAAGGTTTTATCATTGGTCTAAACTGTATGGGAGTAAAGTTCCAATTAAAGGGTCCTCTGTGCAAAAGAGATTATCATACCACACTCAAATCCAAGATTAGTGTCTGAAATTCAATACCTTACACAGATCATAAATTTAACTTATTAGATTTTAAGACCACCTTTTCTGATAAATAATTTGGAAGGGACTTCTTGTAGGCCTTATACATAACATTAAGTATATGATGTTTCCTACGGTGCTGTAGTCTCGACCAATTTAATTCTATGTACAGAAAGCAATGATGCTTTCTTTTAGGAGGACCAAGTATATTTTGAGCAAACCTATTATACAGTACATTATTATTGCTCAATTCCATGCTTGATGCACACCCATATAAAATATATCTATAATCAATAATTGGTATAGTCATTGCTTCAACAATTTTTAATCTGTCCTTTGGAATATTTGTGCAACTGCTATACAACATTCCAAACTTCTGACTTAGGTTTTTGATCATTTTATAAATACGTATATTCAATTTACAGAATTTATTCATCAAAATTCCGATACAGATACAGATAGATATATCTATATAAGCTTCAACCTGCTCCAGTTTCTTATTATCAAATGTTGCAATTTCCAAGTTCTCTGTATCAACAACTACTTTATTTGAGTGGCTAAATTCCATAACATTTGACTTCATTGAACTTAATACTATTTTGTGTTCAAAGAAAAAGGTGTAGAGGAAGTTAAAGGCATAAGACCTGGGTATATGTCTTACCCATGGTATATACAGTATAATGGTATCAACTGCATATAAATGAAATTTTTTTTTTTTGAAATTCATACTTTATTTGTTTTAACAAGCAGGTAAACAAGCATAAATCGAAATACCTATGTAGCAGGTAACATGGTAGAACAGTGAAATAAAAAAGTAACAGAACATCTAAAAAGAACAAAACAAAAACAAACCCCCAAACCCACCACCCCCCTCCCAGGAGGATGCCGCCACCAACAGCCAATGAGCCCCAATAAAGCAATTCATGTCTAGGTATAAAAAAGGAAAGGGGGTAAGAAGACTAACCAAGTCAGGTTTTATAGTACTGGTAACAAGGAGGAGGGGGGAATATAAGCAACCCCCAGTAGGGTCTTAGTGGAGATACAGGGTGTATAGTTTGCCCCATTTCTTGTGGAATGCTGACGAGGCATGCCTGGAACTGGCGATCAACCTTTCAATTTTAAAGCCTTGGGACATTTCCACCACCCATTCCTGATATGAGATTTTGGATTGATCTAACCAGTGGCGAAGAACTAATCTTTTGACAGCCATTGAAATTAAGGCCATGTGGTATTTCCTTTCATTAACTTTGATACTGGAATAAATTCCTAGTATACAAAATTTCAGGTGTGAATAGATCCTTTAAACCTAATAGTGGATACAAGCTACCCCGAATGTGTCTCCACAAAGAAGCAACCTTCTCACAGGCCCAGAATATATGTAGTATATTACCCTGATCCTCTCCACATCTAGTGCATTTAGGGGAACTAGCTTTCCCAAGTTTAAATAATTTCACCGGAGTATAATACATGTTGTTGACTATGTAGAATTGTGTGTTTGTTCCTATCCAGAGAGAAAATCTATGTAGATCTGTCCACACCTGACTCCAGGGTAAAGGAGAGTTGGTAATCAATGGTTCCCACACCTTGGACCCAGATAGAACTTCAGGGCTTTACTAAGAAGAAGCTGCAGAGTTTAGCTATGGTATGGGCTTATTTGCCTGAGATTTAAGCTGATTCCAGAAAGGGTCGAACATTGGACGTCATTTTCACCGAACCAAAAACCTTAACTATGAGGTGTCTCAATTGGTATACCTTAAAGATGTACTGTGAAGGGATATCAAATTTGGTCATCAGGTCTCCGGAGGAACCAAGTAAGTCATGAAAATATAAATTTTCCACAGCACAGTCTCGGATTTGCGGTAACCAAGAGGGGAGCAACCAGTGTGAACCAAGCCTGATGTTAGGATTAAGAACCAAAGGTTGGGATGGATCCCTAGAATTATTAGTTCTGACTGAGGTGCAGTGCTGATTGAAAACCTTAACGGAGGTCCCAATCACGGAGCTGCCTATTCGGGTTGGTAGAACTGAGAGATTGCAGTAAAACAAGGATTGAGGGTCTATGTTATGATTCCTCAGAAGTTCGATCTCGAGCTGCAACCATTTAGGCTTATAAAGATCATGGAAGGGACAAAGCCATTTACCCATTTTTGCCAGGTGACTGGCCCGATAATAAAGCTCAAAATTGGGTAGGCGAAGGCCCCCATTAGCTTTAGGCACACACAGTTTGAAAAAGGATCTTCTTGGTTGTTTACCTTCCAGATGAATTTCATTAAAGATGAGTGGACTTTTGGAAAAGGATTTAGGTAGCCATATGTTTAACAGGCTTAAAGGATAAAAGATATGCGGGAGTATATTCATCTTAATTATGTTGATTCTCCCACCTATAGATAAGGGAAGGTTTGTCCATCTACTAAGATCACTCTGAACCCTATCTATCAGATCATCCAGATTAAGTTTCTTAATTGTGTTAGTATCTCGGGCTAAATAGATACCTAGGTATTTAAGGTGATCAGGCATCCATTTCATACCGAAATGGGCTACATCGGCCTGGAAAACAAATGGGTTAAGCGGAAAGATTTTGGATTTGGTCAAGTTCAACCTGTAATTTGAGACCTCACCAAATTGTGTGACAATCTTTAACACCCCTTGGATAGATCTAGCTGGATTCGTGAGGTGTAACAGGATATCACCTGCAAATACCGATATGGCTAGTGATTGCTGGCCAATAAGACATCCCGTAATATCAGGTGAAGATTTGATACGCACAATAGAGGTTCCAGGTAAAGGTTAAATAGATCGGTGATAATGGAGCAACCTTGGCGGTACCAGAGTATGAGAAATCTGGAAGAGAACACCCCATTACAATAGACTTTCAGAGAGGGAACTATAGATCGCCTTGACCCACTGAATAAATTGTGCCGGAAAGCCCATCCTATCCAGGGTAGCCACAAAATTCCCAGCTCACACGATCAAAGGCTTTTTCGGCATCTAAGGCTACCAAAGCCATAGGGAGTTGGGTCTTGGGCGTGGAGAATGTGTCTGAGAGTCCTCATGTGATCAGCTGCAGATCTCCCCTGAACAAAGCCCACTTGTTCCACACTTAGGAGTGCTTGCCAGACTTGTTTAATTCTCAATGAAAGGATTTTAGTCAAAATCTTGATATCATAATTAATCAAAGAAATTGGTCTATAGTTAGCAGGGTCTAAAGCCAACTTATTTGATTTAAGTATTAAGATGATAGTTGCTTCTAACAAAGAGGGATCTAAGGGTCCAGAAGTAAGAATATAGTTAAACAATTTTAGTAATGTGGGGGCTAGCTCGCTACAGAAGGATTTGTAGAAGTTTGGAGAAAATCTGTCTGGGCCAGGGGCCTTGTCCAGGGTGAGACCATGGATAGCTTCTGTGACTTCCTCTAGAGTGATAGGGCCTAATAAGACTTCACAATGGCCAGCATTGAACTTGGGAAGGGGGGTATTCTCAAGGAACTCTATTATACTTGGAAGAACCGCTGGAGGTGTTTTGGTCTTGTAAAGGTTCCTGTAAAAGTCTTCAAAGACCCCAGTGATATCTCTTGGGTTGGTTTTGATGAATCCATCACCAGCTTTGATACCGGGAATCAATCTCGAACTCTCCACTTCTTTAAGCCTAAGAGCTAGTAGTCTACCTGGCTTCTTGCCCTGATCGAGATATTTCGTTTTGGATTTCAGAATGATATATTCTGTTTTCTCTCAGATTAGATCCTCGTATTCGTCTTTAAGCCTATACAAATTTTCTAGAACCCCTTGAGAGTGTGAGGCCGAGAGTTTCTCCTCGGCTGCTTTGATCTGATTAGCTAAGGAATTGATTTTTTCTACCCTTGATCTTTTCCGTCTAGATGATTCTTTAATAAATTCACCCCTGAGGAAGCATTTCAGTGAGCACCAAACTAGATCGTACCTGGAGACCGAGCCTTGGTTAATCTCCAAAAAGGATGAAATCAAAGCTTTGAAAAGTGAAGTAATCTGCTCATCTTTTAAAATCTGATTGTTGAGCTTCCAGGTGGTGTCCCATTGACCAGGAGGTCCTGGAGCAAGCTTGACCCATGTCATAGCATGATCCGAGATAACAATAGGCTCAATGTTGGTGGAGAAAATATTAGCTAACAAGTCGGTGCTCACTAAAATGTAGTCTATCTGTGACCAAGAGTTATGAGTTGGGGAATAGAAGGAATAAGTCCTGGTAGAAGGGTTCAGGAGTCTCCAGGGATCTTCCAAACCCAACAACGGACATAAACCGCTTAGAGCTAGCTGAGCGGATGATGTGTTCTAGTACAACCAACAGACCTATCTAGTATCTGTGAAGTGCAATGTTCCAGTCCCCCAAAACAAAGTTAGATGGCAGGAAAACACTCAGTAGGTCAGCCAGACCCATCAAGAATTCGAGTCACCCCAACAGGACCGTATATAGAACCTAACACAACCTCAGTGTTATAGAGCGACTTGAACAAATACATATCTGCCATTTGTATCTTGGACAAGCTTCTTCATCGCAAAGGGTACATTGCTGCCTGATCAAAATAGCAACCCTTTACTGTTGGTAGTCTGACCTGACGTAAAACTTGTGAGAAACCTTTAAACCGTAGTAAATTGGTTTCGCTACTATGATACGAGTCTCTTGAAGGAAAAGTATATCTACCCTACCAATGAGCAATTTAGAAAAATATGACCCCTCTTGGACACATCCCTTAATCCCCTCACATTCCAGGTGGCAAACTTAACATGGTTTAACGCCATCGTTACCAGTAAACGAACTATTCAAAATCGAGATTAATACTTGGTACCTCTTAAGAGGTTGAATGGCGGCACATCCTCGCCCCCCCCCCCAGAATACACAACTTTGACCAACCCAAAATACTTATATTGCAAGATAAAAACCAGCTTCAGAGCATAATAAAGCGTAACATAGACTGGTTATACAGAATATCCTCAAAGTTATGGACCAAAGTACAATTAGTTCGTAAAACACTGAGTTTACTCTTCTGGTCCCTAACCCACCCCTCCCTATCCCCCCACTTAAACACAAACAGCTATATACAAACCACACCCATAACAGAGAACATTGTAAGGCCAAAAACATCACACTTGGTTTCAGAATCCCACCCTCTCGATACCATGGCATGGCGCTTGATTCTGAGTACCTGAATGAAAATTAAACTAAAATACCAATTGCCAAGGCCATTAGGCTCAGGATTAAAACAGCTAGGTTTAATAACATAGGAAGGCCATGGTATCCAAACCCCATCCACAGTCGTGGAGGCAAGTTCCAAAAGCTTGAATCACCTCCCAGCCCCCCCACCCACCCACCCACAACAATCTAAGTAAGCAACATCTTTAAAAGAAAAAAAAATTCCAGAGTAACAACTATATGGATCGAGAAAGTGGTACGCAGACTACATCCGCCTGTTGATCCGATAGAAAGGCAAATTTTACAACAAACAGCAGCTGAATCGAGAGAGCAAAACCAACAGGATGGAGTCTTTACCTGTAAGGAGACCCTCAAGCATGCTGGCCAGAAGATGACCTCTGTAAGGCCTAGACCCTAGATCAGAGCGGTGCCAAGGAGGAAGCGCAAGTCGGAATTAACCGGGGCGGACCAAAACGGTCCCAGCGCTAAAGATTCCCCCCAGAAACTCGAACCCACACTCATGTTCCGGCCCCTCAGACTGAGCCAGCAAGCATGGAACCTCCGAGCTTCGGGCCTAGCTAACTACATAGGCCTCGCGGCCTATCCTGGCCTCCACTAATCAGCTGCCCCAGATTGGTCATGACCCTCCCGGGCCCAGATAAGCCAGACCGGTAGCTAACCTTGCATAGCTGGGGAAAGAGAATGGAAGGGTAGCATTTGGGACAAAAGTACCTATTTATGTAAAAACCACAAATATCCTATAGCATAACAAAGCAAATCAGTCCCCTTTAAATAAGTTTGGGAGCCTTTGAGAGATCAGCCAAAGCGTGGTCCGGGTCCTCGAAGGATTGCCAACTGCATTCCAGGGAGACCACAAATTTCACTGGGTAGACCATCCTGAATCTGATTTCGCAGCAATTAATTTTTAACAATTGGATGGAATGCAGCTCTCTCTTCGGACCTCGTAAGGTAAGTCTTGAGTGATTCTCAGCTTAACATGGCTCCATTGTACAGAGTCCAGTTCTTTGATTTTTGTTAGGGCGTGTTGGTGTTCAATATAGCTTAAGAATTTAATGATGAGTGGTCTGGGAGGAGAGTTCGTGGAGGTTTAGGTTTCAGTGATCTGTGGCTCTCTCGATATGATAGCACTGGTTTATCGGAGGGACCGATGACTTTGTTTAGAAAGTGCTGGACAAATTTGATGGTGTCATTCCCTTCTTCAGCTTCCGGTAGCCCCAAAATAAGAACATTATTCCTTCTGCTCCTTCCCTCAAGATCTTCTGTTTTAGCCTGTAGTTTCTGTATTTGTTGTTTTAATTTGACAATCTCTGGCTCTGCTTTATTTCTCCAATGGTCCAGTGAAGTGACATTGGTTTCCAGATCCCCAACTTGCCTAGATAGGTCTGAGAAGTCCTTTCTAATAGATTTGATTTCGCTTGATATCTCTTGCAATGCTTCCTTGAAAGGTACCATTTCTTGAAGAAAATGATCTTCAGTTAATGGGGTATTTGAAGTTGTAGGAGTAGTTTGTTTGGCAGAACGAGCAGGATTCGCATTCCTAGCTTTTTTAGAAGCCTTTTCAGGCATTGTTGGTGGAGTGTGTTTCACACTGGTTGTCTTCATGTCAGCCTCCATCGTTGCTAATCACTGGAAATTACTTTAAGCACCCTAAAAATCAGCCCAAAGACACTGAAAGTAGTCAGGAAGCCTTTAGGGTCGCTAGAGTTTAGAAAAATATCGATATTGCAGTTGAAAATAGCGATTTTAGCAGGTAGAGGAAGGGAGCTCAGGAGAGAGCTGCTTTCAGTCACATTGCATCACGTGACTCTCATAAATGAAATTTAATGAGAGGGTCAGGAAATTTAAGAAAATTCATATTATACACACACACACACACACACACACACACACACACACACACACACACACACACACACACACACACACACACACACACACACACATTATGGTAGCACGGTAGTGCTACCATAGTTAGGTTGAGGAGCCATTTCCATGTTAAACCCAAAATGTTGCACCTTAATAACTTTGCAACTGTTTGATGGATTTGCCTGAAATTTGGAATGTATGATCAAGACCCATAGGCCTTGGGATCTGCCAAGTTTCGTGTTGATCGGATATACAGTTGCGGAGTTATTAAGCATGATCTGTGCGCATGTTTACGCTTTTCTGGAATTCTGTGGTCGCGCCTACAGGTCGTACAGTTTGAGTGACCAGCCCGAAATCTTTAGGGAATGTGCAGCCAGGGTCCCCAATGTGCCTTTTGAAGATTTCGTGAAAAAATATTAAACGGTTCAAAAGTTATTCAAAAAACAGTTTCCCATTATAAGTCAATGGGAAAAGTTAACAAAAAGTTCAACACTTTCGCAAATGCATTTTTACTTTCGCAAATGGGCCTGTTACTTTCGAAAAATCGGCCATTTTGTTTTCAGTTGGTGATCAAAAATGGTTGGCATTTAAATTTGGGACCCTCTAGCAATCTAATTTTTTTGTATTCACCTAGTCGGGCCCTGAGGATGCTTGCCATGTCTTTATTTTGTGGTAAAACACCCCAGAAATATGTTTTTCAAATTTCTGGAAAAAGTACTTTCACAAATTACTTTCATGCTCACGAAAGTGTCGCAAATTTTTGCGAAAGCTTTCGCAAATTGCGACAGTAATTTTCTAGTCTGTGGGAAAATGACAGCAATTCTTTGGCACTGCACTGCAAAATAACCGTTGGGAGTTTTGGGCTGAAATTTGAAGGGAACGAGCAGACATCTCACAGATGTGCCTTTCAGTGTTGTATTGAAAAAAATATTACACGGCGGCAAAGTTATGGCACTCCAAAGTTGACAGTTTTTCCCATAGGATAACATTACGGTGCCCGAAGCATTACAGGAATCCTTTGGCACCCTGCTGCAAAATAACGGTTTGGTCTTTTTTCCTGAAATTTGGAGCGAAGACAGCCAACAGTACACAGATGTGCCTTTCAGTAGTTTGGTGAAAAAACATTACAGAGAGGCAAAGTTATGGTGCTCCGAACTTTTCTGTTTTTCCCATAGGATAACATTACGGCGTTCACCGTGCCTTTCAGGGCCTATATCTCGGAAACGGTGCGAGATACGGACTTTTAGTCGGAAAAAGTCTTAGCCCCATAATGGGGCTAAGAGTCAAATTAGCCAGGACAGTTGTAAATAATATGACTTTTAAATTTTTTTTCTACGTCTTACAGTTCATGAGATATAATGTATTTAGTATTCCAAGATCTCATTTTCTGCGCCTATACTCATTATTTTGCATACATTATTTGTACTCACTGTCTTTCTCAATGCAGGTTTTGGGGAAAACCAGCCTGTGCACTTACATTACTGTTACTGTTGCCCTTTCCGCTTGCGGATCCGTACCCGTTTCACTTACCATTGACGTCTGCGCCACCATGTGCGTTATCCTTTGCGTTTTCATTTGCACTTGCGTTTGTTATTTTTTGCCATTTCTGTCTACAGTACTGTTTATCTTACTGTTTCACTTTACATCACCATGCCCATTGACATTTCTGTTTGCAGGCACCATGTTACTATGTGACAACACATCATGTGGCAGACCATTCCCGTCTACGCCACCATGTGCGTTACCCTTTCTGTTCTCATTCGTGCTTGTGTTACCATGTGCGCCACTGTTAGCATTGCTGTTTGCGTTGCTGTCCCTGTTACTATGCCACAACACAACATGTGGTGGGAGCGAGGGGCCCAAAGGGCCCTGCGCTCCCGCCGCTACTCATTCACTGTTTCCTGGGTTGTCATTTCTCAAAAGAAGAATTAGAGGCAAAAACTCCATTTAATGCATTAGTTAGGGTTGTTCCTGGCGACAAAAGTGAGGAAATTCGCTGTTAGGTTGAAACCCCCATGGACCCCGCCACCCGCGTTGGGTGCGCATTGAGATCGTGGGTCCTAACTCTCCCCATTCTCTATACTTCTGCTGATTTACACATGTCATGGGGTGAGAGTTAGGGCTGATGATCCCAATGCCGGTTGGGGGGTGGGCGGGGGTCCAAGGGGGGTTTTCAACCCTAACAGCGAATTTCCTCACTTTTGTCGCTATGGAACAACCCTAACTAATGTGTGTCTCTTTCTCTCTCTCTCCATAAACAACAAGAGAGGGTCAATAATAGAGCCCTGTGGAACTCTGATCTGGTGGGTCAAAAACAATTTGTGAAATGTGAACTCAGGCTAACCTGCTGTGATCTGCTCACCAAGTACTCTTCAAACCATTTTACAGTAGTTGTTGACAGCCTTAAATCTTTAAGCTTCCTCAGTAGAATATTATGACAGAGTGTCAAAGGCCTTTGAAAGGTCTATAAAAATAGCCCCAGCAATTATTTAATTATTTTTTACCCAGAGCAACCTGAATATCACTTACAACATTGGTTAATGCTGTGATGGTGCTATGCTTTCCTCTAAACCAAGAGTGGTGAGGGTTCACAATTTGGTGAGTTTCTATGTAAGATTTCAATTGTACACTCACTTTTCTTTCAGAAACCTTCAAGACAATGGGAGCAAAGGGATTGGTCTGTACCTGTTTATTTCCTTTCTTTCTCCAGATGTAAAGATTGGGATAACTTTAGCTTGTTAGTGGGAAATTCACCTGTTAGTAATATATTATAAATGATGGACAGTGGTTTTGCCAGCATGGTGATGCAAATTTAATTAGGGTTGATAGCAATCCATCAAGACCAGCTGATTTAGAAAGGTCTATTTTCAATAATTCATTAAGAATAACCTCTATGTCAATGTTTTTGATATTTAAACTTATTCTGTATATTAGGCAATGATTCCCCTCCTTTAGTAACAGAATACGGTGGTTTAACTAATGAATCCAGAGCTTCTACACCCATTTTAGCACAACATTTATTAGAGCTATCTGCTACTTCAACACCTGTATTAATTAACTGGCCATCTATCATAAAGGCATTAGGAAGCTTTGTACTGCCTATAGATTGAAGATTGCGAACAAGCTTCCAAAAATCTTTTGGTTTTGGTCTGTTGTTTACAAAGGAGGAATTAAAGAAGTTTTGTTTTGCTTTCCTAATTTCATTAAGGTAACTATTTCTAGAACTACGGTAGATTACCCAGTCCCTCTGTAAATTTGTTTTCTTTGCAGCCTTCCAACCCTTATCTCTCTTCTGTTTGTACTTGTGTAGTTCTTTATTATACCATGTAACCTTTCTTGATTTTATAAATTTTCTCTTTACTGGTGTGTGACGATCACAAATTCCCCTAAATTCTTCTTTGGAAAAATAACCATGCCTCTTTTACTGTTGGAATCAATGAGATTCTATCCCACCTGACATTTTCCAGTTCCAGCATAAACGCCATATAATCAAAATCCCTCCATAATCTATATGAAACGTATTTAATATTACTTAGTTTTTTACCTTTCGATCTGATACATATAATCCCTTGGTGGTCACTAAATGATTTGGGAATCACTCCCAAAGTTTTATAGTAATCCTGCTTAGAAACAAGGATCAAGTGTAATATTGTCAAAGCCGAAGAAGCTCTATGATTTATTCTGGCAAAATCACTAATCAATTGTGTTCGTTCCAAATTAATACTTAAATCATATAGTTTGTTATTTTGGTCAACAGTAATCCAATCAATGTTAAAATCACCAATTAAATCCCATTGTTTTGGTTATAGTTCTTTAAGATGTCCTGTAAATTATCAAATACTGAGCAGGGGCTTTTTGAAGGTTGATAGACCCCTACCAAGAGAATCAGCAGTGAAAAGGGTAACTTCACTTCTGTAGATATTCTAGTGAAGTATTAATCATTATGGGCTCCTTGCACCATATCCAATATAAACAACTACAGTACTCAAGCAAAACAAAGAATCATGTCTAATGGATATTTTCCAGATCTAGGAAAAGTTATAGATATTCCAAGTCTTAATATTTTCTGTACTGTAAAACAATCTTGGGAGCCTGACATCTACCTTTTATTTTATGAAAAAAAAATGTTCCCCAGAAGGCACGGGTACATCTTCACTTAGGGCTCATTAACAAATAAAGATGTAGTTGGAGCTTCTGGAGCATGTGTAATACTATTAATTCTTGTTTTTGTGATATCAGTATCCGTCTATATGGGTAGCTTGTGACATTGGCACCTGAATGAAGGCACCGTCCGAAATGGTGACATGATGTGGGCGAAAGCCTAAATGGCGAGGGGGAAGGGTGACCGGATGTGGTGGGGTGGGTGACTGTAGGGACAGGATGTCGCTATATGTACATGCTCGTGGGGGCGGGAGTGAGCAGCGTGTGGCCTGGGAGGGGGGCAGAGGGGATATAGGGGGTGGCACTGCAGTCAGCTGCCAAGCTGTGCCATGGCATCAGGGGTTGGCATCCCCTTGCGGTGCATGGGGTTCCTGGTTCAGGTCTGGGTCCAGGTGCTACTGCAGTTTTGTTAGCATGTGTATGTCTAATTAGATATCCTTTTATTTATGATGTAATGTGTGTATTTTAAATGCATGTTATAAGATATATTTCTATATGGGCACTTCTAATAAAATTGGACCTTGAACCTGTTCACCCCTGTGAGGTAATTGTAGGTCTCCATCATACCACCTCTCACTGTTGTCTCTTCCAGGCTGTATATATTGAGATCCTCAGTGCCTCCTCATGGGGCTTCTCATGCAACCTCAACACCACTTTAGTTGCCCTCCTCTGGACAACTTCTACCCTGTCCTGTCTGAGGTGCAGCCTCCAAAAGTGGCCACATTACTTCAGGTGGAATCTCACCGGCAAATGATACAGTGGTAGCACCACCTCCCCCCTCTTGCTGGATATACCCCTCCTTATGCACCCTATCATCCCAATAGCCATACTCACTGCTTTGTAATTCTTCCCTGCCACCTTGAGGTCATCAGGTATGATATTCCCAATATCCTTTTCCTATTTAGTGACTGTTAGTACCTCTCCCTTCATACTCAGTGCATGGATTCTTATGCCCTAGGTGCATGAGTCTGCACTTTTTTGGCATTGAACCCTAACTGCCATGCTTTAGAACACTCCTCAAGTTTCTCTAGATCCCTGCTCATTTTCTTCATCCTCTCCTGAGTTTCAACATTATTCCAGATTTTAGTATCACAAAAAGGCATATATTTCCTTCTAGTTCCTTAGCAATATCACTTATGAAGACATTGAAGAGGACCGGTCCCAGTAGTGAGCCCTGCACCACCTCACTTGTCACTCCTCCAATATTCAAGTGAGTACCATTTACCACAACCCTTTGTCTCCTATCTGTTAACCAGTTCCTAACCCAGTTCATCACTTTGGATCCCACTTCCAGGCTACTGAGTTTCTTTATCAGTCCTCTTTGTGACACTATGTCTAATACCTTGCTGAAGTCCAGATAGGCTGCGTGCACTGCCTTCCCCTGATCTAGTTCCTTGGTCACTCAGTTGAAGAAATTCATCAGAATCATTTGGCATGACCTCTTCCCCATGCAGCCTATGGTCTTGCAACCCACTGAATTCAAAATACTATTCCAGTCTTTCTTTTAGCAGTGTTTCCAGATGTCTAGTTGTTATGTGGTTTCTGATTAGCTCTGAATGAGTTGCCTGAATATACTTTCAGTGAAAAACTACATTCTACAGCTAAAGTAAAAAAAATAGTTGGCAACTCATTGTCATCGCATTCAAAGAATGGGTTACAAACTGGCTACACAATAAGTTTAATGTGAACTGTACTGTATACCCTCTAGGCCAAGCTCAGTTATCAACCTTTGAAAAGCAGAAGAGCAATGTTATAATGTGTAGGCTTTCCTGGCAGGTAGAAGAAATGGTAATGCCAGGAAGTACCCTATTCCCCAACAGTGGAACTGGCTTTCTCTTGCCCTCCATCACAGCTAGTCACATCACCTAAGCAATGTAAAGGTCAATCAGTTATTCTTAATGGATGGCCCTCAACTACAGTGCAGAGCCTGTGAAAGGATCAGGCATTGCTGATAGGAGAAATTCATACTGAATATTCGGTACCACTTAAAATACTGCTTAGTTCTCCCTGATTTTCTGAAACTTCCTGATTTTGCCTCAAATGTTTTCTATGTTCCTCCTAAAACTGATGTATTTGTTACTGAACAAGGAGGATTGTAAGCACAAAATATTGCCAAATACTATTTACAGTCATTTTCTTTAGAAAATATATTTTACACTAAGCTGCTTATTCTATCACCTTCCTGAGTTGATATCATCAATTTGTAAGATGTGTCCCTCATTTTGATAATTTCTTCCTTATTAATACAGTACACAGTGTTTTTACACAACAGTTCTTTGCAAGTCCCCTGTATTTCAGACATCTATTGCAGTAAAGTGCTACACAATCCACTATGGGACTCTACTGCAGTTATTATGAGTCTGTGGCTGTCAGAAGCAATGCTGGAGGCCTTCAGTGTTCCCTAATCATACACTCATTTTAGCCCCTGATCTGAATTACATAAACACATTATTTAGACATTAATCTTTTTATAATTAAATGTTTATTATAAAAAAGATAACAACCATATCCATAAACAGGTTATGTGAAAAGTGGCAAATGTAAAAATAGACAGAATGTAACCACAGAGCAAATAAGTACAAACAACCGTGTACAATAATGGCAAAACCCCTATACAAGCTTTAGTTACAGATGAGCAAACACCTAAATAGTTTAGATAAAAATAAACTAATAAAAATAAACTAATAACACCCAGCAAGTCCAACATATAGGACAAGGCAAAATATCCTAATAGCTAATCCACCCAACTAGTATCATAAGAAGGTAGGACATGGTTCCACACTTTAATAAACTCTGATAACACACCAAAAACCAACAAGCCTCAATAACCACCCATAGAAACAACAACCAGATGAAGAGCATCACCAGTTTAGGGTAAAAGCTAGGATCTGTCTGGAGCTTATAATAGGTCCAGGGGCCCCAAATCTCCTCAAAAATTTGAAAATGATTTAATTCTTTATAAGTGCCCTTTTAAAGACCATAGATAAAATCTACAAAGTCCATCCAATACTGAAGTGTTGAAGGCTGAGGTTTAAGCCAAAATTTAGTAAGGGCTTTTTTAGCACAGACCACAAGACTCAATAACAACTTAATTTGATGGGATCGAAGAGACAGAACAGGTGGTGGAATATGTAATAAAATCAACATGAGTAAGGGGAGGAAAAGGATCAAATAACAGTATAATAACTTGAGAAACCGAAGTCCAAAACCACTGTATATGGGGATAGGTCCAAACAATATGCTCATGGTCCACCAAAGATTCCCCACACAGCTGCCAACATCTCCACATTATTTAGACATTTAGACATGTTCTGTGCAGAAATGTGGTGCTCAAATACTAGCCACCAGGGTGGGATACCAATGGATACCACCATTTTTAGTGGATGTCAGATGCCGTCAGGTCTGGATAGCATCCAACAATGGATTTAGCATCCTCAGATGCCAAATTGATCCAATCATGGGCATAGGATCTGATGGATCCAATGACTAGATCAGGGATCTGATGGCTGGATCATAACTATCTGGGGGTTTGATCCAAAGATCTGACCTTTGAATCAAGACATCTGTTCCTACCCAATGGGAGTCTGACATACAGGCTTGGTAGGAATGGGATGGGATCCAGCTGCCGGGTAGCACAGCAGTCCATAGGAGGGTGCTCGGATCCTGCTGAGCAGTATCCAAGCACCACTAGTGCAGGCCTCTGTAGATTGGTTAAGTGACCTTTTGTGCTGGTAGCGTGACCTCCACACATCTATAAAATGGCAGAGTCATGAGCTGGACTGAAGCCCAGGCCCTGAACCACTTAATTGTGGAGTTTCTGGGGTGGAGGGGTGGTGTTTTGTACACTTACCCATTGCCAGTGGTGACTGGCATACTCAAGAGTAAGAAGAGTCTGTACTGTGCTGTACTGTACTGTACGTATGTGAAGCAGATAAGGATTGATTCTGTATGTTGTTACTGTTAACCTAAATACACACATATCTTGCATCATTGCAGGACACCACTGAACTGACCATCCCACTGATGTTCCACCAGGGCAGTCTGGCTTTTGGTGGTGGGGCACATTAGCCTTTATTGAAAGATAGAACATCACTGCCCCACACCCAGTCTTGGAGACAGGAGAGGAGGGTCTACAGGGATCCCTAGTAAGTAACTGGAGTGGGTGGTGGTCAGGTGCCAGTGAGTGTGATTTCAAATTACATCACAATAAGAATAATACAGTACATGCCGCTGTTCTGTTTTTACAATACTAAGTAGTACCTTGTACACTTATAGCTTTCAGATAGATAATGAGAAGGCAATGTTAAAACTGCACCCCCATGTGTCCTGGACCAACCCTCCCCCCATACATTAGAAACATACTGTAGGATCTGTCAACAGAAAAAGGCCCATTGCCCCCCACCGTGTCTACCCATTCCTACCTATATAATGTTCAATGTGAGTCCCCTTGTAGCTTCACCACAATAACTCTACAGTAACCCCCTTCTCATCCACCATCCTCATCCCACTCTGTCCCCAAAGTTACATACTGCAATTAAAATGTTGCTTTTATCATTGAAAATTGTTGTACCTTGCTCTTTTTTGTGCTACTCTATATTCCACTATGTATATACCATTCCATATGTGGTTCTATTACTGATACTGGACACTGAATATTTTTTCATGTATTGCAAACAAATGGGGCAATCCAGTCTCCACTATACACCAATGAAAACAGGGGCACATACTGAAGCACAAACTTGACATAGCTTAGTAGCTGAAGTCTTATGTCACCTGCAGTGGCCCCCACATTGTACAGTGCAGAACATCATTGCAACATACAGTACAGTATACTGCAAAGCCTGGTCTTGCTGCCAATATAGACTCCACCCACTAGCAGATCCAGCTTTGTTTGTTAATAGCACCCTCTACACCTTACACCAGCAAACTGGGCAGTGGTTTCGAAGAGCGCCAACAAGAATAGTAATATTTTTAACAGCGCAGTAATAATGGTGCCCTCAATAACAGCACCAAGTAAGAATGTTGTAAGACACAATAGCACCAATGATAGCAGTCCAAAAAACACACAGACCGCTACCATGGTGAGATAACAGAGCAGCAACTTGTGTTTTTGTGGGGGGCTCTGCACCCCACACCCCCTGGACTTTATATATCCAACTCTGGGAAGGGAGCAAATCTTAAGGTAAAGGAGAAACTTGGGAGGGGGATTTTGTGGATGGCAGTTACAAAAAAAAAAAAAAAAAAAAGACACTTTGGGGTAAGGGAAAAATGTAACTGCATGTGTTGGGAGACCAGGAACAGAACCTTGGTTTCTTGCTCTATGCTGCCCATGCTGCTGCCTTAACCCAATCCGCCATGGCAGCAGCTCAGCCAGCTAGTACATTTTGCTGTTACTTGTGCACCCTCAACAGTTCTTGAATAGCTACGGGCTAGCGATAGTTGCTATATGCTATTCTACCCTGTTGCTAGTCAGTCATTACACAGTCTTGACAGTGCTGTTCAGGATGCACTATTCTAACTGGGTAGGAGCAAGGCTGTAGTTGTTTTACCCTAATTTGAGTTTTAAAATGGAACATTTTGCATTTTTATAGATAAGTGATACCCCCTTGACCTATGCCCATGGCATAAGTTCTAGATCTTATTCTATCTCCACCTATCGGCACACAACAAGGACGTGCATACCTGTGCTACAGTACATGTCTGTAGTTAGTGATCCTGCAATGAACCATGCGTGCACAGAACAGTTTGCTCAAAACATCATCTCCTGGATGTAATGTGAATGGGGAAAAAGTAGATTCAATGATTAAGAGACTTACAGTAAATGGCAAAGCCATCAGGGCTAAGATGCTGATGCCATTGCCAGGGGTCAAGACACATTATGGTGATATGGGTCTGCATGCCAGATCACAGCAGAATCCAACATGCTGCTGGCCTTGATTGTACAGTATGTAAACCGACAACAAGGTTGGTTGCAGAGTGCTGATT